>JBBCBC010000018.1:15910284-16429618 GCA_037126765.1 Stenogyne calaminthoides
AGTTCTATCTTCTTACGACCTTGTTCCTTAAAGACATAGTCTTCTTCGAGGGACCTGGCCTGCCTAGTAACAATCATTATTTGTTTCTTAGGTAGATAGAAGTAATATCCTCTAGTTTTCTTAAGATATCCCAAAAAGTAACCTTTTTCACCTTTGGATTCCAACTTATCAATAAGATTCTTTTCACAATCACAGGGCAACCCCATGTTTTGAAATGTGTAAAAGTTGACTTCTTGCCACACCATAGTTCATATGTTGTATGCTCAACCAATTTACATGGAATCCTATTCAGAATGTAGATTGAGGTTTGTAACGCGTATCCCCATAAGAATGTAGGAAGAGAGGAAAAGCTCATCATAGATGTCACCATGTCTAACAAGGTTCAATTTCTCCTCTTTGACACACCTTTCATTTATGGTGTTTCGAGAGGAGTCCATTGTGATTGGATTCCATGTAACTTCAAGTAATCAGTGAATTCATGGCTAAGGTATTCACCTCCTCGATCTGATTGAAGAGTCTTGATACTCTTACCAAGTTGTTTCTCTACTTCAGCTTTATACTCTTTGAATTTCTCAAAAGTTTCGAATTTGTGTTTCATAAGATACACGTATCCGTATCTCGAGAAATCATAAGTAAAAGTGATGAAGTAACCGAAGTGACCCCTAGCTAGAGTGGGCAGTGGTCCACATATATCACTGTGGATCAACTTTAGATTTTCTTTGGAACGAACCCCTTTCCTAAAAAAGGATTTGTTCATCACTTTTCCCTTGAGACAAGATTCACAATTACCATAAGACTTCAAGTCGAATGGGGTTAAGTAGTCTAACTTTCTTAACCTTGCAATTATTTTCTCGTTTGCATGACCAAGTCTACAATGCCATAAGTAAGTCGGATTTTCATGATTACTAAGATTGAGTCTTTTATTTTTTATACTAAGAATATCAATAAATATCACCATTAAGCGAAAAATAACAATTATTATCACTAAAATGGAAGGAAAGCCCTCAATGTCTAACAAAGGAATGGAAATATTGTTGTGAGTAATAGAAGGAATGAAATAACAATTATTAAGTTCTAATCTAAAACCAGAGGTGAACTCTAAAACATAAGTCCCCACACGTTCAGTAGCAACTCTTGCTCCATTTCGCACGTGTAAGACGACTTTACCCGGCCTGACAGCCCTAAGACATGTGAGGCTCTTCACATTCTTATAAATGTGTAAGCCACATTAGGTATCTAATACGCAGCAGTTAGCGTTATTAGTGGACATGTTTATCTTATTGACAAACATACCTGTTCTAGTGACAGAAGCACCCAGTGCCTTCCTTTCAGCAACAAGAACCTTATAATCCTTCTTCAAGTGACCTCTTCTTCTTACAGTAGAGGTACACATTCTTGTCTATCCACACCTTCTTTTGAACATCATCTTAGTGATAGTGAACTCAAAAGTATGGAGCATGTAATGAAGTTCAGGTATGGTCGCATCCGTCTTATTCATATTGTAGTTCACAATGAAGCTAGAATATGAATCAGGGAGCGACTCTAGGATATCATAAATGAAAACGTTGGTCTCTTAGCTCAATGCCTAAATTACCAAGATTCTCAATTAGGCCTATCATCTTTAGCACATGAGGTGAGGTCCTCCCTCCTTTAGCTAACGACATCTGAACAGATCTCTTGAGCATCTCGAAGGGACCCATTTTCTCATCTTGCCTATTCAATCTGGGATTCATGCCGAGCAACATCACACACTAAGCCAGAGAAGCATCCTCTTGAAGCTTCTTCTGAGCTGCTATGTCAAACGTGGCTGCCTCAGCGAACCAGCTGTAACGGTAACCGGGATTGGCGTGTCCAACACTAACTTAATTTTTTCTTGCCTTAGCACCAAACACATGTTTCAATGCTAGCCAATCTCCGGTTTACATTTAACTTTGATGGAAGGCATCGTTCATTTTAATGAAAATTATATTTTAGTGAGGAACGTTTTAAAGACCGGGTATTAATTGCTTAATCGATATCCAACATGTTAATCTACATCACATTTGAGCAATTATTGGGTGCCGCCTACCCAAACATGATTTCATACGGACTAACATATATTGGGTGCCGTCTACCAAAACATTTAATACGATCCGACAAGTATTAGGCACCGCCTACCCAAACAGTTATAAAGCAGACTATAAATACGTTAACAAATTTAATTTAAAATAAACAATTTAACCAAGTGGGATTTAATAACTCTTTAAAACATTGAATTTTAATACCAACATTGAATTTTAATTCCAATTTTAAATTCAATTTCATGATTATTAAATTTTAATAGTTAATCCAATTAATTATTTGATCCAACCATAATCCAATTTTAAAATTAATCTATATTAGTTAAAATCAGATAATTTTATTTGTTAAAATCAAATTTAATTTTATTAATCTAAAATTGCACGGAAGGGCCTGTCCAAAATCCAATTTCGGCACAGTCTTTTCCCTCATCATCACCCAGTTTCCAAAACCATTTCCAATCGGGTCAACCAACATCAATCAAACATCCAATAATTCATCACAGTTCATCAGAAAATATTCCAACTATTAGGGTTTAATCAATCATAGTTTCATCAGTTTTAAACCAACCAAATGGACATCAACAGGCAATTAATTAGCAAGCAACAACAACCCAAAACAATCAAAAAACAGTAACTCAAACTCAAAGGCAAGGTCAACTAGTTAGGTACACGTCCGTGAATGAAACAAGGGGACGCGCGTGGAGCCTCGGTCCCTTTGAACTGGGTCGGAGCAGAAGTGGACGAGTGGAGATTCGATCTATTCGGTGGTGCGCCGCCTCCAATCGCATTGAAATAGAGGCGGGTCACCGTGCATCGAAGAATTTCAAGCATCGCCGCCCTGAATCGAAACGAGATGGTGGGGCTCCGCCACAAATCAAATTGGGCGCATCATCACAAGTCGTGAATGACCGCCATAGAAATGAGACGAGTCAGGGAGCACCGCTGCGAGTAGTGACGAGGACAAGTGCTCAGTTGCGGATTCAATCCGCCGTCGCAGCGGTGTGGGCTCGCGTGAGCGACGCGAGTTGCGGCATAGGGCCGCCTACTCGAGCGCCGTCATGGGCCTCCCACACATCGGGAATAAAGAATGAGTCGGGAATTTCACAAAAAAACCCTAAAATACCAGCGAAGAAGACTGAACCGACAAATAAAAGAGGGGTGTATTTATCTAATAAACATGCCCCAAACAAAAGCAATGTTATAATGGTGCGGTAAATTCAACCGACCATACCAAGAAATTTATAAAAAAAAATATTTAATTTTGCAAATCAAACAATCATGCAATTATTCAGGAGAATGAAGCTCTGATACCACTATTGAAATATAGAGACACGTTAACACGTAATACATGCGCAGCGGAATTAAACAGTTCACCAACAACGAACATATAATTGCATGGTTAAATACGAGTAAACGTAAACAAAATTCTTACAGCACTTCGTACACGGATTTCTCAACTACGTTATCCACGCAACCGTCGTATACTAATTCGCACAGATCTGCCATGGTAGAATTCCCGAGATGAATTTGCTATGAAAATTCTAACTTAGATATTTTATGGAGAAAATATGAAGTCTTATATTATAATTTCCCAAGAGCTCATATATATATGGGGGACACAACTTAAATCTGAAGCTAACCTGATTAGGAAATAAAATACCTAATCTTATAAATTAAATCTCATAGATTTAATTCCCATGTACATAAATCTCTACGAATTAGATTTCAATGTATATCAAATCTCTACGAAATTTAATTTTCATATATATCAAATCCTACAATAATATTGCATACATTATTATTGGGAAACCTATTTAATTAAATTCAATATAATTAAATAGTAATAATAATTAATTCTAAATATAATTATTATTATATTCTCCATAAATTAAATATTACTATCCAATATAATATTTAATCAACCAACTATAAATAGTAAACAAGCTATTATTTGTTGTGTGACCCATAAGCACTAATATATTGAGCGATTGGTCAAACTAACAGTCTTAATTGATCATGATGAAGTGTCTATTCAAATAACTTAATCATTTTATCTCTAATCACTAATTGATCACTTATTTCACAGTTGGCCACAAAGTCCAAGTTGACGTGCATCGACCGATGACTTAGATCCAATTATGATGAGAAGATGAATATTCTCTCTAAATCCACATTGAGGAAGGCGTCCTATTCTTGGCTCAATTACCACGCACATGCATTTCGTGATGAATCCAATCCAAGTCATATCTACCCATGGAAGAGTACAACAGTCGGTCATAGAAAAAGTTCATCATTCCATACATGTCGTGCATATTGACCTCAAGTCAAAGGAGTATTGCATCGCTCCCACTAACCGAGACATCCGTAGATACATATTGTGGAATTACATCAAACGGTTTCTCGGATGGGTATACCAATACCCTCTAAGGTATCTGTGCGTCCATCATGAGATACCTAGTATCTCGTAGTGAGATCTTACTACACTCTCTAAGAGTATGATGCAGACCGCACACCAATCTCAATTGCATCATCAATATCCCATTCTTGATGATCCTTGATCGGGGCTATTTGAGAATCATGCTTAGGTCATCTGAGTTCTCACAATCTCAATGACAACAATAACTCATGTGAACACAAATGTTGTGATCGATGTTTTCACCTCGATTTATTCGTACACGTCGGAGGGACACGTGTATCAATAAATTATTAAAATAACCATGTCCGATGGAGAGGTGTCCGCCTAGATAATAATTATCAACTAAACAAGTGTACTCGCCAGCTTGCCGACCAAACAAGTATGCTCGCCAGCTTGCCGACTAAACAAGTATGCTCGCCAAATCTGGCAAGCATTATAGTCATTCTTGTATGCTCTTTAAGGACAGTATTCCGGTACAAAATCGATATGGTCAAAGGAGCGAGCAGAGCAATCGGTCGAGCAAAAGTTGATATGGAAAACAAAAAGAATGCCTTATAAGCAAGTAAATCCAAAGGTCAACCAGGAAGACGAAGTTGAAAATGTGGCAGCATCACATGAGTTCTTGCAAGTCACGAAGTCTCCAGCTCATGCTTACCAAACCAGCACATGCTTGTCAAAGTACTATAAATAGAAGAAAAAAGAGCATTGAGAGGGTTCAGAAATTTTCCATAGGAGTTCAGAAAAAATTCCCAAATACTCACACATATATTCTCCAATTCACCACCTTTCGTAGAAGGAAAGTATTGTGTACTGTATACTTGAGCCTCGCAATATTACATCCCTGGCTTGGAATGCCCCCAGAGTAGTCATTTATTGATGAACTGGGTCAACAATTTCTTGTTATTTACTATAATATTGTACACGTACTTATTTTGTTCATGAGTTGTTTCAAAAATAGCCACATAGAATTCTCATTAAAAAATGACTCGCAACAATTGGCGCTAGAAGGAGGGTAGAAAAAACCAGCCCATGCACAATCCTAAAAAACCGAGGCACAAAAAAGAAATATGATGCCTCAATCTAGGAATAATCAGATGGAGAGGTCGGGACAGAGCCGACCTCACGCTCAGAAAGAGGCTCAGCATCAGCCTCACGAAAATTAGACCGTGGAAACGATCAATCTTGAAGATATCGCCAACGATCAGACGGCCACAACAAAGGCCATCACTTTCTTGTTGCGAGCACAAAAAGAGAGGGCCGAAAAGGAGTTGGCAAAGTTAAAAGATCCAAATGACGATGATCGGCGATCGAAAACTTTTGATAGCGATCAAGTCAAAAAGAAAGCTGCACAAACGCAGGATGAAAAAGAGGTAGGAAGTCAGTCGGATGGAGAACAACCCCAAGCTTCCAGGCAATTAGCGTTTGAACGTCTGAGAGTATTAGCAAAAGAGCGTATTGGCGAGCATAGACGTCGAGATCCTGGAAAGAAATATCATGCAAACACAGTGACCCGAGTGGAACATCCTGATCGTCCACCACATGAACGACCTCGTGATCCTGAAAGGTCAGTCGGGACTAGATTGTCTATTCATCATCGAATGGATAATCGGGAACCAATCCGGAAAGGGGGACTTTCCCATCCTGAGCATGACCGACCAGGTCCTCAAGATGGAATCCATCCTCTTTCCGGGTCAATCAGTTCCACCAAACTGGCGGAGATGCAAAAGGCAATAGAGAGTTTATAGGCCGACCTGGCCGCAACGAAAGGACTCCCGCGGGCGGGCACAATGCCGTGCTCGCCACTAACACCGGCGATCATGCAGCCGAAGTACAAGAAAAAGTGGTAAAGAACCGACCACCAATCCCTATGTTCGATGCTGAGTCTGACCCACATGTTCACCTCAGCAAATATTCAGATTATATGATCGCAATGGGTGCCACAGATGCAATGCAGTGCCGATCATTCCCCATAACGTTGGGCGACCGTGCCCACAGATGGTTTTCTACTCTGCCCGCCGCGTCCATCACGTCTTTCGCCCAGTTGGGACAGAAATTCCTGTCCCATTTCTCATCCATGTGTGCTCGACCAGCACCAAAATAGAGGTTAGCACATTTCTCCCAGCTAAAGGGTGAATCAGATCGAGCATATATTGAAATATTTGACAAATGTTTGTACGATGGAGCCCCAGTTGAAGAGGATGCGAAAATCCTCACGGTGGTGGGGGACTTGACCCTAAATACGGATATGTGGAAAGCCATGCATCAGGATTGGCCAAACACATATGCCGAATTTCGAGAACGAGCAGCCAAGATTATAGCAATGCAGGATCTGCTCGCCCAATCACGATTAGGCCAAGAAGTAGCAACAAAAAGAGTCGTTGGTAAAAGAGTAATGAATGAGGGGGGGTATAAACCCCCAGGATCTTTTAAACCTTTTGAAGAAGGAGCAGAAGCACATGCACTACGAAGTCTTCTAGGCATTTCAGGCGAGACAATATTTAATCAGATTAAGGATCGGGACATGTTGGATAAGCCACGAAGAATCGTAAGAGATAAAGATCTGCTTAATGCTTCCAAATTTTGTAGTTATCATGGGTACATCGGACATAATACCGATGAATGTGGCGATTTACTTCGTCAACTTTGGAAGTTATATGAAGAGAATTGTCTTACATAGTTCTAAAAAAAAAATTTAACGAGACTCAGAATCGAAAAATCAGGTGATTGTAGGGGTAAGCGTAAGGCAGAAGAAGCATCTGATAGTGATCCCGAGGAATCCCGCAAGAAGTTGGAATTACCAAAGAGAGGAGCTCTTAACATGAGCAGAGGTCGAGAGAGTCAAGAAATCAACATGATTCGGCCCCGATTATGGTCCGATTGGGTGGATCTTTATCAGCAATCAAGCGTTATCGAACAGACGGAAGAAGATGGAAATGCGTGCCATGCAAAGCATACATCAGGTGAACGTGGCGAGCACATCAGCTAGCACACCACCCTCTCACCAAATCATGTTCTCGGAAGATGATCTCGACGGCATAATCACCCCCCACAATGACTCTCTAACCATCAGCGCTCGTCTTCTCGGTTTGAAGGTGCATTGCCGGTCAGTAACGGAGCATATCTAACATTTACATTTTGTTAACACTCTACACCAAATGGAGAAGCAAGTTGGTGATCTAAGTAGTTATATCGAGCCCTATGATCACACCATAATGGGTTTCTGGGAATCTATAACCCGACCATATGGAATGATCAGGCTAGGAGTTGAGTTAAGTCAACTAATAATCCAGGAGATTGACGAACTAGAATGTTAGACTTTGTAATCGTCGATGCTAAAATCTACTTATAACGGGTTTTTAGGTCGCCCATTTATTTAGGAATTCAAAGCTACCTGTTCGACTTATTACTATTGTGTTAAGTTTCTAACCCAAGAAGGGACAGGTAGCGTAAAAGGCGACCAGAAAAAAGCTCGAGATTGTTTGCTGTCATGCGTGCCAGAAAAGCAAAATATCGTTAACATGATGGAGCAAACATGGGAGACCGGAGAATCAAGCCAACAGGCAAATATGTTACCGAGGACGCTTATACCTCCTCTGACGAGCACATCTCCACAGACGAACACAGAACCCAGAATGATAACTCATGTTCCAGATCTAATGAACATTGATCCACCAAATGAGCTACCGGACTTAGAACCTCGTATAGGTTTTGATCCTATAGAGGTAGATGACGAGCACCGGGGGTCGATTGAAGATCCTCGATGGAAGCAAAAAAAGAGGTGAGCAACGCCTGTTGAACAATTGGAGTCTGTCAATATCGACGCGATCAGACCGGAATTAGAAGTGTTTATTGGTTCAGAATTACCGGAACCATTCCGAACATAAATGATCGTGTATCTTCGAGCAAATTTGGATGTGTTCGCTTGGTCACATGAGGACATGGTCGGCATTGATCTTAAACATGCATGTCACTCTCTTAACCTTGACCCAACACAAATTCCAATAATCCAGAAGCGGAGAAAATTCAGTCCGGAGAAGTATGCAACTATGGATAGTGAAATTAAGAAATTGCTCGATAATAAGTTGATTCAAGAAGTAAAGTGCCCAAGATGGCTTGCTAACCCTGTGCTCGTCCGCAAATCTAACGGAACCTGGAGGTTATGCATAGATTTCACCGACTTAAACAAAGCATGCCCAAAAGACAATTTCCCGATGCCACATATCGATTATTTGGTCGATAACGCAGCAGGACATGAGCTCATGACCTTCATGGATGCATTTGCTGGGTATCACCAAATACCCATGCATCCAGACGATCTAAAGAATATGGATTTCTGCAGCGAAAAGAATATGCATTGTTGGCAACGCATACCATTCGGATTAAAGAATGTTGGAGCAACGTATCAATGTTTGGTGAACAAGATGTTCGACGAACACATAGGTCGAAAAGTTGAGGTGTACATTGATGACATTGTGGTAAAAAGCGAGCATAAGGAAGACCACATTACCCACCTGGCACAGACGTTTGATATTCTCAGGGAGTATAACATGAAGTTAAATCCGAAGAAATGCAGTTTTGGGGTTCATTCAGGAAAATTCCTAGGACATATGGTCAGACAACGGGTGATTGAAGCGAACCCATCAAAGATTCAAGCTATGCTCGACATGCAGGCCCCCAGAAGTGTGAATGAAGTTCAAAAATTAACTGGACGTTTGACTTCTGTAAACCGGTTTATATCACGAGCTGGAGACAAATGTAAACCTTTCTTTGAGGCATTAAAGAAAGGGAAATTCCAGTGGACAGAGCATTGCCAAAATGCATTTGAGTCATTAAAGCAATACCTTGCGGATACTCAAACATTATCTAAACCTGTTCCAGGTGAACAACTTTATTTGTATCTTGCCGCGTCAGAGCATGAAATTAGCGTTGTCCTCGTTCGAGCAGAGGGGGCAACACATTTGCCTATTTATTATGTAAGTCAGGTACTCAAAGAAGCTGAGCTCCGGTACCCTCCACTGGAAAAACTCGCGTATGCTCTCGTTATGAGTGTTCGAAAACTGCGACCATACTTTTTCGATCACTCAGTCGAAGTGTTAACCATATTCCCATTACGATAAGTTCTCCACCGACCAGACACTGCGGGCAGGTTACTCAAGTGGGCGGTGGAGTTAGGCCAATTGGGCATTATGTTCGCTCCAAGAAAAGCAATGAAGGGCCAGGCTATGGCCGATTTCATGGTTGAATTGACATATCCGCAAATACCCAAAAGAGGTGTCGACCAACCATGGCACATGTATGTAGACGGTTCATCAACAAGTTCAAGAGCTGGAGCAAGCGTGGTTCTCATCAGCCCAACTCGACAAACTTTCACGACAGCCATCCGTTTTGATTTCCCAGCCACAAATAATGAAGCCAAGTACGAAGCTTTGATTGCTGGATTACACATGGCTATGACAATGGGAATTCAGAGGCTTATGATTTATAGCGATTCCCAAATAATCTTATACTAAGTATTAGGCGAGTACGAAGCACGAGGCGAATAGATGGCACAATATCAGCAACTAGCAAAGGAGCTGCTTGAACAATTCGAACAAGTTTACATAGAACAATTACCACGATTGGATAATTCGTTTGCTGATGCCTTGGCACGTTTGGAAACAGCAGAAGGAGTGACGAACACGACGGACATTGTGGTCGTCACAACTTGTTCGCCATCAATTCCCAGAGTTGTGGTCGCCCATGTGACAGGCGAACAAGAAACCTGGATGACTCCAATTTTAAGCTACTTACAAAAAGGATTTCTCCCCGAAAATAAAGCACAAGCTACTCGCCTCAGTTTACAAGCTGCTCGATATACTATCCTAGACGGGCATTTGTACAAAAGAAGTTTCTCTCTTCCATTATTGAAATGTATTACTCCTAAAGAGGGTCATGTGATTCTGGAACAAATTCATGATGGGGTATGTGGAAACCATACAGGTGGACTTGTCCTGGCATATAAAATTATCAGACAAGGTTACTATTGGCCTACTCTCAAGAAAGATTCGCTCGCGTATGCCCGCGCATGCCATAAGTGTCAGGTATACGCCCCACTTATCCATAGCCCACCCGAAGAACTAGTGTCTGTTTACAGCCCGTGGCCATTTGCTAAATGGGGAATCGATTTGATTGGCCCGTTTCCTACT
The DNA here is from genome assembly GCA_037126765.1 of Stenogyne calaminthoides. Classification (NCBI taxonomy): domain Eukaryota; kingdom Viridiplantae; phylum Streptophyta; class Magnoliopsida; order Lamiales; family Lamiaceae; genus Stenogyne; species Stenogyne calaminthoides. The sequence goes on from JBBCBC010000018.1 coordinate 15,920,946, forward strand.
GGCACATCGGGAGTAAAATATGTCATGGTTGTCGTTGATTATTACACTAAATGGGCGGAAGCTGAAGCCATTGTTAAAGCCACCGAACAAAAAATGTGGAATTTTGTTTGGAAAAATATCATTTGTCGTTTTGGGCTTCCCCAGTCATTGGTAACAGATAATGGCAAACAGTTCGATGGCAGTGAATTCCGACAAAATTGTGCTCGTTGGGGCATAAAAAAGCATTACTCTACTCCGTATTACCCCCAGTCAAACAGACAAGTTGAAGCTGTCAATAAAATTATCAAGCATACCCTCAAGGCAAAACTTGATAATTCTAAGGGGGGAGGATGGGCTGAAGAGTTACCAAAAATATTATGGGCATATCGTACTACTTTCAGAACATCAACTGCGGAAACCCCGTTTGCCCTGGCATTTGGTGCGGAAGCTGTTATACCGGCAGAAGTAAAGATTCCGAGCCATCGGACAATGAGTTTTGGAGAGCACACCAACAACCAGGCGCTCGCCCTAAGTGCAGATCTGTTGGAAGAAAGAAGGATGGACGCTGATTTCAGGAACGCTATGTATAAAAAAAGATCAGAAAAGTTCTACAACTCCAAAGTCGGAACACATTCAGGTTCAACGTAGGCAAGCTGGTTCTAAGACAAGCAACGGGGGTACCAAGTGGTGTGTTCGGCCGAGCATGGGAAGGTCCATTCAGAGTAACATAACGTTTGTCAAACGGGGCATATGATTTGGAAGACCTGAATGGAGTTCCGTTGTCCTATTCGTGGAATGCGTCAAATCTGAAAAAGTATTATCAGTAACGACGAGCACAACTGATAGTCAGAGGTCAAAGCGCTAGCTAATTGGGTTAAAACCCGAGCATAATCAACCATTCGACTAAGACGAGCAGGACAACCATTCAGCTAAGACGAGCAAGATGAACACGAAGGACAAACACACAGCGTCTAACACAAACTTCTGAATCTTTTAGAAGGAATTTTGGTCAGCACTATTAAAAGATAGAAGATACGTGTCAAAACAAGATGAGAAGTGGTGGCAACCAAAAGAGGTACGTGTCAATCCTTGAATAAGAACTGGCAAAGACAAGGACAGATGTCAAAATGAGGATTTAAAGCAAGAAGGCCAACACCAACTAGATATGCTAGCACTTGTTTGGGATAGTAGTATAAATAGGCATATTGATAGCTGAAGAAGGGGGAAGAAAAAGACAGAAAAAAGAAAAAAATACTGCAAACATATTAGAAGAAAATTAAGTTATCGGGAGATAGTTGGTTTGGTATGCCTCCAGACGAAATTTTCGACACTTGACTCAGCAATCATTTTGTTGACTCAATCATGTGTCCTGGCGCTTGCTCTAGTACGAGCTTTATACCTCGTATCGCAGTCACAAAGGAAAATACTCTCCCTTCAATTTGGAAAAGTCAATCCAAATCGGGAGAAGTATTTTCTTCTAAATGGGTATTGTCACTCTGAGCACAGGTTGGTGCTCGTTACGGATTCAAGATGCTCGGCAGAGTCATGGTTGCCACTCCACTTTACCCACTGCTTATGCAGTAGTAAATCATTAGTCCCCTACGCATCCCAAAAATCTCCTCCGAAGGGGTGGGATGTCGTGGCATCCGCACGAAACTACACGCGGATGCTGATGCTCAGGCATCTACAGAAGGGGATAAAAAGGTGCGAGCAGAGGCTTTTGCCCGCGCCTGATATAGGCGAGCAGGCGTGCACGCCACATGCTCATGTCCACGGCAGCCCGCATAATTACAGCTTGTCCAGGAGGGGCAAATGCTGAGGCTGTTGTTGCTCGAGCATATTACTTGAAGAAGAGTAGACAGGCTGATCCGCCTCATACTTGTCAACATTAATTCCGCGGACGAGATGAGGTCAGCTCATGTCTATTTCAAGACAAGGTTTTGAATTTAGCAAAACCATAGTCTGATGTCCATAGTTATGTGTAATAGAAACAGTCTTCTTCAAATGTAAAAGTTGAAATAGAATAGCAACGTGTTGCGAAGTATTTTTGTTTGTTAAGTTTTCTAGTTAAAGCCTATGAATGGTCGCACCTAAGTCGGACAACCCGAACAAAGACGAACGAGAAGAGGTTTATGTTCACCTGGCAAAACAAATCGTACTTACAGATACCCGCAGCAAAGCGAGTGATGGGTACAGAGTCGCAACTAAATAAGACGACTCGTACTTACAGATACCCGCAACAAAGTGAGTTATGGGTATGGGGTAGCAGCTAAATAAGATGACCCGAGCAGAATAGTGATCGCGGCTAACATAAGATGATCACGATGAAGAAACGGGGGTTGAACATAAGTTAACCCATCTGGTCACAGCTAAATAAGACGATCAACCTGATTGCACCTCAATAAGACAATCAATAAACCAAAGAAGTCAGGGTGGAACATAGACACAGATCATGTTCGAATTCATTCAGAAGAAAAATGGCATGAAGTAGGAAACAAAAAAAACATCATCTAATCATCAGCAAAATTCATCCCCCACGATCGAATCAGAGAAAATTGTTCAACAAGCAAACACAATGGAAACAGCAAATTATACGAGAGAAGAAGACAAAAATTACACAAAACTAAGGAATAAATTCATTGTTGGGGGTGGGCAGAAGAGATGTGTCGAGCAAGTCTTGCCTCGTCTGCTCGGTCCCTTCGGGAGCAACTCCCCCAGCATCATCTTGCCTCATCTGCTCACTGGATAGCATATTCTGATCGCCTTCAAGTGGTCCACTCTGCTCGCCCTGCACCTGATCAAACTCATGCTCGGCTCGGTAAGCGTGGTCGGCAGTACCTTCAACATCCTCATCTGGACCGTCTTCTTCATCCAGTATTGGGTCATCAATTTAGACCCCATCAGGAAGATTGGAGAAATCGCACAGATCACTCAAATCTGATATTGGAAGGTTGCGGTCCGGGGGGTTGTCAAGCAGGTACTTCTCGAGATGGGCTATGAGCGGGGCAATCTGGTCAGCATTAAGTGTTTGTCTAGCAGAACGGATGGCATTTGCAAAGGCTCATATATAGGAGAAATTGGACATGGAATCAACATACTCTTCAGTGTGCAATTTTGAATTTTCGAGACCCAGACGAGTGTTGGTCTCTTCAGTGGTGAGGAGTTATTGGGCGAGCAGAGCTTTCTCGCACTCTACGACCTCGATACCTGTTCTAAGCTTTCGGAGCTCGACGTTCAGCTCATCCTGAACTTTCCAAATGCCAGCCACCTCTTCCCGATTACGGTGCAGCTCCTCCCGAGCAAGGCGTAGCTCCTCTCTGGCCTGGCAAGCATCTTCTCGAGCTAGACGAACATCTTCTTGAGTTTTACGAGTTTCTGCTTGGGCTGAGGATACTTGTTCTTGAACCAACTTCATTTCATCTTGGGTTCTGGTCAGCTCGTTCACCTTCTCTTGGAAACTCGTGACAAGATTCACATAGTTGGCATGAAGTTGGGCGGACTCGGTGTAAGCTTTTTCAAGGAGAACCAAAGATTGGCCATGGCGCACTAGGCCAAGTCGCATGGTTTCCAAAGTCATTGGACCCTTATTGGCCTCTTCGAGCTCAGTAGTCCATGCTCGGATGGGGGTCTCACACGCTTTCTGGACATGCTCGGGAAGGCCAGGAATGTTGCGGACACTAGGAGAGCAATAATAATCTTTCAACTCTGGCATCAGAGGCGACAATCTGTTCAACCTACATGTTCACCCGAGCAAATAGATATGATTAAATGACCAAATTAGATAGAACAAATAGACACTCCATTAGGCGAGCAAACATACCTGTTCACCCGAGCAGGGTCCCATCCCATGAACGACTTGTCCTCGGGAGAACGGAGCTGAGAACTTAAAGGAGTCTAGAATCGGGGTCCAGCAGGGGGTGGAGTAGATGTACCGACCTCCATTTCGGCAATGTGTGTGATCGGACCGACCATAGAGGCAGTTATTCTGGTCATTTCAGCAGTAGGGATCGCCTCATTAACAATATCGGTGCTCGATGGGGCTATCGGATTTTGATCGTCAGGTAGTTCTTTCGATCTCTTTGGTGAGGGAGCCTGGTCGCTCGGTCCCTGCTCGACAAAATGAGTTGTCCTTTTCTATCGACTCGACTCGCCCGGTCCGGGCGCGGCTGGTCGGCTCGCCTTTTTCACTCTGCTCGCCTCCCCTCGGTTTGCTCGTTGAGCATCTCTCTCGGCCTGAATTCGAGCAAGCTCTTGGGGTCTCTTGGTTCGAGCAATTTCAGTATGCTCAGATGTGCTTATGGCAATAGTTACGGTAGGGAAAGCTGTAGACAGAAGAATTTATTAAAAAAGAAAGAGAAACCAGGAACAAAAGGCACAACATATTTGCAAGTATAAAAAAATCCTTACCAGTTGGATTAACGACAACTAAATGGTGAGGGGGCACGTACAATCCTCCTCTCTTCCTTTGGTCAGCAGTGTTCAACGTCTTCACCGAGCGTTCTGAATATGGCTCAAGGTCGATTTGCCAGATACTACTGAAATAACCATTGTTTGTCTCTTTGTCCGTTGCTGCTTGAATTCCTGAGATTGAGGAAATAAGTTAAAATCAGTTCACTGTGGAGAGTAAAACCACAAAAATACTTATTTTGACAGGTTCCAAAATCAGTGGGGATGTCTAAGCTAGACATTTGCTTCACATCCTGAAGCAGGACTTTTCTAATCACCCCCGACGAACCAAAACTTCTCTTTCCAATCCGTGATCTTATTAGGCACGTCCTCGATGACCTTACATTTTGCATTCGCTTGCATGAACAACCATCCGTGTTCGCCTTTGGGTCGAGTCAAATGAACTAATCGAGTAAGTTCAGCTGCTGATGGATAGTACACAGGTTTCGTTTTACCGAACAGAGTTAGGAAGCTCATAATCATATGCCACTCATTCGGCATTAGCTGTGTAATGGTGATATTCCATTCTACGAGCAAGCGAGTAATAGCTGGATGAAGTGGGAATCGAAGACCCGCTTCCATTGTATCTAAGTTCACAGCAACACAACCCTCGGGAGGTTGGTCTGCTCGCTCATCGGGACCAGGCTCCCAGAAAAACACATCCTTTGGAGTCTCGTAATTCCAATACAATTGATCGAGAATATCTACATCGATCACATTTGCAATTTTGCTCGCTGGATATTCATTTTCGACCCTTGTCCTGTGAGGTTGTTCTGGCCATTCAAAATCATAGCGAGTACTATACTCGGTATATGTTAGGCTATGAGGAAGACCAACAGGGATATCGAGCACCGTGTTCTGTTCGCCATCAAATCCTCTGTTCGACTCATCAACATTTTCAGTTATTGGGATTTCCTCCCTCATATGATTGTCACCCCTATTTACATCACGATTATCTACAACCTTAGATCCGATTTGGGGTTGGGATAAAGAATCCTCACCCGAATCATCTAAAAAATTGGTGCGGGCTAAATCCCGGTCTAATTTATTGAGGGCATTGTCAGAATCCGATGAAAGAATGGCAAATGGTTGCTGAATTTGCCAGCAGGATCTTGAACCCGAGGCATTCATCTCCGGCGCATTAGCACCACTATGGTAGATCGGATGGTAAGATGAGGAAGAGAAACTATGATGGTCATAATTGGAATTAAGGGGGGTACGAGGTAATTACCTGGAAAAATCTTTCTCCGAAATAAGCGTGCTCTTGCCGGAAATTTCAAACGGGACGAAATGTGAAAAAAGAAAGAAGAAAGAAAGAAGAGAGAATGAAGAGAAAGAAAAAGAGCTGAGGCGACAAAATGGTTTTTATAGATGCTGTATTTAAAAATTTTGAAAGTTTGACATAGAAGACGAAGCGACACTCACGAAGACCCGCTCAATATATCCAACAGCCGGGCCCCCATGACGAATACAGAGCGACCCGGCTGGGGGGTATTGTTGTGATCGATGTTTTCACCTCGATTTATTCGTACACATCAGAGGGACACGTGTATCAATAAATTATTAAAATAACCATGTCCGATGGAGAGGTGTTCGCCTAGATAATAATTATCAACTAAATAAGTGTACTCGCCAGCTTGCCGACCAAATAAGTATGCTCGCCAGCTTTCCGACCAAACAAGTATGCTCGCCAGCTTGCCGACCAAACAAGTATGCTCGCCAAATCTGGCAAGCATTATAGTCATTCTTGTATGCTCTTTAAGGACAGTATTCCGGTACAAAATCGATATGGTCAAAGGAGCGAGCAGAGCAATCGGTCGAGCAAAAGTTGATATGGACGACAAAAAGAATGCCTTATAAGCAAGTAAATCCAAAGGTCAACCAGGAAGACGAAGTTGAAAACGTGGCAGCATCACATGAGTTCTTGCAAGTCACGAAGTCTCCAGCTCATGCTTACCAAACCAGCACATGCTTGTCAAAGTACTATAAATAGAAGAAAAAAGAGCAACGAGAGGGTTCAGAAATTTTCCATAGGAGTTCAGAAAAAATTCCCAAATACTCACACATATATTCTCCAATTCACCACCTTTCATAGAAGGAAAGTATTGTGTACTGTATACTTGAGTCTCGCAATATTACATTCCTGGCTTGGAATGCCCCCAGAGTAGTCATTTATTGATGAACTGGGTCAACAATTTCTTGTTATTTACTGTAATATTGTACACGTACTTATTTTGTTTGTGAGTTGTTTCAAAATTAGCCACATAGAATTCTCATTAAAAAATGACTCGCAACAACAAATAAGAATAAATGCAAACAATCAAATATAACATTCAAACCAGTGTAATGTCATACATTTAATATTAAATAAATAATAATATTAAACCAATACTAAATATCATCTTAGTATTATGTCCTTACAATATGATTGTTTCTAGGACCATAACACTAACACTACCAAGTTAGGAGATTCACTAATATTTTGGTGATAACAAATACAACGAATCAAATAGGTATTTATAGGCGAAACTGGGCCAAAACCCTAAAGACCCATTCTTGTCGAGATTCCCAAAAAATGGCCCCAAAAAAATTTCTACGTCTGGAACAGCGAAAATCTGGGACGTGAAGCAGTCGATTAGGCTTCATAACCCAACAGATCCACTAATATCTGAACTTGTGCATTAAAAAACAATTAGTTGACATTTTCAACTTGGTGCTGACGCTTCTTAGCTTCCATCAACTCTTTCTCCTTTGTTATGTCCAATAACCAGGGGCGGAGCCAGGATCTTGGGTAGGGGGCCGATCGTTTAAAACTAATAAAATGCCTGATAATAAAATTTAAGTACTACATATTTTTCATCAATATATATCATAAATAGCTTATAATAAATAAATGTATCTTTAATATTAAATTTAAAACGCCTCTCTTGTGTATCACGAAAATCATTTACAATTGTGTCTACAAAATTTATCTCAATTGCACAAATAAGACATTTATATTTTTATAACTCCATAACAATAGCATCGATTAAAACAATATACAATTATAAATAATTTTTACATTATAATTATATTATGTGCAATTTAAATAAGTGAAAGAATTTATATAATTTTCACACTATAATTCCAATTCATAAGCTGGATCATCATCTTGTGTAATTCAAGGAATTGAAAATAATATTTATGACAAAAAGATTTATGAGACGGTCTCATATATGAAACGGGTTACAACTTAGTATATATCTAACACTCATTTCTTTCAAAGTGTTAAAGCGTTAAAGCTCAAATTTTACTCCATCTCATCATAAAACGGTCTCACACAAGTTTATCTCATATTTTATATATTGGGCTAACAAATTATATGTTGTCCTTATAGCGGCTTATACACTTTTCTTCTTGAAATTAAAACAAATATTAATATACTAATATATTTGTAAATAGTAATAGTAAAAAGGGTTATTTTAAATTTTGATCACTAAACTTTACTTCAATTTCACTTTTAGTCACTGAGTTTCACCCTTTATCAAAATTAGTCAGTTACCTATATTTTTTTAATCAGAGTTAGTGACGATGTAAGTTGACCGTCAAGGAATTAACGGTAACAACTGAACTGGCGCAAATTATATACGGTTCTTCCACAAAATCACAAATTATTTTCCCCCTTTCTCCCTTTTCTCCAAGCTCTAAATTGTTTTCAATTTCCAACGATCTCTCTCCAAAAATCTTTCCCAAGTCTTCGGTAATATAAAAATCAGTTGTTTGAGTCGGTTCTTGGGAGTTTTGGTGCTCGAATTACTATATCAATTTCTTTCATTAATGTCTAAGAGGGACAAACATGGGTCTGCACCCCAATATGGTAAGTTCTCAAGATTAAAAGAAATTATTTTTCTTTGTTCTGAAAGTCATTGAATAGAGCAATAATTTTATTGTTATCGATTTTTCCAGTTGGTTTCTTGTTTATCGATTTCTTTTTGGTTTTTTATTAAGCAAATGCAGAAAATGAACCAACCATTTTTACATTAAACATTATTCATGGTGGAAAATGACAGAAGATCGTAGTAGAAAATATGAAGTGAGTATTATAGATTATTTTGAGCTTAATTGAATTGAACTGAATGATTTATGATGTGGGGTGGAGGGGGTGGGGGGTTCTTTAATTAATTTTGATGTTGTTGTATGTAGGTTGGTAATCCAACAACAAAAACAAACCTTTTGTTGAAAATTTGAAATTGGAGTGAAGATGAATTATAGAAATTAGGATTTAGGGAGGGGAGGAGAGACGAAATTAAATTGGGGAAGAAAGCCACAGAACTCTAATATAATTTGCGTAAATTCAGTTGCTCCCATTAGTTTCTTGACGGTCAACTAACGTCATCATCAACTCTGATTGAAAAAGTGTAGTTAAGTGACTAATTTTGATGAACAATGGAACTCGGTGATCAAAAGTGAAATTGAGGTAAAATTTAATGATCAAAAATGAAATTAACCTTAGTAAAAAATCAAAAGTTGGGAGGGGCCATGGCCCCCCTTGCTAGCAAGGTGGCTTCGCCCCTAATTGGTCGCACTGTTTGCTGAAGTTGTCTATAAACGAATATAAAATTTCAACTTAAAGGTGCGTTGTTCCCTTATTAAATTTCATGTGTGTGATAATGCTCCTGTAACATCTATATACAAAACTGTATACTTATTTTCTATCATAATTTTTGGTACTACAATTATATATTTTATGTAATGGGCAGGGCCGGTCCTAGGATTATTGGGACCTGAATCGAACTTTAAAATGGTACCCTCTCCCTTCAAATTTTTTACGAACTAAAAAATAACGTAAAATAATTCCAAATATTAATAATGTAAATTTACAAAATATTCTATTACTATTAAAATAATAGGACAATTATGTCCAAAATAATTACATAAATAAAACTCGTCTAACGATTTTTGTGGTAAAAATATTAATTAAGTCAGAATAATCAAGTTAATCAACTTCAGAAAATCGCTCTAAATATTTATTTCTCATTCTTTTCCTCTTTCAGTATTTCTCCAAATTTAATATAACTATTTTCTGATACAAGAAATATGTTACTCATATTAAGTTAGGAATTGATTCTATTGCATAATTTTAATTATCACAAACTCTCCTGTGAAACTTTTACTTCACTGAAGATCTACTATTAAATTTTTTGTTTATTATGTGAAACAAAGATACAAACGTAAAAAATATTATATTTTGTAACTAAAAGAATTCGGCCATTTGATTTGTTAGCATTTATTACATTTCCATAGTTAGAGTTAGAGTTTTATTATTTAAGAGTCAGTCATGTTACATATTTATTCAGTTGGTTTTGAATATGAATTAACGAAATCGAGAGTCTCTCGTATTATTCCTCATTGTCAGTATTCCAATGGGAATCAACGGAGATTGAGAAGGTTGTTTGTATTGTTTACGCTTCTCACTACATCTGGAGGTATCAAAGCAGCCCCCATTTTAATGATGGGTTGGGTAATTTTAATGAGTCCTCATTTTATGATGGATCACCTATTTATGAAGAGGAAGAGTAGCCCGTAAGTGATTCTATATTTCCCATTTATGACATCGAGCCCGAAGACGAGTCGTACAATATTTTTGATAGGGAAGACGATTATGAGACAAATTTTTCGGTTGTTGTCATGGCATTCAATGAGTCCGACCTCAAGAATGATGGAGGTTTTGACTCACAAAATGAGTGTTATTTTTTATAGTTAATGACAATTAATTTATTGGCAGTTTTATAAGATATCCATCCTACCACCTAAAATTTTTTAGTCACACCCGAACATCCGATATTTTTTAGCTCCACTGTTTGGTGGCATTATTTTATTCCTCTGAAATGACATCGATTTCGATTCGAGGACGAATCGTTTCAAAGAGGGAGAGAATGATGGATACGAGATGGCGATAGCGATCTTGACTAATTATAATTACGATTAGATTAGAAAATTAGTAATTAATGTGATTAATTTGTTTTGTTAGCATTTAATGCATTTTCATAATTAGAGTTGGAGATTTATTATTTAAAAGTTAGTCATGTACCCTTTTTATCCAGTTGATTTGGAATATGAATTAAAGAAATCGAGAGTTTCTCGTATTATTCTTCATTGCCCATATTTCAATGGAAATCAACGTTGATTGAGAAGGTTGTTTTGTATTGTTCTCGCTTCTCACTGCATCAACATCGGTACTTGGGAATGCAGATGTACAAAGAGTATCCTAGGTCTCATCCGCCATTTTATGTCTAGATATGCTGAGTATGAAGGCGGCTTGATCATTAGTAGTAGCCATGGAAGTAATTTGTTGGGATATTTTAGTTTTGATGAATTATGCCAAAACATTATCAACTTGTGTTTTTGAAGCTAATCTACAGATAACAAGTTGAGGGGGAACGAGAGAACAAATTGAGGGGGAACTCACAAAATCAGACGTAGATGATCGAGATCAGACGAGGCTGCAGACGAGACTGATCGAGATCAGATGAGTTAGATGAGTTTCGAGTTTAACTGATGAGCTGTGCAAAATCAGAAGAGAAGAAAAGCTAAGCCAGCTGATCAGAAGATCAGATGACCAGAACAGACCTGATCAGATGATCAGAAGAGCAAACAAGCTGATCAGAAAGAAACTGACCAGAAGATCAGAAGAGAAGGTTGCAGATCAGAAGAAGAGCAGATGAGACTGATCGAGATCAGATATGAAGATGAGCAGATGATCAAGATCAGACGTGATTGAGATCAGATGTGCTAAACTGATATGCTAAACCTAATGTACTGACCTGATGCTATCCGGAGATATTGATCTGAAGAAGTGTTGATCAGATCAGTCGAGCTGATCAGATCAGGCAAAGAAGAAATCAGATAGCCTGAGTCAAAGTGACCTGAAGGTCAGGATGTCTGAATTCAGAGAACTGAACTCAGTCAGCCTGAGTGTCAGTATGCCTGATCAGACAAGGTCCGCTGAAGAGAAGTCTGCTGAATCAAGTATCCTGAGGCTCAGATAACCCTGAGGCTCAGATGAGAAATCTGAGACTCAGATAGAACTGAAGACTCAGTATGTCTCTGAAGACACTTAGACTCAGAGAATCCTGAATGATTCCAAGGCGAGGAATCTGAGGAATATAGCCGGTAGAATCAGCTGACGTGGACCAATGAGAGGAAGACAACCAGCCTGGAAAAGCTGCAGAACTTACAGAGAATAGTATAGATTTGAATGTGACTCCATCCAACGGTAACATTCAAATCCACACTATAAATACAAGGTCTTCCATCATTATCAAGTGTGGAGAATATGCAAAAGATGCTACAGAGCCAAGAGCCTTATAGTCAAGCATTCCCACCATAGAACACAAGTCTATAGATATACAAATATGTTCAAGAGTGTTCTAGAACTTAATCTAAGCAACCCACGATGTATCCTAAGCTTAGAGAGATTTTCCCAACCTTAGCATTGAGGCTAAACAAATGTAAGGGAAAATCTCAACCTAGTTGGAAACCAAACAAACCTTACCCAAATCAGTCGGTTAAGTTTGTAGGTGAGTGTGAACTCGGTAAACATCTAGCAATCCCTAAAGGGAGGGTAGGCAATCCCGTGGAGGGTGATAAGTCCCGATTGGAGTGTGAACTCGGTAAACATCTATAGGCAATCCTGTGGAGGGTGATAAGTCCCGATTGGAGTGTGAACTCGGTATACATCTAAGAGGCGAGCCCGAGAGGGTGATAAGTCCAGTTGGAAGGAATTTCCCTAGGAACAGGGAGAGTGGATGTAGGAGCTTGAGTCTCCGAACCACTATACTTTGTTGTGTTCTTTATTGCTTTATGTTCTTTACTTGTCATATGCATTCAATTATAAGCAAAACACAGCACATGAGCTTAAAACGCAAAAATCTGTAATCACTCTGCCCTAACCCCTCTTTTATATGCATCGCTTTTAAAATATTTTGCTTCCGCACGCGCAAAATGGGTTTTCAACCGGGACCATCAATTGGTATCAGAGCAGGTGCTCAAAAGATTACTTTTTCAATGTGATCACCTGAGCAGATCTATTTTTTAAACCTGTCTCTGATCTGATACCATCAATTGGTATCAGAGCAGGTGTTCAAACGGTTCACTGATTTCAAAGTAACCACCTGAACTGATCTTTTAAAAGAAAACCCGTCTTTAAAAATGCATATATTTCTAATGTTTTGGCGTCATTATCAAAAAGGGGGAAATTGTTGGGATATTTTAGTTTTGATGAATTATGCCAAAACATTATCAACTTGTGTTTTTGAAGCTAATCTACAGATAACAAGTTGAGGGGGAACGAGAGAACAAATTGAGGGGGAACTCACAAAATCAGACGTAGATGATCGAGATTAGACGAGGCTGCAGACGAGACTGATCGAGATCAGATGAGTTAGATGAGTTTCGAGTTTAACTGATGAGCTGTGCAAAATCAGAAGAGAAGAAAAGCTAAGCCAGCTGATCAAAAGATCAGATGACCAGAAATGCACTGATCGGATGATCGAAGAGCAAACAAGCCGATCGAAAAGAAATCGACCGTAAGATCGTAAGAGAAGGTTGCAGATCAGAAGAAGAGCAGATGAGACTGATCGAGATCAGATATGAAGATGAGCAGATGATCAAGATCAGACGTGATTGAGATCAGATGTGCTAAACTGATATGCTAAACCTAATGTACTGACCTGATGCTATCCGGAGATATTGATCTGAAGAAGTGTTGATCAGATCAGTCGAAATGATCGATCGTGCAAAAGAAGAAATCAGATAGCTCGAGTCAAAGTGACTGAAGGTCGATGTCTCGAATTCAGAGAATCGAACTCTCACCACCGAGTGTCAAGATGCCCCGATCGATAAGGTCCCCAAGAGAAGTCTCTTTGAATCAAGTATCCCGAGGCTCGAGATAAAACCCGAGGCTCGGGATGAGAAATCTGAGACTCAGATAGAACTGAAGACTCAGTATGTCTCTGAAGACACTTAGACTCAGAGAATCCTGAATGATTCCAAGGCGAGGAATCTGAGGAATATAGCCGGTAGAATCAGCTGACGTGGACCAATGAGAGGAAGACAACCAGCCTGGAAAAGCTGCAGAACTTACAGAGAATAGTATAGATTTGAATGTGACTCCATCCAACGGTAACATTCAAATCCACACTATAAATACAAGGTCTTCCATCATTATCAAGTGTGGAGAATATGCAAAAGATGCTACAGAGCCAAGAGCCTTATAGTCAAGCATTCCCACCATAGAACACAAGTCTATAGATATACAAATATGTTCAAGAGTGTTCTAGAACTTAATATAAGCAACCCACGATGTATCCTAAGCTTAGAGAGATTTTCCCAACCTTAGCATTGAGGCTAAACAAATGTAAGGGAAAATCTCAACCTAGTTGGAAACCAAACAAACCTTACCCAAATCAGTCGGTTAAGTTTGTAGGTGAGTGTGAACTCGGTAAACATCTAGCAATCCCTAAAGGGAGGGTAGGCAATCCCGTGGAGGGTGATAAGTCCCGATTGGAGTGTGAACTCGGTAAACATCTATAGGCAATCCCGTGGAGGGTGATAAGTCCCGATTGGAGTGTGAACTCGGTATACATCTAAGAGGTGAGCCCGAGAGGGTGATAAGTCCAGTTGGAAGGAATTTCCCTAGAAACAGGGAGAGTGGATGTAGGAGCTTGAGTCTCCGAACCACTATACTTTGTTGTGTTCTTTATTACTTTATGTTCTTTACTTGTCATATGCATTCAATTATAAGCAAAACACAGCACATGAGCTTAAAACGCAAAAATCAGTAATCACTCTGCCCTAACCCCTGTTTTATATACATCGCTTTTAAAATATTTTCCTTCCACACGCGCAAAATGGGTTTTCAACCGGGACCATCAATTGGTATCAGAGCAGGTGCTCAAAAGATTACTTTTTCAATGTGATCACCTGAGCAGATCTATTTTTTAAACCTGTCTCTGATCTGATACCATCAATTGGTATCAGAGCAGGTGTTCAAATGGTTCACTGATTTCAAAGTAACCACCTGAACTGATCTTTTAAAAGAAAACCCATCTTTAAAAATGCATATATTTCTAATGTTTTGGCGTCATTATCAAAAAGGGGGAAATTGTTGGGATATTTTAGTTTTGATGAATTATGCCAAAACATTATCAACTTGTGTTTTTGAAGCTAATCTACGATAACAAGTTGAGGGGGGAACGGAGAACAAATTGAGGGGAACTCACAAAATCGGCGTAGATGATCGAGATCGCATTTAGGTCGCAGGCGAGACCGACGAGATCGATGAAAGTTAGATGAGTTTCGAAGTTTAACCGATGAGTCAGGCAAAATCGTAAGAGAAGAAAAGTTAAGCCATTGATCGTAAGATCGATGACTGTAAATGCACCGATCGATGATCGTAAGAGCAAAACAAGCCGATCGTAAAGAAACCGACCCGTAAGATCGTAAGAGAAGGTCATAGATCGAAGAAGATAGATGAGACCGACGAGATCGACGCGGATCGAGATCGAGATATGAAGATTAGCAGATGATCAAGATCGACGTGATTGAGATCGATGTGTTAAACCGATATGCTAAACCTAATGTAATCGACCGATGCTATATCCGGAGATATTGATCCGAAGAAGTGTTGATCGATCACCGAAATGATCGATCATGCAAAGAAGAAATCGATAGCTCGAGTCAAAGTGACTGAAGGTCGATGTCCGACCAGAGAATCGAACTCACCACTTCGAGTGTCAAGATGCTCGATCGAACAAGGTCCGCCAAGAGAAGTCTGCTGAATCAAGTATCCTGAGGCTCAGATAAACCTGAGGCTCAGATAAACCTGAGGCTCAGATGAGAAATCTGAGACTCAGATAGAACTGAAGACTTAGTATGTCTCTGAAGACACTGAGACTCAGAGAATCCTGAATGATTCCAAGGCAAGGAATCTGAGGAATATAGCCGGTAGAATCAGTTGACGTGGACCAATGAGAGGAAGACAACCAGCCTGGAAAAGCTGCAGAACTTACAGAGAATAGTATGGATTTGAATGTGACTCCATCCAACGGTAACATTCAAATCCACACTATAAATACAAGGTCTTCCATCATTATCAAGTGTGGAGAATATGCAAAAGATGCTACAGAGCCAAGAGCCTTATAGTCAAGCATTCCCACCATAGAACACAAGTCTATAGATATACAAATATGTTCAAGAGTGTTCTAGAACCCAATCTAAGCAACCCACGATGTATCCTAAGCTTAGAGAGATTTTCCCAACCTTAGCATTGAGGCTAAACAAATGTAAGGGAAAATCTCAACCTAGTTGGAAACCAAACAAACCTTACCCAAATCGATTCGGTTAAGTTTGTAGGTGAGTGTGAACTCCAGAACATCTAAGAATCCCTAAAGGGAGGGTAGGCAATCCCGTGGAGGGTGATAAGTCCCGATTGGAGTGTGATCTCGGTAAACATCTGTAGGCAATCCCGTGGAGGGTGATAAGTCTCGATTGGAGTGTGAACTCGGTAAACATCTAAGAGGCGAGCCCGAGAGGGTGATAAGTCCAGTTGGAAGGAATTTCCTCAGAGCAGGGGAGAGTGGATGTAGGAGCTTGAGTCTAGAACCACTATACTTTGTTGTGTTCTTTATTGCTTTATGTTCTTTACTTGTCATATGCATTCAATTATAAGCAAAAACACAAAGACATGAGCTTAAAACGCAAAAAATCAGAATCACTTCTGCCTCACCCTGTTTTATATGCATCGCTTTTAAAATATTTTACTTCCGCACGCGCAAAATGGGTTTTCAACCGGGACCATCATAATTGTATAGCCAAATTCCCATCAACGACGTGTTCCTTGGATAAACAAAAATCAAGCTCTATAACCTACTTAGAGTGAATGATTCAATTACACTACAAAAAAGATGGGGTTTACCGATGGATTTAGCGACAGAAAAAATTATCGTTAAACCGTGTAGCGACGGTTTTTACGACTGTTGAATAAAAGTGTCATCATCGTTAATTTTAGCGACATTTTTTGGAAGAACCGTCGCAATAATGTAACGGTTAACAATCATTGCAGGTTAGCCACGGTTATGACCGTCTCAAATAGACCCAGATCCGGGTCAGAAAACCGTCAGTAAAAACCTCCGTAGATTAGCGATGACAATAACCACCAAGCATCTCATATATAACCAAGCATCAAGCCTTGCAGTAATAAGGCAATTCGCTCCCTGGGGGATCGAAAACGGGACCACGCAGGCACCGGGGCGGGCATTAAACCACTCGGACACTTGCTTTCATTCGTTTATTTTACGATATTATTTCATTATTTAATAAATTTTAAAATTGTAATTATATTTTTTTTTACTTTGCAAATTCTAATTAATTATGTTATATTCTTTTAGAATTCTATTTTTAATGGATGTTTACCAAAAATAAGTCATTTTTTAAATTCTTTTAATTAGCTTATTCCATTTATCTAATTTAACTATTTAACAATCTTTTAAAATTATAATTTTTTTACTTTATAAATTCTAATTAAATTATGTCATATTCTTTTAAAATTATATTTTCAATGGATGTTTACCAACAAAATTTATTTTTAAATTTTTTATAATTAGTTTATTCCATCTAATTTAATTATTTAATAACCATTTAAAATTATAATTTTTTTTACTTTATAAATTCTAATTAAATTATGTCATATTCTTTTAAAATTGTATTTTTAATGGATGTTTACCAAAAATAAATTATTTTTTATTCTTTTAATTAGTTTATTCCACTTATCTAATTTAATTATTTAATAACCTTTTTAAATTATATATTTTTTTTTTACTTTATAAATTATAATTATATGATGTTATATGTGAATATTACAAATGAAGACAATATAATTATTGTCCGTTATCCTCATCGTCGTCCTCATCATGATCATAATCATCTTCTTCCTCCTCTTCCTCATCATCATCATCTCCATCGTCATCCTTATTTACGTTGACCTCGGGTACTTCATCCTCATTTCCGTCGACATCGTTATCATCATTCTCATTTTTCGTCGACCTCGTTATCTTCATCCTCATTTTTGTTGACCTCGTTATCCTCATCCTCATTTCCATCGACTCGTTCCTTCCTCCTCGTTAACGTCCTCTTCGCCGCTATCATTTTTTATCAAATCTGAATTTGCAGTTGTTAAGTCTACAAAGAGATTGAAATCTTCCATTAAGTCTCAACTTGTTCCGTTTGGAATGGAATTTCGTCATCGTCATTCCTTTTTTTTTTGGGAACATTCACCAATAGTCTTGTCTTTACTTTGCAAACAACCATCCAGTCATTACTTTGCAAATAGTATATTTAAATTCTCATCATAATTTGCGGTGGTTGGAACCGTTGCAAATTCCCGCCATAATCATTTTTCATTTAAACAAGTAATACTGTTAAGTGAAAACAAATAATACTGTTCAATAGAACCTACTAATACTATTATGTGAAAATAAGTAATATTGTTAAGTTAAAACCACTAATATTGTTAAGCGAAAAGAAGTAATATTGGTCATTGATGTTGATAGCGTTTTCATTGGATCGGTTGAAGGATTGTTATGTGGCTATAACATAAACCCAATTAATAATTATCATACATAATTTAATAAACGAACAAGAAAAATGGGGGATGAACTATTGAGTTCTTCCCTTAATATGATTTTTTTTATATATGTTGAATTGGAACAATATGTGAGAGGTTACAATGGGGAGTGTGGTCCTCTATTTATATAGGACCGCCCTTAAAGGCCAAATAAATTACAAGTTCATTTCAACCCTTTATTATAGGGTTTTATTACAACTGTAGATCTAATGATTAAAACTAGATCTACTTTACATTATATTTCTCTGTCTTGTCTTGTATAATTAATGGTACTTTGATGTCAATTCTTTATATTGTTGGATCTACGTATCTTCGGGTATCTAATCTCTTGTCGGGTAGGGTCAATTCGAACTTAGGTGGACCCTCCTGAAGTGTCGGATTACATGCACATTAAATTATTATTTGTGCTACAACAATTGCCCCCAAGATCTGGCTTTGACTTTGCTCGAAGTTCGATCTCGATTCATGTCGTAATAAGATTTTGTCCTTCGCTGCATTTGAGGTCATACTATTTGCCCCGAGCTTGCTCGAATGCTCTATGAAGTCTCGATTGTTCAAATTGTGCCCCCGGGTTGAGGGTCTTTTCTATGCTCATTGCTTGTCAAGAGGCTCAAATTCGTTTGGAATTATTGTTGCTCGTCGAGAGGCTGGACTTGTCGAGTGTCTTTGTTGCTCGTTGAGAGGCTGGACTTGTCGAGAGTCTTCATTTCTCGTCGAGAGGCTAAGCTCATCCAGAGTCTTTGTTGCACGTCTAGAGGCTGGACTTGTCGAGAGTCTTCATTGCTCGTCAAGAGGTTGGGCTTGTCAGAGTCTTGTTTTTGTTCGGCCTTATCCTTTTAATCATTTAAATATTTAATGACAAGCATCCTTTCCATCGAGACGTCGTTTTCATTTTACTTGTTTGTGTGATCTTGATACACATTTTATTTTGGTCGTCTCGTTTAATTGTGACTCTCAGACCTTGGCATATTTTTACTTTGTTTTTGCTTGTTGATCTTCTTAAAAATTACGATCTTTTATGCCTTATAATTTTATTTTTTTTGGTCTTCTTATGTATTTGCGACCTCAATGTCATTTTTATGTTTCTGGACTTACAACTATGGAACGATCTGCTTGGAGGTCGTTTACCCACCCCATTTGTCCATGAACATAAAAACTTGATGTCGTAACATCTTTAACTTGATTGTCTTATTTGCTTGTGACGTTAATGTCTTAGCAAATTTTTATGTTTCTGGACTTGCAACTGAGGAACGATCTCCATGGAAGTCGCCTACTTGCCCCATTTGTCCTTGAACATAAAAACTTGATGTCGTAACATCTTTAACTTGATCGTCTTATTTGCTTGCGACCTTAATGCCTAGGAATATATTTATGTTTCTGGACTTACAACTGAGGAACGATCTCCATGGAGGTCATCTACCTGAGCCATTTGTCCTTTAGCATAAAAACTTGATGTCGTAATATCTTTAATTTTATCATCTTATTTGTTTGCGACCTTAATGACTTAACATATCTTTATGTTATTGGACCTACATTCGGGGAACGATTTCCTTGGAGGTCGTCTACCTACCCCCCTTTGTTTTTGAACATAAAGGTTTTGATGCCTTAACATCTTAAATTTGATCGTCTTATTTACTTGCGACATTAATGTCTTAACATTTTTGTATTTGAGGATTTATTTCTTAGAAAAGATGATCTCCTTAGAGGTCATCAACCGGCCCCTAAGTCCTTGAATATAAAAATCTAAGTATAAAATTTGAGTCGAACAATGTGATTTACAAATTGAAAATTCTCGCTGAAGAGGCGGAAAGCCATTGCCGAAGAGGCGGGCAGTCAACGCCGATGAAGGTGGACAAAATCTCGCTGAAGAAACGGGCAGGTCAACGCCAATGAAGGCGGGCAAAATCTCACCAAAGAAGCGAAAAGCTAATGTCGAAGAGGCGGTCGGGTCAACGCCAATGAAGGCAGAAAAAACCTCTCCAAAGAGGCGGGCAGGTCAACGCCGATTAAGGTGGATAAAATCAATCCGAAGAGGCGGAAAGTCGATGCCAAAGAGGCCGGCGGGTCAACGCCGATGAAGGCGGACGAAACCTCGCCGTAGAGGCGAAAAGCCAACGCCGAAGAGGCTGGCGGGTCAATGTCGACAAAGAAGAACAAAATCTCGCTGAAGAGGTGGGCGAGTCAACGCCGACGAAGGTGGACAAAATCTCGCCAAAGAGGCGGAAAGTCGACGCCGAAGAGAGAAGCGGGTCAACGCCGATAAAGGCAGACAAAACCTCGCCGAAAAGGCGGGCGGGTCAACGCCGATGAAGCGGACGTATTGCATGTAGGTAACTTTTATAACATGCATACTAATACTTAATATATGTGCCTAGCAAATGCATGGAAACCTAGAAATTGTATGAAATAATATGCTACGTGTAAATGCATGCAAGAAAAAGGAAAACTAACACCTATGCTTACCTACATGTATAGGCTAGGAGAATAACCATGCAAGATAACTTAAATAAAAGGCAACTTGATCAAAAGTTGAATAAGCATACGACCACTTGATCAAATTGAATAGCAAACCCATGTGAGTACTACGAAAAGGATGATCCAGGATTGATGAAGACGAGATCGCGTTAGCGGTCTTAATTAATTATATTTTTTATTAGGAAATTAGTAATTAATGTAATTTATTAGCATTTATTGTATTTTCGTAATTAGTGTTAGGGTTTTCGTATTTAAGAGTCAGTCCTGCGACATTGTCATTTTGTTGTTTATGAATATGAATTAAATTTTATCGAGAGAGTTTATCGTGTTTTCCTCATTGCCAATATTCCTATAGGAATCAATGGAGATTGAGAAGATTGTTTTGTGTAGTTCACGCTTCTCCTTGCATCAGTTGGTATCTAGAGTCATGGTATGCTACTTTCAATGCCTCCCTAGTGTAATGCGCAGGAGATGAAGAAATTGAAAGATAAGATCGCGATTCTCGCCCAATCTGTTCAGTCCCTGCGTGTACAGCAAACAACAAAACTTGAGGTAGCCACGGTGAAGTCTCGACCCTGCCGCCGTCAAGATGCACAAACCATGGTCAGAGTTATGGTTCCCTTACCGGAATTTAACGGATCCACCCTCCGTCAAGATAACTGCCTATATTGGATACGAGCATGTGAAAAAATACTGAAGTTTCTAGGCATTCCAACAAACTGCCGAGTTGCACTGGCGACAAAGAGCCTCCGCGGCCGTGCTTCAATCTGGTGGCGTCAATTGAAAGACGCTCGATCTCTTTAAGGTAAACATAAAATCTTTGAATAACACAAATTCAGAAAGCATTTCGAGTGTGAGTTTTTGCCCCACACTTACCACCAAGATCGTCTCTACCGCCAAAATTAGGGTTGATCCGACGACGTCATTCTAGTCCGAGCTAGAGATGGATCCATCCAGTTGACCAACATTACACGTCACCCCTCACGCCCCTCACGTCGCCCCTCACGCAGCCTATCTACTCACACTGCTTTTGCAAGAGAGGCAACCGTCTTCCACCGCTCTTCCACCACTCTGGCCACCAAATTTCGAGAGCCACCACCGCAAGATGAAGCACTCCCGTGGAAGCCATTGAAAATGACAACGCCTGCCTCCGTTCTTGGAGATGATACATCGGCGATTGGTTCTGATGCCCTAATCCATCGATAAGGTCTGGTCGCTCAACTTGGGCCCTTTCCTTGTGATGGTAAGAATTTTTGTAGTGGGCATTTAAGTGTCTTTACGAATAATAAACAAATTTGGCATGCTAATACTTTTTTCACGATGATGGGTCTGTGATTTTTTTCAACAAATGCGGTTCTGTTGAGTTTGAAAGCAATTTGACCCTTAGTGAGCAAGTTGAACCATGTGCATTTGTTGAAGTTTGGCCCTGCAAATATTGATAATTTTAATGAATTTGGGCCTTTGTTTTTGCTAATGAAGAGATGGGCCAATATTTTTTTATGGATTATATTCTTTTAATGAGACTCATGATTATGATGGACCACCTATTTATGATGAAGAAGAAGAGTAAATCATAGGTGATCATCTCGTATTTCCCGTTTATGACACAGAGCCCAAAGATGAGTCGCACCTAAATTTGAATATGGAAGACAATTACGAGGCAATTTTTTTGGGTCTTGATATGACGTCCAATTAGTCCTACCTCGAAGATGATGGAGGTTTTGACTCACAAAGTAATTGTTATTTTTTATAATTAATGACACTTATTTTATTGACAGTGTTATAAGATATTCATCCTACCGCCTCAAAGTTACGGGACACATTCGTACAGCCGATGTTTTTTAGCTCAATTATTTGGTGGCATTACTTTATACCTCTGAAGACGAGATAAGTGTTGATTCGAGGACGAATCATTTCAAAGAGGGAGAGAATGATGAAGACGAGATCGGCTTAGTGATCTTGATTTACACTGGTATACCGTCTGTACTACTATATGTTCATCAAGTTTTATACTATTTACACTGGTGAAATTAGTTTGTGCAATTATGAAATTGCTCCCATTCAGTGTCTTTCACACTCACCCCATTTTAAATAATTTAAGTGCAGGAATTCGACAGGGAAGGATGATCCATGATTGATGAAGACGAGATCGTGTTAGCGATCTTAATTAATTATAATTATGATTCGATTAGAAAATTAGAACTTAATGTAAATTATTAGCATTTATTGTATTTCCGTAATTAGTGTCATGGTTTCCTTATTTAAAGAGATAGTCCTGTAATATTGTCATTCGGTTGTTTATGAATATGAATTAAAGTTTATCAAGAGAGATTCTCGTGTTTTTCTCATTGCCGATATTCCTATAGGAATCAACGGAGATTGAGAAGATTATGTTACGTAGTTCACGCTTCTCCCTGCATCAAGGATGCTATGGCCAAGAAATAAAGAGATAATTGTAATAAATTTCTATTACACTATCTACTTTATTTGGCAGAAGACAATTTATGACTTGTAATTCTATGACGGGTTTCTAACCCTAATTCACCAATTCTGGAATATGCTTAATTACTATTAATATTTTTCCACGGGAATTCTTCTAATATTTGTGATCAGGATGATGATTTATTCTACAAGTATTAAATATAAATTATTTTTTACTTCATGAAAAATGAAAATAAAGAGTTCATTATTTGTAACGTTCTAAGATTAACAGTCTCAAAATTAATACTAGTATAATAAAATATGGGTCGTTATAGTTAGTATCAGACCAGGTCCGAGATTCTGCAGACTTGCTCATAATTTCCGATGTAATGAACTAGAATTATCACTTCATATTTTTAGTCTAATCATTTGTTTGAAATCAAATTATTACATGTAGACAATAAGATAATTATTAAATAAAATAATAATAATAATAATAATAATAATAAAAGGGGTGTGTGGGGGGGGGAGGGGGTAATAATGGCTTTCTAAATATAGTAAGTATAATCTTATTACCAAAGGTGAAGGCGTTCATCATTTATAAAATTCCTTCTTCTTCTTCCTAATCAAATCATGAAGGATATAAAAGCATATAAAAAAATCTTTACTAAGGGCACTCCTACGATCATCCCTCCGTGAAGAACTCAAGTAAGTCGTTGCATTTATGTTTTCATACGCACCTTGTACATGTAGTTATATCATATAACTAATAATAATCTCATTGAGATAATATATATATATACATATATATATGTATATATATATGAGTCCTTACAATTGGTATCAGAACGAGTCTAAAATTCTACAGACTTGCTCAAAATTTACGAAGTAATGAACTTGAATTATCACTTCATATTTTTAGTGTAATCATTTGGTTGAAATCAAATTATTACATATAAACTATATGATAATTTATTAAATATTCATAAAAAAAAGAGGGGTAATGATGGCTTTCTAAATATAGTAAGCATAATTTTATAACCAAAGGTGAAGACGTTCACCATTTATAAAAGTCATCTTCTTTTTCTTCCGAAACAAACCAGGAAGGATAGGAAAGCATATTAAAAAAAAATCTTTACTAAGGACACTCCTGCGATCATCCCTCCGTGAAGAACTCAAGTAAGTCGTTGCATTTATGTTTCCATATGCACCTTGTACATATAGTTATATCATATAGCTAATAATAACCTCATTGAGATAATATATTATATATATATATATATATATATATATAATATGAGTCGTTACAATTGATATCTGAGCGAGTTTGAGATTTTGCAGACTTGCTCAAAATTTACGAGGTAATCAACTAGAATAATCACTTCATATTTTTAGTCTAATCATTTGTTTGAAATCAAATTATTACATGTAAACAAAAGATAATTATTAAATAATAAGAGGGGGTAATGATGGCTTTCTAAATATAGTAAGCATAATTTTATAACCAATGGTGAAGGCGTTCACCAATTATAAAAACCATCTTCTTTTTCTTCCAAAACAAACCAGGAAGGATAGGAAAGCACATTAAAAAAAATTCTTTACTAAGGCCACTTCTGCGATCATCCCTCCGTGAAGAACTCAAGTAAGTATTTGCATTTATATTTCCATACTCACCTTGTTTATATAGTTATATAATATAGCTAATAATAACCTCGTTGAGATAATACATATATATATATATTATATATAGAAATTTATCTTTTGTGATTGGAATGGACGAGTTTGAGCCATACATCTCCATTTGAATGCATAAATGTATTGCACGCGGTCGTGATTAAATAATACACTTTGGAGCTCATATAAACAAAATGGCAGCACTTTGGAGAATGTCTCACTGAACGGGAATTCCGATGGACAAAAATGAAGCATGTTGGGCTCTCATTAACACCCTGCCAAATGCTTGAAAATTTCATGCTTATCGTGTATATCTCAACTTGGCTGACGCATATGGTAACGTGTGTTACAGGTGTTTCTCGACTGGACTATACTGGAACTGGATCGGTGAAAGTCCTTCCCCCCTACCTGAACAACCTCGTCAGTACACATTTGGAGCTGTGATAGCCCAACCTCATATACCCGAGGTGTCGGAAGCTCGCGTGGTGGGAACAGGACCCCTGGTATTCCTCCAATACGTGAAGAATGACCAACATTCTTCATATGGATCGCACTAAGGCCCATAGATAAGACCTGGACCTATCACATTTTTTATACCTACTACTCTACAGCGTTCGTCCAAGATAAATCTGGACTCATTTTGTCATAGACATAGGATGTACTTTACTAATGTATAATATCGCCCATAGATAGGTCCCGTTATATACTAAAAATATATATGCTTATGAATTTCTACGTCTTGTACTTGCGCTTTAATGACCATCATCGTGTTGTAATAATATATAAAAAAAAAATTGTATGAATATTTTAATAAAATTCTTTAAATTGTCTACTAAACATTATTACTATATGGATTGCTCTAAATTCTCTAATTTAATAATTAACTTGGTGGAATAGATCATGAGTTGTGGACGACCACGTCACACACCAATACCAATTCCGAGTCTAATGAAGACCTGAGAATAATATCACAATGATTCTTCGAGGTCTCCCACAAACCTTTACCAATTCTCCTACACCAACTGCACCGCCTCCACTGACCCATCGAAATAAAAGGAGCACCATAGTAGAACAATTTCGACGTTATCGTCCACCTACGTTCAACGTCAAGGAGAATCCTATAGAAGTTGAAACCTGGTTGAGGCCACTCGGAAAAATATTCACTCCTATTGTATGCACACACGAGCAAAAGATTTTGTGTGTCGTCTTCCAATTGACAGATGAAGAAAGCTACTGGTGGGAGTCCTATTATCGAACAAAGACTACAACGCAAAGGGCAACCCTTACTTGAAAAGAATTCAAAAAGGCGGTGATTCAAAACTACATGCCCCAATCCTTCTAGGATCAAAAGGAGACGGAATTCATCTAACTCAAACAAGGTTCCATGACTGTGCTCGAATATGAGCGAAAATTCAGTCAACTCAATACGGACGCTCCTCACTTGGTAAACATTGAATTTAAAAAAGCCTAACGCTTTTAGAAAAATTTAAGGCCGGAGATAACAACATCTTTGCTGGAAAAGGAACATTAACCTATGCCAAGGCTTTTTCCAATGCCCAGGAAATCGCTTCCCTTTTGAAACTCGAAAGTTCAAAGAAGAGAATCATGGAAATTCTAAATTAAAGAAAATTTGAGAATCCGAATCAAGAAAGGGACTATAATAATAATAAGCACATCTGCAAGGAAGGAGATATACGTTAAGCCCCTCAAAGAACCAGACCAACATGCCACAAATGTGGAAAAAGCCACGATGGACAATGTTAGTACGACTCAAGATTGTGTTATCACTGCAAGTAGCATGATCACGGATTGAGCAATTTTCCACTACTAAAAAGCAAGGGAAAACCAAAGATGAGACATGCTCGTGTCTTTGCAGTGACCACCATGGCGTACTATGCATTAGTAAAGTACATCCTATGCCTATTACAAAATGAGTCCATATTTATCTTGGACGAACGCCGTAGAGTAGTAGTTATGCAAAATATGATAGGTCCAGGCCCTATCTATTGGCCTTAATGTGATCCATATGAAGATTGTTGGTCGTTATTCCCGTATTGGAGGAATACCACGAGTCCTGTTCCCACCACGCGAGCTTTCGCCACCTCGAATATATGAGGTTGTGCTACAACAACTCCAAATGTGTACTGACGGGGTTGTTCGGGTAAGATGGAATAACCTTCAGTGAACCAGTCCAAGTATAGTCCATCAGAGAAACACTTGTAGCATAGGTTACCACATGATACACACGATAAGCATGAAACTTCAAAGCGTCTGACAGGGTGTTAATGAGAGCCCAACATGCATCATTTTTCTTCCTTCGGAATTTTTCGTTCGGTGAGACATCCTTCAAAGTGCTACCATTTCGCCTATACAAGCTCCAACGTCCGTTATTTCATCACGACCGCGTGCAATACATATATGCATTTGAATGGAGATGTACGACTCAAACTCGTCCATTCTAATCACCCATATATATATTTATATATATATATATATATATATATATTATCTCAACGAGGTTATTATAAGCTATATGATATAACTATATGTACAAGGTGAATATAGAAACATAAAAGCAATGCCTTACTTGAGTTCTTCACGGAAGGATGATCACAGGAGTAGCCTTAGTAAAGTTTTTTTTTATGCTTTCCTATCCTTCCTGATTTGTTTCGCAAGAAGAACTTAACTTTTATAAATGGTGAACGTCTTCACCTTTGGTTATAAGATTATGCTTACAATATTTTGAAAGCCAAAATTACCCCCATTCCTTTATTATTATTATTATTAATTTTTTATATTTTTTTAATAATTATCTTGTTGTCTACATGTAATAATTTGATTTCAACCAAATCATTAAATTAAAAATATGAAGTAATAAGTCTTGTTCATTACCTCGTAAATTTTTAGCAAAGCTGCAGAATCTAAGACACGGTCTGATACCAACTAAGCTACAAGAGCTGAAGGTACAACTACAAGATGGTAGACAACAGTGTCTACCATATGACCCAGTGTCTCGTTCTGGGGTGAAAGGTTTCATACTACCCAGTGTCTCGTTCTGGGGAGCACCAGTGCTATTTGTGAAAATGAAAGACGGTACATTTAGAATGTGCATCAATTACCGAGAGTTAAATAAACTTACCATCATAATAAATATTTATTGCCAAAAATCGAGGACTTGTTCGATCAATTGAGAGGCGCCAGCGTGTTCTCAAAGATAGATTTGAGATTAGGATATCTCCAAGTAAATATCAAGGAAGCTGACATCCCAAAGGCAACTTTCAGAACGTGATACGGGCATTATGAGTTTGTAGTGATGTCGTTTGGACTCAACAACGCACCAGTAATTTTCATAGATCTAATGAATAAAATTTTCCATCCGTACCTAGATCGGTTCGTGATCATTTTCATCGATGATATCATGGTGTACTCAAGAAATCAAGAAAAACACATGAAACATCTCAAAACCACCTTAGAAGTGCTGCAAAAAAAAAAAAAAAAAAACTTTACGCCAAGTTCAAAAAATGTGAATTTTGGCTTAACCAAGTCATTTTCCTAGGACACATCATTTCTGCTCTTGGAATTGAAGTCGGCCCAACTAAGGTGGAAGCAGTAAGTCAATGGAAAACTCCAACGAACATGAATGAGATACAAAACTTTTTGGGATTGGCAGGATACTACCGAAGATTCATTGAAGGATTCTAAAAAATTCGAGGCCATTAACACAATTAACGAGAAAAAAGTGAAATTCCACTGGGCAAAAGAATGCGAGGACATTT
Source organism: Stenogyne calaminthoides (assembly GCA_037126765.1). Lineage (NCBI taxonomy): Eukaryota > Viridiplantae > Streptophyta > Magnoliopsida > Lamiales > Lamiaceae > Stenogyne > Stenogyne calaminthoides. The sequence continues at coordinate 15,949,380 of JBBCBC010000018.1, forward strand.
TCAGGAATTGAAATGAAGATTGACCAGAGCACCTTGTTGTGAGATGGATAAATTCGACTACCGGTAAGTTGCCCACATGACAGGTCGCCCGCCGATGACCTGTTGAAGCGACCTGGTGATAAGATCCCAGGAATTTAAGTCTAAAGATCAGATGTCCTCGAGACCAGATGACCAAAAGACCAAATCAGAAATCACATTATCACCACTTCACCATGCACGAGTGTTGGGAGATGAATTTAATAAAAGATAAAGATTTTGATTAGATCTCAAAACCCCCTGAGTATGACTTGTTCAGAATGATCTAAGGTAGATTAGAAAATAGGTTCCAATATAATTAGTTCAGGAAATATCTACAAAATGTATAGTCAGTAGATATATCTGAGTTTAAGGTTAGGCACACACTGAGGGGGAACTCAGTGAAATGACCAAGACATCTGAAAACTCAGAAGACTTCAGAATTATCAGAAGAACCTGAGTGTCCTGATCAACCTGAAGACTCAGATCAGCCTGAAGACATGAAGACCTGAAGATTATCTACCTGAGGACAAATAGACTGAGAAAGTCTTATGCATTTATGAAAAATAAATGTTGTCCAAATACTTGATTGCAGATAAAAGGAACTAAAACTAGGTGTCTTTTAAGGTTGTCTCACTCAGAGAGATTGATCTAAAAGAGCCATTTTGTTTGTCTCTATTAACTGAAGTTAAGAACGAATCAGAGAGAGACAACACTGTACTTTACTGACACAGAAAGCAACACGACACTAAGAATGTCAGATGTACTAAGTTCTAGACTGCAAAAACTTGGTGATTGGCTGCATTGGCTACTTGTTACCAAAACCATGCAAGGGAGTGTTCAAACCCTAATATAACCATTTATTACTAACCAAATAAGGAAAACCTTGATGTTATCTCCTTCAACGTATAGTTTTTCAAGAGTGACCTTGGTGAAATGCCTATAAATACCAGAGACCTTCACCATTGCAAGGTTACGAGAAATCAAGCAACTCCAGAGCTCATTCATATTCAAGTTTATATTGTGAAGCACTCGAAATCATAAGAATTTCCTAAGTGTTTCATCTTTGAAGAGAGCTCATTCACTAAGCCTATATTCAAGCATATTCAAAGCTTAGTTAAAGATATCATAACCTTTTACCTTGTGTTTATTGTAAAAGGATATCTCACATTAGTCGGAAACCAACCAAAACCTAAACCCTTGTGTTAACAAGTTTGAGTGTGTAGTTGTTGGAAAGTGAGAGCTATAAAGAGTGAGTAAGATGCAGGTGTTCAGCGTGAAAGCTCTAGAGAAGAAGTTAGTAAGCTGCTTGTGTTCAGCCTGAAAGCTTGTGTGTGTTGAGTTAGTAAGCTGCAGTGTAGTTCAGCCTGAAAACTCATAGTGGAAAGTTAGTAAGCTGCTGAGTTCAGTCTGAAAGCTTAAGTTAGTAGTAGTGTGTTAAGGAATTTCTCTGATGATCAGAGAGAGTGGACTTAGGAGCTTGAGTCTCTGAACCACTATAACTTGTTGTGTTGTTTGCTTTGTGTTTTGCATTTTATCCTGTTGCACACTTTCACTGAAAGCATACTCAGTGTTTTGATATTCAGTTGGAATCAATCCACTGAGGTTGCATTAAGTAACAAAGATTTTCAGCAAAGTAAAAAAAATATAAACTTAGGGCCTACACATTCCACACTCTAGATAAGCTAGTATAGATAGTTGTCAAACTGATCAACTCACTTGAGTAGTCAGTAAGATTATTATCTACTCCAAGCTTATTTGGACTCTGTTTTAAAACTCTGATCAGTTGAGCTAATCTGAAGTCTCTGAAAGCTGTTCAGTGTTATTGTCTCAGTAAACTTTGACTCAGAGCATCTTGTGCTTCTTAGGACTAATTTTCAGGACACCCTTAGTCACAGATTATAGTTTTGGTGAAAAGTTTAAAACTCACTATGTGTATTCCCCCCCATACACATGTGAGATTCGTTTATGCCGGGACCAACAACGAGTGTAGCTGACTCAGGAGTCATGGGGGAGGCAGGTCGCGATCAATGACCAAGAGAGGCGACTGGGACCAAAGATTGTCGTAAGCCGGAGGTCGTGAGAGTCACATATCCTAACAGTCAAGGGAAGCGCCCAGCAAGGTATATGATCCACCCCCGAAGTCCACCCTGCGATTGGCATGCACTAAATGTAGCGACCTCTGACCCGGCGAGGCGGAATTCTTAGCCAACGAGATTGAAGCCACATTTATTGCATATTCCTTATGTAAATTCCTGCCCGAGAAGCGGGAATCCTTGTATAAATAGGACACCACGGCCATGCTAGAAAAAGGTTGGAAAATTAATAGCTTTTTAGGAAGATATAATATTAATATATTCCAGGCTTGGACGGCCCCAGACGTAGTCGTATTCATACACAAATTGGGTCACCAATTCTTGTGTCATTTACTTGCTTTGATCGCTTAAACTCTCATCATATTATTGTTTGTTAGCCAGAATCTCAAATTGGGCACAACAATTGACGCCCTCTGTGGAAAAGATTTCGATTGATTGTTCAAGCATTCTCAGAAAACCCACTCCCAGTTCAATTTTCATCAATGGAGATCAAACAGAACGACGCAAACTGACACAAAACTGACGCCCGTGATGGTGTCGAAGCTTCCCAAAGCTCTCAACGCACTCGCCAGGTCGCCCCGGCGGCCACTCCCAATTGGTGGAACCTTGTCCAAACATCGGAGCGAAGGCTGTTATGGCCGTCCTTAGGAAGAAGCGCCTCACCTTCGACGGCCCGGAGGAGCAACTTTCGGTCAAAATGACTGCTCACGACGCCGGGACCTCCAAAGGTAAAGGCCCCTTAATTGGGGGACGATTAGCAGGCTAACTGGCCTATCCAATGGCGAGGCACATGAACGCCCGGAACTATCGGGTCCCCCAAGTTAAAAGACCCACAGTTTCGAAAAACGTGTTCGGCCGCCTCGGAGACCTAGGGGTTCAAAAAGTTCTGGCAGGTGTCGAAGATGAGGCTCATTCCTAGCCTCGGCATGAAGAACAAGTGTAACGCGACCTCGTGTACGCATTGAAATTGCACCATGATGAGGTGCCGAGAGGCTCAATAGTCCATCATGGCGGTGGGCGAGACGCTTTCAAAATCAATGATCCTCGCGACGCTCAAGTCGCAGCGTTGGCCCGAACCGTCCAGCAGCTGATGGAATGGATGGAGAATCGGAATGGGCCGATGGGGACAGACACTAACCTCGTCATCCCAGATTCTCTGCTTGGCACCATGGTCACCGTGGCGCCCACCCAGAGGAAGATCAGCACGACGGCTATAGACCGCTACAGCGGAAGCTCCAATCCAATGGTCCATGTAGAAAAGCATAACTCCTACATGGCCTCGATGGGTGCAACCGGTGCGACCAAGTGCATGCTGTTCTCACTAATATTGAGCGACCATGCTTATATGTGGTTCACCTCCGTACCACCTCTCTCGGTGGATTTGTTCAGCAGCTCGCTAGGCTGTTCCTAAGCCATTTCTCGGCAATGGCTCCCCAACCAGTGACCAGGAAGCGCCTAATGAATACTCAACAAGGTGAAAATGATTCAGATCGATCCTATGTTGAAAAGATCGACAAACTCATTCTTGAAGAAGATCCCTTAGGGAATGAGGCACAACTGCTTGGGGCCGTCAGCAGCCTCAAAAAGGGTACAAACTATGCTGGTGCATGACCGCTGACTATACGATTAGCTATCCCGACTACTGAAGGCGGGCTAGCGTCCTGATTCACACTTTGGAACTACTGAAATCTCTACTCTCCGAGGCAAAGAAAGTCACGGAACCAAAGAAGAGTTCCAAGAAATTCGGGGATCATTACAAGGCACCCAGCAACTTCAAGCCTTTCGAATAAACTTTTCTGGTGAAGCTGATGGAGGTGCTAGGCATGACGCCTGGTTATGTCTATGCCCAGATTCGAGGGCAAGAATTGCTACAGCCGCTTCGCTCGATCAAGGACAAGAGCAAGCACAATCCCGACAGATTCTGCCAATACCACGTACAAACAGGTCACTACACTAGTGAGTTCAAGAGTTATGTATACAGAAAGTGTGTCGGAACTACCTTGGTATTCTTGGTACTATACGTAGATGACATTTTGCTCATTGGAGACAATGTATGAATAGGGGAATGAATGAACCTAAAATTTGACAAGAAACATAAGAAAATGAGGCATATATCTAAATAAGGCCGTAATTAGCATCAGTGGTACACTCTGATATATAAACCATCTCCATGTAGGGAGAAAAAGGACCAAAGAAATGAGGAGAGGGGCGGCGACTTCACAACAGATTTTCTAGAGAGAGAAAATTTTGAATTTAGAGAGAGTGAAATTTGAAAATGAATGAGGAGGGGAGAGAGATTGAGATAATATGAAATGACTAATGAGAGTGGGAGGCCGAATGTGACAGAAGGGTATTTGAGTCTTTTTTTTTTTGTAGTGGAATGTAAGAGGTAAAAGTATTTGTATTAGATTGTTAAAGGATCTCTATAGTGTGTAGTGGAAGGTAATTGATCCATTAAAATACAACTATATAAATAAATTATTTTTAATGAAATTTCGGTAGAGTCTCAACTGAATTGATTCAAACTCATCTCCTAGTCAATCAACAGTCTAACAATTCCAACCTATATTCTAAATCATAATACATTTATCTAAATATTTCTCAAAATATACTTTAGTAAATCAATTAATTAAATAAATTTCGACAGAGTCTCGACTAAATTGTGTCAAACTTATCTCCTAGTCAACCAACAATCTAACTAATCTTATAGATATGGGATAAATGAGACATATCCCGTATCAATAAACTGAGAAGTGAGAATTAGTTGTCCCACGTCGAGATTGTGATTACAGGGTTGGAGACGGTAAATTGTATCTAAAGAACGAATCTTTATGATATTTGAGTAAGTCAGTCCTAACAAATTACGCCTGCCTTGGCATGTGATTGAATAGCATAAAACATCCCAGAGATGACATGAAAACAATTATAGGTTGTGAACCTAGTAGCGTCATTAGAGAAGAGAGCCACTTCTGGAAGATGGTTAACCTTCTCTCAGATCTTGACCTTAAACCGCCATGGAAAGGGTCGCTATCCTTCTCCTGACGTCAGAGCGTACAAAAAATTATCTGTGCCATGAAAAGGATGCCCTTTTTCTGCCAAAATCGAGTGATTATTCTCCACTCACCCTTGTGGTACCCTCAAACTGTTAGGACTACACATGATAAAGGACATTGGTACCCTCCTTGGGGCATGATATCCCATCTTCACCCCACAAGGAGACAAGGTGTAAATAACATTTCATTTGCATTTCATGGAATGTTACATTATTTTCACACACTCATAGGTGTTCTTGGTGTTCTTGAGTAAACACTTCATTCATTATTTCTAGGTTGACTTGAGCGTCGGAGGCTATCATACGGCGGTTTGTCGGAGTTGATTCCTGCTCGGTTTCTGCCCTGTTTCGCTGAGAACGTCATACGGAGGATAGCGTAGGTAATTGTTAGTGTTAGTGTCCTAGACAAAATCCTTTTTATGGACATAATGCTAAGATAATATTCAGTGTTGATTTAATATTACTATTTGTTTAATATTAAATGTATGGCATTACACTTATTAGAATATTATGTTTGATTGTTTGCATTTGTTCTTATCTGTGTTCCCTTAAATCACTGCTGTCATTGAGTGTGTGAGAACTCAGATGACTTAAGCGTGATTCTCAAATAGCCCCGATCAAGGATCATCAAGAATGGGATATTGATGATGCAATGGAGATTGGTGTGCGATCTGCATCATACTCTTAGAGAGTGTAGTAAGATCTTACTTACTGCAAGATACTGGGTATCTCATGATGGATGCACAAATACCTTAGAGGGTATTAGTATAACTATCCGAGCAACAGTTTGATGTAGTTCCACTATGTGTGTCTACGGGTGTTTCGGCTAGTGGGAGCGATGAGATACTCCTTTGACTTGAGGTCAATGTGCATGACATGTGTGAAGTGATGAACTTTTACCATGGCCGACGCTTACACCCTTCCATGGGTAGATATGGCATTGATTGAGTTCATCACAAAGTGCATGTGCGTGGTAGTTGTGCCAAGAAAAGGATTCATTCCTCAAAGTGGATTTACAGAGAATACTCACGTTCTCATCATAATTGGATCAAAGTCATTGGTCAATGAACGTCAACTTGGACTTTGTGGCCAAGTGTGACATAAGTGATCAATTAGTGATTGGAGATAAAGTGAATAAGTTATTTGAATAGACACTTCATCAGGTTAAAGACTAATCGAGTATTCTTTGAATGAAAGGAGGAAATCGTAATTGTCCATGTTACAGTTACAGGTAGTTGCACGTTACTCGCAATGTACCTCATATGTTGAGAATGTCTGATTTATTATCTAGGGTTCAATTAAGACCGTTAGTTTGACTAATTTCTCGATATATGAGGATATATGAGGACATATGAGTCACACAACAAGTAACCCCCGTGTACGGATTATAGTTGGTTGATTAAGTATTAAATTAGATTTAATATTTAATTTATGGAGAATTAATAATATATTAATTTAGAATTAATTATTATTCTATTTAATTAAATTAGATTTAATTAAATAGGAATCCCAAATAATATTAAGGAATATTATTGTAGGAAAATATCCGTAGGGAAAAACATATCTTTGAGATTTGTTTTACAAGATTATGAATTATCTTCCTAATAAAGATTGCTTAAGATTTAAGCCAATCTCTCCCTATATATATGAGATCCCGGGATTCATTATTTACCACAACAACAAAACCTAATTTCTCCATAAAATCTAGAATAGGAATTTTCCTAGCAAATTCCGTCTCAGATTCAACACTGACAGATCTGTGCAAGTCTGTCCACGAGGATTACATGGATACCATAGTTGAGAAATCTGCTATCGAATTGATGTAAGATTTATTGTTATGATTAATCGCACTTGTTTATGCAATTAACTGTTCGTTGTTGGTGAACTATTTTATTTCGCTGCGCATGTATTACGTGTTTACGTGCCTCTATATTCCAACAGTGGTATCAGAGCTTCAGGCTCTTTAATTAACTGCATAAATTCAGTTTTATAAAATCAATTTTTTTTTTTTTTATAAAAAGCGTGCAGTGCGGCCTCTTGAGTTGACCGCACCATATGAATTTATTTGTGTGCAGGGGCACGCTCATTATATGAGATGCACCCCTATTTGTTTTTCAGCCCCTTTTCGCCTTCGTCTTTGACACACTTAAAATTAGGGTTTCTCTGGGAGAAACCCCCGTCACGTCGGTCACGTGAGGCCCACCTTCCTGATTATGCATTCGTCGTCCTCATCGCGATTCCTCTGGTTTCGCCTTTTTTCCCGGTGGTGCGCCCTCGAATCACTTTGAATCGCGGTGGTGCGCCACCGATACATCTCGATTCGAGACTCACTTCTTGAATCTCTTCGAAACTTAACCCTTGTTTTGTTTTGATTCGATTCTAGGCGGCGCGCTTCCGGAATCGAGACGAGCTAGTGGCGGCGCGCCACCGATTCGATTTTATTGCCTTCTGGTTTCGAACCAGTTCGAGCAAAAGGGGTTGCGGCTTCACGCGCGGCACCACCTGGTGTTGGGAGATGAATTTAATAAAGATTTTGATTAGATCCCAAAACCCCTGAGTATGACATGTTTCAGGATAATCTTGATAGTATAGGATCAAGTTTCAAATTGTTGTTATGTTTCAGAATTATCTACACCATGTATAGTCAGCAGATTTAGATCAGGTTAGAATAGGTCTGAAGATCTTTGATGCTTCCTAAAGACTAAAACATACTGAAGACCTAAATCATACTGAAAGATCAGTAGAGCCTGAAGACTAGAAGATCCTGAAGACCAGAAGATCCTGAAGACTCTTTTGTACTGAACCAAAAGACCCTGAACAAGTCACTTCGAGTTGAATAGTGTTTGTTCATTCTTAGTACATACAAAGAGAATGTTATACGTTCGTGGACACTAAGGAATATATCAGTTCAATGTGGTTGACTAAAAGAGTCATTTTTGTTGTCTTTGTTCAAAGGAAGATTTCGACCAATGAGGAGGTGACAACAACGTACTTTACTTACACTGAAAGCGACATTTCCCTGAAGAATGTCAACAGTGATATTTGTCTTGTTCACAGAAATTGTTGATTAGCTGCTTGTTTGGATATTTCCTAAAACATACAAGGGTGCGTTCAAACCCTAATATAGCAATTCATCAATTACTCAAAGAAGAAACCCTAGATGCTATCTCTCCAACTGATAGTTTTCAAAGGTAGACTTCCAGAGAGTTGCCTATAAATACTAGAGGCCATGGACATTTCAAGGGTACGGGAAACCAAAGAAACTCCAGAGCTCATTCGTATTCAAGCAATCTTTTGAAGCACTCGAAACCTTAAGAATTTTCCAAGTGTTTCATCTTTGAAGAGAGCACATTTACTAAGCCTAGACTTAAGATATCCAAAGCTTAGTTCGAGATATCCTAGCTTTTTACTTGTGTTTGATTGTAAAAGGATATCTCACCCTAGTTGGAAACCAACCAAAAACCAAAACCCTTTGATTAGGTAGTTTGTGTGTATAGCTGTTGGAAGTGAGAGTTGTAAAGAGTAAGTAAGTTGTTGTGTTCAGTTTGAAAACTCTAAGATAAGAAGTTAGTAAGCTGATTGTTCAGTCTGAACGCTTGTGTGTGTGTTGAGTTAGTAAGCTTCAGTAGTTCAGTCTGAAAACTCTTGGTAGAAAGTTAGTAAGCTGCTTAGTTCAGTTTGAAAGCTTAAGGTAGTAGAAGTAGTGAGTTAAGGAATTTCTCTGAGGATCAGAGAGAGTGGACGTAGGAGCTTGAGCCTCTGAACCACTATAACCTGCTGTGTTGTTTGCTTTCTGTTCTGCATTATTACCTATTGCATATTTTCACTGAAAGCATTCTGAAAGTTTTCTGACATTCAGTTGGAAACAATCCACTGAAGATTGCATTAACTTAATCACAGCCTTAACCACTGTTTTATAAAAGAATTATTTTCAGCAAACTAAAACGAGTATAAACTTAAGGCCTACACATTCCGCACTCTAGATAAGCTAGTATAGATAGTTGTTAAACATATAAACTCTCATGAGTAGTCAGTAAGATTATTATCTACTCCAAGCTTATTTGGACTCTGTTGTAGAAACTCAGAATCAGTGAGCTAATCTCAAGTCTCTGAAAGCCGCTCAGTGTTATTGTCTCAGTAGACTTTGACTCAGGGCATTTTGTGCTTCTCAGGATTGAAACTCAGGACAACCTGACTCTCTGATTATAGTGTGTTTTAAAAGTTGAAAAATCACTATACACGTGTATTCCCCCCCATACACGTGTGGAACTCGTTTACCCCGGGACCAACAAGTTGTATTAGAGCAGTGGTTCTAACTGACCACTTGCTTTGGTAGACATAGTCTTGTTTACTAAGAGACTTTGGTGGTCTACTGAATAGATCTTATTGCTGATATCTTACAAGGCTATTTCATCATGCCTTCTAAGAAACTACCTATTTTCTCAGTTGAGAATTATGATCTATGGAGATTGAGAATGCAGGCACACTTGTACTCTAAACATGAGAGAATGTGGAGAGTTATGTCTCAAGGACTTTTTGAGTATAAGGTTGTTAATCCTAGATCTACTGATGCTGAAAATGATGATCCAAGGGACGAATTTCCTAAATCTGATGATCAGCTTACTCCTGAAGAGAGGAAGTTGGTTAACTTGGATTATATTGCTAAAGATACTCTGTATTGCACTATTGATGATGGTGTTATGTGAATGATTTCTCACTGTGAAACTACCAAATAAATTTGGGACACACTTTCTATAATGTGTCAAGGAACTGATCATATCAAAGAAAATAAACTATCTGTGGCTATTGCCAAATTCGATGGTTTTGAAATTGAAGATGGTGAATCTATTGAAAGACTTGAGGTCAGATTCACTAGCATTATGAATGACCTAAGTGCTCTTGGGAAGAGATATCCCAAAAGAGAAATTGCTCTAAAAATTCTTAGAGGACTGTCTAAGAAATGGGATATTCATGTTGTAGTAATTGAGAACACCAAGGATATTGCTTCTATGCCATATCAACAAGTTTTCTCTGAGTTGAAAACATATGAGTTTGTGATTGATAAGAAAACTAAGAAATCTGATAGCAAAGATGATACTTCATCTAACAAAAATGTGGCTTTCAAAGCACAAGGAAAAATCTGTAACTCTAAAGAACCTGAGATCTCATCTAACAAAATTCAGGATGAAAAAGATGAGACAATTGCCCTGATGGCAAGAAGGTTTGAGAAAATGAACCACATATTTGGTAAGTGTAAAAGGTATTATAAAGATACAAGGTACAGGAACAGGAACAACTCAAAAGCTGAAGAAAAGTCTACTGAGAAGAAAAGAGACTACAAAGCTGAAGGATCCTCATCCAAAAAGAAGGACTACAAATCCAAAGAGGACAATGATTAGGATAATGATACCAACAGATGCTACAACTGCAAGAAGAAAGGACACTTCCAATATGACTGCCCTGAGTTGAGTTCCAAGGAAAGAAAGGATCGGCAAGCCAAGAGAGACAAGAAGTATGCCAGCAAAAAGGCAATGTTTGCTGAAGAAGAACACTCTGAGGAAGGATCTAGCTCTTCAGAAGAGATGTTCTCAGATAGGGATAGTGATGATGTCTGTCTTGTTGTTGTTGAGGAGGTAAAATCTTTTATCTCTGTTGCTGCTCCTACACAAGCACCTGAGTTATCTCAAGAGCAGAATGAAGTACTTACTGCTGAGAATCTAAAGTGGAAAAACTCTAAATATGCTGAGATCACCTCTAAATTAATGGGAGTAACTGATGAACTTGATGTTCTGAAAGTACAACTCTCAGAGAAAGAGAAGGTGGTAGAGGTCCTGAAAGGAAAGTTAGAGAAATCCACTGAAGAAAATCAGCTTATCAGAACTGAGATCAATGACCTCTTTGAGAAACATGAAACTCTAAAGAAAAGTGAGGATAGTTTGTAGAGAAAGGTAGCTCTATTTAATTCTGCATCTTATGCAATAGATGAAATTCAGAGTTATCAAAGACCTGCGACTATAAAAGTTGGATTAGGATATATTCCAGGGGGAACCTCACATGATCTTCTGAATGCTGCTTCTACAAGTGGCACTAAGACTGTCTTTGTTATACCGGCGGTTCGTACTGATCTTCTTATTGAAGAACAACCGCGTGTTTTGGACAAGGGTAAAGGACCTATGGTTTCAGAGAACCTAAAAGTTCAGGAAAGAAAGCCCAAATCTCAGGAAAAGGCTTGAAAACCTGAACAATCAGTAGGAAATCCTCAGGCCAGTACTTCGAAGCCTCAGGCTAAGAATACCAACCTAACGAAATCTACCCTGAACCATCAGAGGAATCCTTAGAAGAGAAATACTCAGCCGAGAAATTCTCAGAAGAGGAGACCAAGTCCTCAGATTACTGAAAGACCACAATTTCAGTACAGGCAACCTAAACCCCACTTGCCTAAGGGTAAAGGTTTCCTGAACCCAAGTCAGCAGAGACAGAGATCAGCTGCACCAAAGCCAAAGCAATGGAACAAAAGGCCTGATCCCAAGAAGAACTCTAAGGCTCATGTTCATGCTAAGGCTAGCACTCAAACACAGGATACTTCCAAGGCACCTAGGGTGGTGAATGTGTACGTAGATGTTTATGGAAGACAAATCAGCCACTCTAAAGTAATTAGAGTAGTCAAGTAAATTTGGGTTCCTTAAGGTACAGCTAACCTGGTAGGACCCTACACAAAATGGGTACCTAAGGCCTGATTTGTTTTGCAGGTGAAGGATAAGGGTAATGAACTGAATGAAGAAAACATAGCCTTGATGAGTGGAACTGAAGTTGCACCTGTTGCATGGTACTTGGACAGTGGATGCTCAAGACACATGACAGGATACAAATATTTGCTCACTGACTATGTTGAACAGAGAGTCCCTCAGATATGTTTTGTAGAAAACTCCAAAGGACAAACAGAAGGATATGGAACACTTGAAATTGATACTGTTCATATCCATGGTGTATCATATGTGTCTAGTTTAAAGCATAACTTGTTTTCTATCAGTCAATTCTGTGATAAAGGATTCAATGTTGAATTCTCAAAGAACTTGTGCTATGTAAAAGATAATGTTTCACAACAAGTATTACTAACTGGTACTAGAAAAGGAAAAGTGTATCTTGCTGATTGGAGGCTTACTCCTATGGATACATGTTTAATGGCCAAGAAGGCTACTGAAACCAGTTGGTTATGGCACAAAAGATTGAACCATTTGAACTTCAAAACCCTGAATAAACTTGCAAGATTAGCACTTGTGATTGGGTTACCTAATGAAGTGTTCAGTAATGATCATGTTTGTGATGCTTGTCAGAAAGGCAAACAAATTAGAGCATCATTCAAAAGAAAAGTAGAAGTTTCTACTGATAGAATACTTCAATTGTTACATATGAATCTCTTTGGTCCAGTAATACCTGTGAGTACTAATGACAGGAAATATACACTAGTAGTAGTTAATGACTACTCAAGATATACATGGGTCATTTTCTTAGTCAGTAAGAAAGAAACTCAGACCAAACTGCCAGAATTACTGAAAAGACTCAGTACTGAAAAGAATCTGAGTGTTGTCAAAATCAGATCAGATAAAGGCACTGAATTTATCAACCATATTATATCTGATTATTGTGCAGCAAATGGAATAACTAATGAAACATTAGCTACAAGGACCCCTCAACAAAATGGTGTTGCTGAAAGAAGAAATAGGACTCTGAAAGAAGCTGCAAGAACAATGATTGCTGAAGCTAATATTCCTAAGAGATTTTGGGCTGAGGCAGTCAACACTGCATGCTACTCTCAGAATAGATCCATGCTGACAAAGAATCAAGGAAAAACTCCATATGAACTGTGGAATGAAAGGAAGCCTCTTGTTTCTTTCTTTTGTGTGTTTGGTTAAAGTTGATTTAGGAGACTTGACAAAGAGGATCACCAGACTTCGCCTGAAAAAGAATGTCAAAACATCATCTGAGCAGAAGAAGTCAATCACTTATTATGAATGGAGTGAAACTGATTCAGAGGAAGAAGAGACTCAGGATGGAAATACTCAAGATGGTGGTACTCAGAATGATAATTCTCCACTAAAAGAAAGCCAACATACTAAAGCTGACCAATCTGAACAAACACCAGTTCAGACTCAGGTATGTAATGCCGATGAAGATGTGGTCACAGCTGAGGCAATCTTTGAATCTATCAACCAAGGGGGAACAAATGTCACTGACAATGTTCTGAATGAAATATCCCCTGAGGAAGATGATTCACTCTTTCCTTTCTTGTTGTTCCCTGAGTTTAATGAATTACCTGAACCTAACATTTCTGATGTTGAAGATACTACTGAAGGGGGAACATCCAGAAGAACATGGTTAGATAGTCACCCTACAAGTCAGATTGTGGGAGATCTATCTAAAGGAGTTAAAACAAGAAGGTTCCATGGAGAAAGTACTTTGTTCTGTTGCTTCCTATCTGAGAAAGAACCTAAGGAGATTGAAGAGGCTCTTCAAGATTCCTTCTGGATTATTGCTATGCAAGAAGAGCTAAATCAATTTTCTAGGAATGAAGTTTGGGAGTTAGTAGATAGACCTAAGAAGCACAATGTGATTGGAACTAAGTGGGTATTCAAGAATAAGAGAGATGAGAACAATGTCATTGTAAGAAACAAGGCAAGGCTAGTTGCACAAGGTTATTCCAAAATCTTTACACCAGTTGCAAGACTAGAAGCCATTAGATTGTTTCTTGCATATGCCGCTCACATGAAATTAAAGGTATATCAAATGGATGTGAAGAGTGCATTTCTGAATGGTGTGCTTAAAGAAGAGGTTTATATGGAACAACCTCCTGGCTTCTGTAAGAATGACCAAGTTTACAGGCTCAGGAAAGCCTTGTATGGTCTGAAACAAGCACCCAGAGCATGGTATGATACTCTATCTCAATTTCTTACTGACCATGGTTTTACCAAAGGAACTGTTGATAGAACCTTGTTCAGGATAGAAGATGGGAAAGATATCTTACTAGTACAGATCTATGTGGATGACATTATCTTTGGATCCCCTAATCATCAATTGTGTGAGAAATTTTCTACACTGATGAAAGGTAAGTTTGAAATGTCAATGATGGGGGAGATTAATTTCTTTCTAGGACTTCAGGTGAAACAGTCAAAAGAAGGAATCTTCATCAATCAGGCAAAATACACCAGAGATCTAATTGCCATGTATTGTATTCAGAATTGTAATACAGTTAGAATTCCTATAAATACTAACTACAAGATGGATCCTGATCCTGAAGGCAAGTCAATTAACCATATTGATTATACAGGGATCATTGGATCTTTGCTCTATCTCACAGCAAGTAGGCCTGATATTACTTTTGCTGTTGGGATATGTGCAAGATACCAAGCCAATCCAAAGGCTAGTCACATGGAAGCTGCCAAAAAGATACTGAGATATCTAAAAGGCACAATGAATAGAGGATTGTGGTATCCAGCTGATGATAACCTTGAATTAACTGGTTATTGAGATGCTGATTATGGTGGTTGCAGAATTGACAGGAAGTCCACTTCAGGAACTTGTCAATTTCTTGGAAGCAAACTGGTATCCTGGTTTTCTAAGAAGCAGACCTCAGTAGCAACTAGTACTACTGAAGCTGAATACATAGCTGCAGGAAGCTGGTGTGCATAGATTCTTTGGCTAAGGCAACAATTAAGAGATTATAAGATTATAGCCAAAGAAGTTCCTATATTTTGTGATAACAACAGTGCCATTGCAATATCACAAAATCCTGTGCTACACACTAGATGTAAACATGTGGATATCAAGCACCATTTCATTAGAGACAATGTTGAGAAGAAAGACATTAGAATGGAGAAAATTCATACTGATAAACAGAGAGCTGATATTCTTACTAAGCCATTGGCTGAGTCAAGATTTCAGGAACTATCAGTGGAATTAGGGATGTTGGATCCAGGTGAGTAATTTATCCTGAAGGGAGAAGCTCTTCAGATGCATGAGGTTTTTCAGTAAGAAAAACTCAGGACAAAGATCTCTCAGGATGGAAACTGAGAATCAGGATGGTTTTTGTCACGGTCAGTGTTCAGTAAGGATTAAGTATTCAATTAATCCTGAAACAAACTTGGCACATGCATTTACTCACAAAGCAATTATTTCAATCAGTAATCATTTGAAATAAATACAAAAGACCTGAACTTTAAGCGGGAATGATTGAAGGATTTTTATTGGTTAATATTTTGGCAGGACATCAAAGGGTTACCCCGATTAGAGTGAAACATCATTTTGTCACCCTAATTGCTGCCATTATTCTGCATATCTGATTATTTGCCATTAATAGCAAATAAACCTTGAGATTATATCGACCAAAGATTAAATTACAACCGTTCATTCAGATTTAATCTTAGCCCTTGATCTATTTCATCAGATCATATATATACCCCAGAGTTTCCAAATTCATAACACTTTACAATTTGTTTTTCTACAAACCCTCCAAATTATCCAAACCCTTCATTTCTTCAAATTCCAAAAAAACCTACAATGGAGTTTCCCAGTTATGCGATGATTAAAAACCTTGCGGAAACAGATAAACCATACTTTGAGCACGTTGTTGCAATGATCGACAACAAGACGACGCTGGTTGAAGAAGAAGCTCTAAACTTTCTTCAAATTTGGATAAGCTTGTGAGCAATATGTCGGAGTCAGAATTACCACAAGAAGTGTTGCAGTTTGTGGTAAATCTCAGAGAAGGAGAAAATGGCTCTCTGGTCTCACAACTTAGTTTCGGCACCAACGCGAAATCCAAAGCCGAAGCAATTTGTACGAGAGAGGTAAAAATATCACTTCAAAACATCAATACTGTCTTTGAGTTAAGTGATAGAGGTGATGACCCTGCGATTTATATGTTGGGGCATGAACAAGAAATCTTTGATAGGTTTTACGTGTCTAAAGTTGAAATGAAAGGGGCGTTAAAAAAAAGTGTTTAAAACCTGTGTACAAAGTTTTGATCGATATTGTAGCCAAGTGCTTGATGAGAACCTCTGGAAGTTTAGAGCAGGTGAGTCAGAACAAGTTGAGACTCATGGCTGCAATAGAGGACTCATCCTCTAGAAGTTTTAACTGGCTAAAGTTCTTGGTGGATTGCATATTGAGTCAGAGTCTGAAACTGAAATATGCTCAAGGAGCATTTGCAAAGAATGGGAAAGTTCTTTTTGGAACTAAAATCAGTTTTCTGATTGAGACATTGCCAAGAAAGAAGATGTTTCTATTGTCCGGAACTCAATTTCCCCAGGAATAAGATCATGTTTAGGAAGCCAAAGTCGCAGAGAAGGAGACAGGCGATTTCTGAAAGTCCGAGTTTAACAGCTCAGGATGAGCCTGAAGAGCAGGCTGTCCAGAGTGAGCCTGAGGACCAGACAGAGCAAGTTGAGATTGAGAGCTCTGAGTCTGATCAGGACAATCGGATAATTGCTGATGTCACAAGAACTAAAGGTAAGAAGGTGGTGGAAAAGGTTGTAGAAGAGCCTGAGAAGAGGAAGAAAACCCTTGATCTACTGAGAGTTAAGAGGGAGATTGGTGAACAGAAGAAGGCTCAAGAAGAGCAAAAGAGGTAAAAGCGGCTGAGGAAAGCTAGTGAATTAGCTCCAGGAGAGAAATCTCCATTGGACACTCTTGTGAAAGCCATTTCACAAGCTGCTGAGAAAGAGGCTGAACACATTCCTGAGGTTGAAAGGGATGAGGATGTGTTCACTGATGTCCTCAATACCAGTATTGGGGATGATCGCATTACCAGAGAAATCTTCACAGGTTCTCAACAACCTGCTGAAGAGACCCAAATACCGATCCCACCCATTCACTCCACAAAGTCAAAAATTCCCACACCTTCAGAGGCTCATTCTAGCTCTGAAGAGGAGTCACCGGTTCCTGAACTCAGGAAAGGTGAGGCTGAGGGAAAAAAATGGAGGTTGAAAGCTGAACGGTTTGTCTTGGACAAATACCCAGAGCTTGCCAACTATCCTGATCTTCAGGATATGTTCATCAGACTGAAAACGGCCATACTGATAGTCAATCAGTCTTTTGCCATGATGCTGAGAATTGGGAACTTCAGAGGAGAAGATTTTTGGGCCGAAGAAGTGGCGGAATTAGATGCCTTTTCAGGATTGGGCAAGAAGAGCCTGAGAATCAAACCTACAGAGTTTGATGCAATGATCAGGAAGAAACTTGCTGAGAAGAAGGATGTGGATCAGTCCGAGAAAACTGATGAGGGTCAGGACAATAAAGATCCCCTCTCAGGACAGAACTAATAAGGACCCTGCTGAGGGTAGTCAGAAACATGCTGAGGCTGGAGAATCCGCTCAGAGGGAACAAACTCAGGATTTTCCTGAACTTCAAATGATTACAATGGGAGAAACCCCTCAGGAGCCTGCTACACCTACATCTGCCGAGATTGGGCTTCAGACTGAAGCTGAAGAAGAGATCCCTATTCCTCCATAACCAACTGTTGATTTCAAACCCATTGTGGAGAAATTAACCAAGTTCGAGCCAATGATTGATCTGAAGGCAAAGCTTGAACCTCTAGTTGAAGAAGTGTCTAAAATTGCTGAGACACAAATTTCGCAGGGTGAATCCATCAAAACACTTAGCACATCTATGGTAACACCAGCTCAGGTAAATTTACTATCCACTTCTATTGATATCAAATTTACTTCATTCAATACAAAGATAGATGATATGGCTAAGGAGATGAAGGAAGAGATGGAGAGACAGTTTGATTTGAGATCTAAAGTGCTTGAGGATTTTCTGAAATCTAAGACTGATGAAATAATCAAATCAGCTATTGAGGAGATGAGCAATTCATTGATGGAGAAAATGAAGGCAACTTACGGTGGTCTTACTGAAGACACTAGTACTGGTCTGAATGTGCTGAGAAGGATTCAGGATGAGCACTTCCATGTGGCGGCAGAAGTGATATCGATTGGCAGAGAACAACCTCACATGGACAGAACCCTTTCCGAGCTGATTGCCAACTATGTTGCGAAAAAGGGGGAAAGTTATGACAAGCTTGCTGCCCTGCCACCTCTGAGCTTGCTTGACAAGTTGAACAGTTTCCTACTGAGATCCATAGAGGAAACAGGAAAGAGCCTGAAGTGCTTATACATCCTGAAGCAGCTATGGAAGTTCATGAGCAAAGAACAAAGAGGCAGAGGAAGTAAGAAACCAGTAAGCAAGGAGAGGCTTATGGAATCTTGAATCCTCAGAAGAAGCCTGTTGCATTTATTGAGAAACCTCTGAAAACTAAGCAGTTGGCTAAGCCTGTTAGTAGAAAGCCCACTCAGAGGAAGTTAGCTCAGGACTTTGAAGAAGATGTAGAGGAAAACATTCAGGAAGTTGCTGAGAAAGATGAAAAGTCTGAAATGGACGATCTTTTCAAAGAAGGATTTGGTGAATATGATGTATCCACCAAGAGACTGAATTGGGACTGGCGCAACTCAATAAAAGCACTTGAAGCTGAGAGGGAGAGGAAGGCTGCTACCTCTGTGTCAAGTTCAGAAATGACCAGAAAGGAGAGGGAGGAAGCCAAGAGAAAGCTGGGAAGCTTTCAGAGGATGGTTCGTAGGAGAAGAGGCACCAAGCAGAGGAAGAGGATGTGGCCTCATGTAGACAAATGGATGCCTATTGAGCTGAATGACAGATGGGAGACGGCCAAGAGAGAGTTTGTGCTCAATTATGATGTACTACAGACCTGGTCTCAGCCCAACACTGATAGGGATGAAGCATTCATTGCCTACATACTGCAAAACTTCACTGATATATGCATGAAATGGTTTGATTTGTTTGATACTCTGGGTTATCAGCTGAAGGCTCCTGGTCAAATCAAGTATCCTCCACCAAAATTCAAAAATGGGATGATCAACTATGATTTCATCCATGCAGATTTTGTGGATCTGGCTGAATATCTTGAGCTAACAGGGAGTGATGCTCAGACCATCCAGAAGAGAGAAGAACTAAAGAAAAGGTACTATAGGATGTTCAACCTGAAGCCACCAACTGATGAGATTGAATCAGAAGAAGAATGATTACCTTATTCCTTTTTGCTTCAGTAGATTACATAAGAAAACCATTGTAACATATACTCTTTGGTTTTTGAGACTAATGAAAAAAATCTACTGATTTTCTGTTTGATCAAAAGAAAATTTCTCATTATCTTACTGATTACTTGATTGTTGCCTTTTACTTATTTTACTAGCTTTATGAATTGATACCTGAATAGATGATAGGTTTACTGTTGTTTGCAAGCTTGTAACAAGATAGTTTTGGCAGCATCAAAAAGGGGGAAATTGTTGGGAGATGAATTTAATAAAGATTTTGATTAGATCCCAAAACTCCTGAGTATGACATGTTTCAGGACAATCTTGATAGTATAGGATCAGGTTTCAAATTGTTGTTATGTTTCAGGATTATCTGCACCATGTATAGTCAGCAGATATAGATCAGGTTAGAATAGGTCTGAAGATCTCCGATAATTCCTGAAGACTAAAACATACTGAAGACCTAAATCATACTAAAAGATCAGTAGAGCCTGAAGACTAGAAGATCCTGAAGACTCTTTTGTACTGAACCAAAAGACCCTGAACAAGTCACTTCGAGTTGAATAGTGTTTGTTCATTCTTAGTACATACAAAGAGAATGTTATACGTTCGTGGACACTAAGGAATATATCAGTTCAATGTGGTTGACTAAAAGAGTCATTTTTGTTGTCTTTGTTCAAAGGAAGATTTCGACCAATGAGGAGGCAACAACAACGTACTTTACTTACACTAAAAGCGACATTTCCCTGAAGAATGTCAGCAGTGATATTTGTCTTGTTCATAGAAATTGGTGATTAGCTGCTTGTTTGGATATGTCCTAAAACATACAAGGGTGCGTTCAAACCCTAATATAGCAATTCATCAATTACTCAAAGAAGAAACCCTAGATGCTATCTCTCCAACAGATAGTTTTCAAAGGTAGACTTCTGGAGAGTTGCCTATAAATACCAGAGGCCTTGGACATTTCAAGGGCACGGGAAACCAAAGCAACTCCAGAGCTCATTCGTATTCAAGCAATCTTTTGAAGCACTCAAAACCATAAGAATTTTCCAAGTGTTTCATCTTTGAAGAGAGCACATTTACTAAGCCTAGACTTAAGATATCCAAAGCTTAGTTCGAGATATCCTAGCTTTTTACTTGTGTTTGATTGTAAAAGGTTATCTCACCCTAGTTGGAAACCAACCAAAAACCCAAACCATTTGATTAGGTAGTTTGTGTGTATAGTTGTTGGAAGTGAGAGTTGTAAAGAGTAAGTAAGCTGCTGTGTTCAGTCCGAAAACTCTAAGAGAAGAAGTTAGTAAGCTGATTGTTCAGTCTGAACGCTTGTGTGTGTGTTGAGTTAGTAAGCTGCAGTAGTTCAGCTTGAAAACTCTTCATAGAAAGTTAGTAAGCTGCTGAGTTCAGTTTGAAAGCTCAAGGTAGTAGAAGTAGTGAGTTAAGGAATTTCTCTGAGGATCAGAGAGAGTGGATGTAGGAGCTTGAGCCTCCGAACCACTATAACCTGCTGTGTTGTTTGCTTTCTGTTCTGCATTATTACCTGTTGCATATTTTCACGGAAAGCATTCTGAAAGTTTTTTGACATTCAGTTGGAAACAATCCACTGAAGATTGCATTAACTTAATCACAAATACTAACCTTTGTTTTCATTAAAGAAAGATTTTCAAACAAACTAAAAGAAAGTATAAACTTAGGGCCTACACATTCCGCACTCTAGATAAGCTAGTATAGATAGTTGTCAAACTGATAAACTCCCCTGAGTAGTCAGTAAGATTATTATCAACTCCAAGCTTATTTGGACTCTGTTGTAGAAACTCAGAATCAGTGAGCTAATCTGAAGTCTGTGAAAGCCGCTCAGTGTTATTGTCTCGAAGAGACTTTGATTTCGGGGCATTTTGTGCTTTCAGATTTGAAACTTCGGACAACCTGACTCTCTGTTTATAGTGTGTTTTAAAAGTTGAAAAATCACTATACACGTGTATTCCCCCCCCATACACGTGTGGAACTCGTTTACCCCAGGACCAACACCTGGTTACTTCGTTGGCGGTGGCGAGTCACCCACGCGCGAAGGCTTCAACGGCGACTCGCGCCCGTGCGTCGATTTGTTTCAGATGTTCGATTTGTCCAGATTCGATGCCCGTTGTGATGTCTTGATCTTGAGAAATCGTCTTCATAGCCTTCATCGTTCATCTCAAAAAGATCCCGCTCGACCGCAACATGTTCTTTAAAACATCCTCCATCTAGGTCCGAAACAACGTCCGGCATTGGGTAGCTCACGGTCCTCAACACGGATCCGCACGCACTTACACGCACGCCCGCCCATCGCCGTGGAGCCGCTTCGCCGCTCGCCCCCGCTTAGCGTCCCTTCAAGCGTGCTCTTACCCCGATCGCCCTCCGCCGGCCACGCTGAGCTTGCGCCGCGTGCCCGTCGTTCTCTGATATGGCGTGCGCGGCGGCGTCTTAGGCATGTTTTGGCCGCCAATCTAGGTGCTCGGCCATGCCCAGGCTTGTGCCCGCATACGCCGAATGCCTTTCGACTAGCCCCGTGCGCGTCCGCCTAGCACTTCGTGCCTTGGCAAGCGTACATCGTCGCACTTGTTCGCCCGGTTTAAATTTTTCGTCTTTGTTCTCGATCCGGTTACAATTTATTTACAAAAAATAAATAAACCTAGATCTAGACTAGTCTATTACAATGATCAAATCAAAAAAATCCTAATCTACTCGTGGATTTTCTCACGAGGCAAAACGAATTCTAACGAATCGAATTAAAACCACAATTTATATGCATACATAAATATAAACATTCATCAAATACCATGACAATTGGATACCGCAAAAAGAGATCTAGCAATTCTACTATCCAATTTTAAATTTAATGAAAACGAACTAAATTACAATTTAAAACTCAGAGCCCGAAACCGAGGCTCTGATACCAGTTGTTGGGGAATTAATTGCCCGGATCTATTCGGGATGAATATTTAAATACAAATTTCATTCTAACAATTATTACTAGCATGAATTAATCCTATATTAATTCAAATAATGATTCAACAACAAATCATGCATATAAACAGTTCACATAAATCCTATGCATGCAGAATTGCTACTGGTTTACGTGAACTAATCTCTCGGAGTGACAACCGTTGAGAAGATGGATCCCGTTCACACGAACACACCAAAAGACCTTCTCAAGTATTCCCTTATTCTCGTTCAACAATCCGGTGGTAGGAACTCGCGAACAATTTAACAAAAAGGGAAAAAATAAAATTATGTTGCACCATCTTTGTGGATTTCTAATTTTTCCAACACATGGAATTGCACTAGGGATAAAAAATTCATCCCCTATGTATAATACAAGGGGTGGCCGATTTTTGCCCTAGGAATAAGATGGGAAAATCTTTTTCTTGCTCTCCAAGAAATCTTGAATATATCCAATATATTCTTTTCTCCATATTTAAAATATTCCACAAAAATTCCAACTCCCTATATTAAGGGATTTTCGAAAATATCACATTAAATAGGGAAGAAATAGGATCTTTGACTTTTCTTGAATTTATGGGATAATCTTGTATTCCAATAATACATATTCCATAAAATCTTTCCAAGAAAATCAAGAAAATCTTTTCTCTTTCTTCCTTCAATGTTTTTCGAAATTATAAAAAAATTAACAACAATAATTTATTTTATTTTAAACACCTTTTTCAGTTATTGGACATTATGTTTGGGCTACTTGAGGGGCCTTTAGGAGAATTAAGATTGGACCTTCTAGTGTATCTTGAATTTCCAATATTGAGCCACAATATTATTCAAGCCCATAAATATTAATTAATCCCACTACATAATTAATATTGCACTATCCATCTTAACCCGTATTACTGTTAATATGGCTCCCGGTTATTATTTCTCGTGTTTAAGATTATCTAGCCCATTAATTAATTCAAGCCACTGAAATAGCTTTCCATTAATTAATATCTTTTGTCCTTGGTCAAGGAACGGTTCAACATTATTATCCATACCGGAAACTAATTTCACTTGCAAGATTTGGTATGATAAATCTTATGAACCTCCCAAGGGGGCAAATCGAACAAGCGTACTTGCACACAATTCTTCGTATTAAATCTTAGCAATCGCATGTGACCAATAATATTGCCCAAGATATAAAGTATTGAATCTCATTGATACTCTACCCGTCATAAGTCAAAGCAATAATTAATAACCACACACGATCCTATTTAAGGGACGAAGATTAAGAAATAATGAACCACTGAGGTCTAATTCTTCCTAATTCAGTGCTGAAGAATTTATCCTCCTGTAGGTCCTATTACGTGCATCAATCATGCACTAGTGTAATCTCTTGATCAAGACAAGCCAATCTGAGCCACACACTTCAACCTTTCACGATGGATTGTTCATTTCCATCTAGGTCATGAACAGCGTACTTTTAATTACAAGGGACTGTTAATTTAATCTTCTGTGATCTGGTATCACTAAATTAACTACAATGTAACACGTACTATTTATTGAACAATTATGAAGTAAATATATGTAACATTCAATGATATTTAAAGCATCAGTGATAAATAATTTATTTCAGTAAATAAGATAGAAATTCAGTTTGGTTATACAAAGTAAAAGCATACTTTCCAGTATAACACCAACAGCATTCCCCTACTACGTTGCATCACACCTGAAAAAAGGCAAGTGATCCTGCGCGAAATACATGAAGGGGCATGCGGTAACCACACCGGGGGAGAATCACTGGCCCACAAGACCACAAGACAAGGATATTTTTGGCCCATGCTAAGGGCCGACGCCATCATCTTCTCCCGTAAATGTCATAAGTGCCAAATCTATGCTCCTTCCATCAAAAGTGCCCTAGAAGAGCTCACAAGCATCCTCAGTCCTTGGCTATTTGCAAAGTGGGGGATAGATATTATTGTCCCACTCCCAAAAGCGCTGGGCTCGGTCAAATACGCCCTGGTGGCGGTAGATTACTTTACAAAATGGGCCGAAGCTGAGGCACTAGCGACCATAGATGAAGATCACGCCATTAAATTCATATGGCGGAATATTATCTGCAGATTTGGTTTACCACAAGCAATCATATCAGACAATGGTAAACAATTCGACGGCCTCAAAATCGAAGCATTCTTCAAGAAATTGAAGATCGCAAAACTCTTCTCGACTCCATATCATCCACAGTCGAATGGCCAGGTCGAGGCGGTGAACAAAATCATCAAACACACTCTCAAGGCCAATATTGAGGGGGGCAAGGGAAAATGGGCTAGCTAGCTCCCGGATGTTTTGTGGGCATACAGAACGACCTGCAGAAATTTGACAGGAGAAACTCCTTACTCACTAGCCTTCGGGACCGAGGCGGTTATACCCGTAGAGGTCGACTTCCCCAAACTTCGCACAAGTCAAGTCGCCTTTGACCAAAACGATGAGGCCATGGCCAGGAACCTTGACCTACTCGAAGACAGGCGGTCAGAGGCCAACATGAGAAACGCAAGGTACAAGCAAAGGTCAGAGAAGTACTATAACTCCAAAGTACGACTCCAACGCTTCAAAGAAGGAGACTTGGTACTGAAGAAGGTACTCGGCGAATCAAAAGAAGCCCTCAGTCAAAACTGGGAGGGCCCATTCAAGATCTCAAAAATCCTGCCAAATGGAGCCTACGAGCTCGAACGACCAAATGGCATCAAGGCCCAATACCCATGGAACACGACATTTGAGGAAATATTATCAATAGGTTTACACCCCTGTAATCGACTACTTATCAATAATAATGTTTTTTCTTCATTTCAAAATTCCTGTGTAAAACCCAAAGGGATTATGTAAAGAAAACATAAATTACCCGAGGTACGACTTTCGACATACCGTGGGAAGGATCGACACCCCTTGAGGGGCGACCTCCCCAGACTTTATAAGATGACCAAAAGTAAAAGTCCAAACATAAAGTCACACAAATAATAAGATGACGAGGACTAAGAAAATATCAAGTCGCATAAGGAAATCAAGTCAACACATTGAAGGAATTCAAAAAAAAGGAGAAATTTCATTAATATTCAAAAGGTGGCCCGAAGGCAGATACACAGAAATAAGCCCGAAGGCAGATACATCAAAAAAAAAAAAAAAGAGGTACAACAAAATCAGGTCTTCAAAAGTACCGCCACTCAGGGCCCTGCAGAACTGCCGCTCGGCCTCTCCCAAGCGTTCCCCTCCGTGACCTCCAGCAAAGGAGCCTCAGGAATCAACTTTGAACCCGGTTGGATGACCTCTGGATCAGGGACCGCACGATCCGACTTGGATTGGCAAAAAAGGAAAGGTTGACACCCATGTCTTCCAAATCCTTGATCTCCAGAAAGACGGTGGGGGCAGGAGGGTAGTCGCGGACATAATCAGACAGCTCGGCGATAAAAGGGGCGAGGTCGCTAGCCGGATTTGCCCTGTGAAAGACCCGGATGGCCCATACATAGGCCATCACATAAGCGAAGTTGGCGTTGAGCTCGTCGGTCCTTTTGAAGTCTTCCTCCTTGGCGACCAGCACCCTCTCGGCCTCAGCCAGCTTCCCCTCCAGCCGGGCCACATTTGCCTTTTCATCCCTCAACTCGCCCTCGACCTCCGCCAGACCTCCCTTGGCATCAGAAAGCCGCTTGAGCAGCTCGGAGTTGGAGGACTCCAGTTTCTTTTGAGCATCTGCCGCAAAGATCAGCATCTTAGACTAATCGGCAACCCTAGTCTGCGACTTCTTCAGCTCCTCCAACTCAGCCTCCAGCTACGCGCTGGTCTTCTCCAGGTAGAAGACCGCCTTCTGAGAGTGGGCAAGGGCTGAGTACAAGTTGCCTGTTGCCTTCTGCCGATGAGCATTGTTGTGGTCCGACTGCATCCACCCCGGGTCAGATTCTGCAGACCCCTCCGGAGATAAGCGGGCCAGCTTTCGGGGACCCCAGTCGGGACGACATGACTCGACCTCAGAAAGCTCAGGGCCTCGGGGCCGAACTCATGCGGGGTAAGCTCTTGGATGCAAAAGAGATCCAGAAGTCAATTAAGCAAAGAAAGAACAGAAACTTAAGGATTCACGCAGTCAAGAACTTACTCGTTGACACGGTCTGTGTCCCAACCTAACCAAGAATCATCCTCCTGGTGATGATCTCCTCGGGGAGCAGAGGGGGCATGAGGTCACTGGGTCGCGACCCGGTCCCCTCGGGCTGGTCTCATCCTCGCCTTTCTTCCCGGGACACCTTTTTGATTCTTCGACATCCTCTTGCCCTTGTCAGTGGCAGAGGGGCCAGAAGGAGTTGAGCTCGGCGGAGGGGCATCAGCGGCCACCACTTGCATCATCTGGCCCAGCATCGATTTCTTTCTAGAAGCCATGTTCGCTGCGGAGGGCTGACGGCGATAGACGGGAATGTCGGGAACTACACACAAAAAAAAAACCGCCACAAAGGATGGAGAAAAGGAAAGTCGAAAGCGTAAAAACGGGTACTCACAAGGGATGTTCAAGTAGCGAGGATAGGTATAAAGCCCGGCCTTTAGTCGATCAAGCTCAGAGTTGAGGGTGTTGACGTCGCGAAGACTCGGGGCGGTGTCGCGAATGATCTTGAAAGGCTCTTGGAAGTCCCAGTACAGGTCGGCGATCGAGTACGTAAACACTACAAAAGAAGAGGAGAATTAGATCAGTACGACCTTGAAAGTATAAAAAGAAAGGTATACCATGTTCGACTCAACGCGTGTAATCTGTGGGGACCCGGATGGACAGTGTACTCGACGGGTCCATTGATTCCCAAGCACCCCCAACAAACCACCACTTCCGGTGCCAAGCTCCAACCGTTCGAATCCAAGCTGCCAAGAGGTGGGAGATCATCGGGTGAAGGGGAAAGCGAATCCCCGCCTCCATTGTGTGCTAGTTGACGGCAATCATCCCTGGAGGCGGCTGGTCGGCACTCTCATCGGAGGTCGCCCCATAAAAATGCACATCTCGGGGCACCTTATACAATCGGCGGAGGGAACGCACGTGCCTGTCAGATAAAAGGAACTTGTACTTAGGCAGGTCGGATGCCATGTACTCAGAACGATCCAACCTCCTATACTCACGTTCAGGTCTCTTATATGGGGCCTCGGCCGAATAAGAGTGATAGTCGAAGGCCCGCTCATAGGCCCCATAATCCCGGGTCAGAGCCGAGGTACCTACGGGTTATTCCCGCTCTGACTTGGTGGAGCGAACTGTACTGATATCCAGGGGAGGGAGATGAGTGATGTCCTCCAGCTCCTGCAAGAATCGCTCATCAATGCCCTCGATGTCCTGGACAATGAGCCGGATACCCGCGGATGAAGATCCGCCCTAGTGACCGGCGGCCGAACCGGAACCGTGGTGTTGCCGGAGGAGGGCTATAGCTATATTGTCCTCCTCTAAGGATGAGGAGACCATGGGACGAGGGGCAACGGACGTCGAAGGATCGGAGTCCATGGAAAAAATGTTGAAATAAGGAAGGTTACATGAATGTTGTCTTGTCGGGAACTCGGAAGTTGGCCGGAGATGAAATGCTTGAATTCATAGTGGATTTTGGCTGCGCGAAAATGAGAAGGAAATAGAGACATGTACGAAGCCCTAGCCCTTCTTATAGATGGGAACGGAGGTCGAAGTGCAATAAGGGCATAATTTGGACCCCTCTCGAAGAAACGAAGTTGCGCAGGTCGCGCGTAGTCAACACCGTGGTCACCGATTGGAGGATCTTGCGGCGCATGACCTCATCCGTTTGCAAAATCATCATGGCAAACCCATCAAATCTCACGCAGACCCCAAGAACCGAGGCAATGATCTGCCTCCCCGAGGGTAACCCTCAGGAATGCGTTTCAAGGTCGACTCGTCACAGGTCGATCAAATAACGAGTCAAGTCTAGGTCCCAATGCAAGCACGCGATCTCAACTTGAAGGGCAATTATTGTAGCACAAAATAATCCAACCCGGTGAGACGACCCTCTCTCATGTATCAATCAGTTGGAGCGACTTCGCTGGGGATCGGGAGGCCACAGAACGACTTCATTTGAGTTAAGAAGGTTTCGGAGCGACTTGGAAATGTACAAAGGTCGCGGGCGACTTTGGAGAAACCACAGGTCGGAAGCGACTTCGAACGGAAGTTCATGAAGAGATAAACATGGTAAAGATATGGACAATTAGGGGCACATATCGCGGGGCGTAAGCGAGGCAAGTGTATCCAGAGGCGGAAATCGCGGGTTGGCCAAGGAAACCCTAGCCCTGGCAGCTGGAACCTCTGCAAGCCCGTCGAAGGAAGACCATGAAGATCTGTAACCTAGTTTCTTTCCTATAAATATAACATGTATCATTCATTGTAAAAGGAGGAAAATCTTAGAACCCTAGGTAGAAAATATATAATAAAATACTCCTGGCTTGGGCACCCCCAGAAGTAGTCTTATTCAAAAGACGAACTGGGTAACCAAATTTGAGTATCGTTTACGTTTATTATCCGTTATCTATTTGATCCCTCCCATCACACTTGTGTTACCCTAGATCCAAAATCTAGGTTACAACATATGGTTTCCTTGTGGAGGAACATGATGACATGGAGATCCCGGATAAAGACGAACCTAGAACTTATACTGAGGCAACATTAGATGTTACCTCGAAGAAGTGGCATAAAGCCATGAAATCCGAGATGGACTCGATGTACACCAATCAAGTCTAGGACTTGGTTGAGTTGCCAAAAGGGGTCAAACCCATAGGTTGTAAATGGGTCTACAAGCGTAAGACCGATGCAAATGGCAAGGTACAAACCTACAAGCCTAGGTTGGTAGCGAAAGGTTATAGCCAACGCGAAGGCATTTACTATGACGAGACTTTCTCACCAGTTGCTAAAATCAAGTTCATTAGAATTTTACTTGCGGTAGCAGCACACTTTGATTACGAGATTTGGCAGATGGATGTCAAAATAACTTTCCTCAATGGAAACATTGATAAGGAAGTGTTTATGACTCAATCGGAAGGTTTCATATCAAATCCCAAATCCAGTCTTGTTTGCAAGCTTAAACGATCCATTTATGAATTGAAGCAACCTTCTAGGAGTTGGAATATCCGATTTGATGAGGCTTTCAAATCATTTGACTTCATCATAAATTCGAAAGATCTATGCGTCTATCGGAAATGCATTGGGAAGAATATTGTTTTCATAGTTGTGTATGTCGATGACATACTGATTATGGGAAACAATATCCCACTCATGCAGTCTGTGAGAGAATGGTTGTCAAAGACCTTCATGATGAAGGATCTTGGTGAAGCTTGCTATATCTTAGGGATCAAGATCTATGGGGATAGATCCAAGAAGATCTTGGGGCTGTCACAGTCCACCTACATATATAAGGTGTTGAAGTGATTCGCGATGGAGAACTATAAGAGAGGCTCTCTACCGTCATGTCATGGGATAAAGTTGTCTAAGAAGGACTGTCCTTCTACAGACGCTGATATCCGGTGCATGAAGGACATACCATATGCATCCGCAATTGGTTCCATCATGTACACCATGACTTGCACAAGGCCAGATGTGGCATTCACTGTCAGCACCACTGTTAGATACCAACAGAATCCGGGTGAACCTCACTGGATTGCTGTCAAGAACATTCTCAAGTACCTCAGACGTACTAAAGATTGCTTCTTGGTCTATGGAGGTCAGTCAAAACTAGTTGCTACTGGTTATGCAGACGGAAGTTTCCAATCTGACTGTGATGATTACAAATCTCAGTCAGGTTATGTGTTCACTCTCAATGGTGGGGCGGTTAGTTGGAATAGTTCCAAACAAGATACTACCGCAGACTCAACAACCAAAGCTGAGTACATTGCTGCGGCGGAACCTGCCAAAGAGGCTGTCTGGATAAAACAGTTTTTGAGGGGTAGTTCCGAATGCTGGAAGTCCAATAAAGTTGTATTGTGACAACACTGGTGAGGTTTCACAAGCAAATGAACCGAGATCCAATAACAGAAACAAGCATGTGTCAAGGCGTTATCACTTGATAAGAGAGATAATTGCTAGAGGAGAGATATAGTTAGAATGTGTTCCATGGAAGATAATTTGGCTGATCCTTTCACCATAGCTTTGAGTATTCATGTACACACTAGACATTTCAATGGTCTAGGGGTTAGGCATGTAGGTGATTGACTCTAGTTCAAGTGCGAGATTATTAGTGTAGTGTCCTAGAGACAATCCTTTGTATGGACATAAAACTAAGATAATATTAAGTGTTGGTTTAATATTACTGTTTGTTTAATATTAAATGTATGACATTACACTTATTAGAATATTATGTTTGATTGTTTGCATTTGTTCTTATCTGTGTTCCCTGGAATCACTGCTGTCATTGAGTGTGTGAGAACTCAGATGACTTAAGTGTGATTCTCAAATAGCCCCGAACAAGGATCATCAAGAATGGAATATTGATGATGCAATGGAGATTGGTGTGCGATCTGCATCATACTCTTAGATAGTGTAGTAAGATCTCACTTACTACGAGATATTGGGTATCTCATGATGGATGCACAAATACCTTAGAGGGTATTGGTATACCCATCCGAGCAACCGTTTGATGTATTTCCACTATATGTGTCTACGGGTGTCTCGGTTAGTGGGACCGATGCAATACTCCTTTGACTTCAGGTCAATGCGCACGACTTGTGTGGAGTGATGAACTTTGACCACGACCGACGCTTACACCCTTCCATGGGTAGATATGGCTTGGATTGGATTCATCACGAAGTGCATGTACGTGGTAGTTGAGCCAAGAAAATGATTCATTCTTCAAAGTGGATTTAGAGATAATACTCATCTTCTCATCATTATTGGATCAAAGTCATTGACCAATGCAAGTCAACTTGGACTTTGTGGCCAAGTTTGACATAAGTGATCAATTAGTGATTGGAGATAAAGTGATTAAGTTATTTGAATAGACACTTCATCATGTTCAAGACTAATCGAGTATTTGTGAATGAAAGGAGGAAATCATAATAGCCCATGTTACGATTCTGGTAGTTGCACGCGTTTCTGCAACGTACCTCATATGTTGAGAATGTCTGATTTATTGTCTAGGGTTCAATTAAGACCGTTAGTTTGACTAATCGCTCGATATATTAGGGCCTATGGGTCACACAACAAGTAACCCCCGGGTACGGATTATAGTTGGTTTATTAAGTATTAAATTAGATTTAATATTTACTTTATGGAGAATTAATAATATATTAATTTAGAATTAATTATTATTACTCTTTAATTAAATTGGATTTAATTAAATAGGAATCCCTAATAATATTATGGAATATTATTGTAGGAAAATATTCGTAGGGAAAAACATATCTTTGAGATTTATTTTGCAAGATTAGGAATTATCTTCCTAATAAAGATTGCTTAAGATTTAAGGCAATCTCTCCATATATGTATGGCATCCAGGGATTCATTATTTACTACAACAAGAAAACTAGTTTCTCCATAAAATCTAGAATATGATTTTTCCTAGCAAATTTCGTCTCAGATTCAACACTGGCAGATCTGTGCAAGTCTGTCCACGGGGATTACGTGGATACCATAGTTGAGAAATCTGCTATCGAATTGCTGTAAGATTTCTTGTTATGATTAATCGCGCTTGTTTATGCAATTAACTGTTAATTATTGGTCAACTATTTTATTCCACTGTTCATTTATTATGTGTGTACGTACCTCTATATTACAATAGTAATTGCTTGTCTCCATCTCCCTTTTACATTTGTTGTACGTGGTATCTGAACTTGTTGTGGCATGAAATAAACCACTTCCATCGTATTCTATAAGTAAGAAAAGAAAGAGAGGCGCCTACGCCAATGCACAACTGAAAAGAGATAATCTTTGGAATAAAGACCCCCAAGTCGCAGAAGATAGCAACTCGTATGACAACCTCATTTAGAGATGGGAAGCGGCACATCGGCGACAAGCCAATACTTTTCAGGTCGGAACACGACTTGAATGTTATTAAAGACAGTTAAAAGCTAAGTCAAGAATGCCGTCCGATAAGCCGATCAATCAATCCGTGAGGAAATTCCATTCCCAATCCGCTCCCATTAAAGAGGTGATCTCAAGCCATAGGGACAGACGACTTGCGAGATTGAAGGCGTGAAGAATGTAGTTTTCCTTATGTAAAATCCAGCCTACAAGGCGGATTAACACTTATAAATAAACCTAAGATGTCACATGAAAAAGGGCGGAACATCTTAGCATTCTAGGAATAAATAATATACATCCATACCTGGCTTGGAGCCCCCGGATGTTGTCTGATTCAAAAGACGAACCGGTTCACCAATTCTTCGTGTTTTCCTTGCTTTTCACATTCAATACTTAACCCAATTATACACAAATTCATTGTTTGACTAGTCAATTTTATCTAGTCCAAACAATTGGCACCGTCTGTGAGAAAACCAATCTTTTTCTTGAGAAATTAATCCAATTATGAGAAAAGCCCACCCCTTTTCTAAACGAAAGAGAAATGACAGTCAACCAAGGAAACACTCCATTGTTCAATGAAATAGATGGACGCGATGGTGTTGAAGTGTCGCAGAGTTCCCACCGTACTCATCAGGCCGCCCCGGCAGGCTCACCTGATTGGTGGAATTTGGTCCAGACCCCGGAGGACGCCAAGGCGATCATGGCCGTTCTTAACAAGAAGCTCCTATTCCCCCTTGCCCAAAAAGACTGTTCATGATGCCGGGCCATCCAAGGGCAAGGCAGTCATGGCCTCGAAAGGACGATCCGCTGGGCAACTGGCGTACAACGCGGCCAAGCATACCATCATCCGGACTCATCTGGAATGAGAAAGGCCGGCGGCGTCGAACAATGTGTTCATCGTTTAGGAAGTCAGGCCGCCCGGAAGGCTCGGGCAGAGGATGGTGATGAGGCCCACTCTTAGCCGCGTAACGCGGAACAAATGGAACAGGATCTAGCTATTACTTTGAGCCTACATCATGACAACATCCGTGATGATTCAATGATCCATCAAGGCCAAGGACACATGATAGGGACATCATGCGAAGCGCAGGTCGCGGCCTTAGCCAGAACTGTCCAACAGTTGTTGGAAAAGGTGGGGAACCAAAATGGTTCTGCCAGCGGGAGTGATGACCTCGCTTTACTGGATTCCCCCCTAGGAACGATGGTTACTCTGGCACCTACCCAGAGAAAAATCAGCATCGCGGCCTTAAACCGTTACAATGGGAGTACCGATCCCAAGGTCCATGTGGCCAAATACAATTCGTATATGGCCTCCATGGGGGCGACAGACGCAATGAAGTGCAGGTTATTCTCCTTGACTCTGAGCGACCAGGCCCATAAATAGTACACTTATTTGCCTGCTTTTTTGGTCGATACTTTTGTGCAATTAGCCCCGTCATTCCTGACCCATTACACAGCCATTCCACCCCGGCCTGCGACCAAGCAGCGCCTCATGAATCTCCATCAAGAGGAGGCTGAATCAGATCGATCCTATGTCGAGAGGGTCTATCAAGTCATTATGGAAGGCGAACCCATTGGGGACGAGGCCAAAATAATGGGTGCCGTCATAGGCCTCCGGAAGGGAACCAAGTTGTGGAGGCGCATGACAACCGACGCGCTAGCGACCTCATCCATACCATGGAACTCCTCGAATCGAGGCTTTCAAAGACCAAGTAGGTCGCTGAACCAAAGAAAGGTTCCATGAAAACCGGGGGCCATTACAAGGCACCCGGGAGCTTCAAGCC
The DNA here is from genome assembly GCA_037126765.1 of Stenogyne calaminthoides. Lineage (NCBI taxonomy): Eukaryota > Viridiplantae > Streptophyta > Magnoliopsida > Lamiales > Lamiaceae > Stenogyne > Stenogyne calaminthoides. The sequence continues at coordinate 15,983,402 of JBBCBC010000018.1, forward strand.
GTTTGAAGAGTCCATTTCGGTAAAGCTCATGGAAGTGTTGGGTATGACTCCCGGCCATATATTCGGCCAGATCTATGGAAGGGTCATGTTGCACTCTCCTCGCCCGATGAAAGAGAAAAGTAAGCAGAATCCCCACAAATTCTGTCACTATCACGCCCAGAACGGGCATTATACTAGTGAGTGCAGGGACCTTTTAAAGCAATTGTGGAAGCTTTATGAGGATGGAAGCCTGAATGAGTTTGTCAAAAACCCCCGCCCAAACGGTCAGATGCGACCTCCGATTCACCAACAAGGGGAATCAGTCCAGGGGGACCCTACTCGTGGAGGAGCTCGTGGCGAGCTCCCAGTACCTCCAATGCCCGAGGGTGCTGGAGGTCGAGTCATCCATTCCATATCACCTATGGCCACAATCGGGGGGCTCTCCCCAGCAACAACATCAAAACGGCGCATGAAGGCCGAAGTCAGGGAAATGGAGAACGCACGAAAGATGGTCCTTCCCATGCTTACTGTAGCCGAAGAGACCAACAAGATTGAGTTCGGGGAGGTCGATAAAGCCGGCATAGTCTATCGCAACATCGACCCACTGGTCATCAAGGCATATATCATGGGGACTACGGTGTGCCGCCTGTTAGTCGATAGCGGGGCTTTTTGCAACATTCTGTTCAAAAAGACCCTGGACCAACTTGGTGACTACGAGACGTACATCACCCCCTGCGACCACACAGTGAAGGGTTTTGGGAATGCAACTATTCAGCCCCTAGGAATGATCCGTCTGTCGGTGGAGCTAGTGTCCACCATTGATGAAAAGGTTAGGAACACCAGGTTTTAAGATTTCCTTGTAATCGACCTCCCGAGTACCTATAATGGCTTTCTCGGAAGGCCTTTTGAGCATGAATTTGTACCTCCACTTACTACTTCTGTGTAAAATTTCCCACCAAAAGTGGGACTGTTGGCACCATAAAGGGTGACCAAGTTGATGCTAGAGGATGTTTGCTTTACTCTGTGTCTTATTTCAATTCAACGCATGCACCAAATCAGCAAGTAATGATGTTGGATAATGAAGAGTGCAATGATAAATTAACCACTGTAAAGGCAACCAAGAGGAAGCACGAGGATTTTGACCCAAGGTTAGGACCTGAGCCAGAGGAATTCGTCCCCGAAGAGGAGATAGATGATCCAAGAGTCGTAGGACCCCGAGCTGAGCAGGGGAAGAGCTCGAAAGGATCCAAGTAGATCCAACTCGGCCCGAGCTGGAGGTCATTATCGGGTCCAGAATCCCTAGCGACCTTAGGTTGGATTTTTTTGATTTCTTGAAAAAGAATCTTGACGTTTTTGCTTGGTCACACAAGGATATGGTGGGAATTAATCCAGAGATCGCATGCCACCGACTCCACATAGACCCAACAAAGCGACCCATAGCCCAAAAAAGAAGGAAGTTCGGCCTAGAAAAGTATGCAGCCCTCGTGGAAGAAGTAAAGAAGCTGTTAGATAACGACTTGATCATGCAGGCGGATCAACCCCGATGGGTGGCCAATGCCGTGCTCATAAAAAAGTCAAACGGTACTTGGCGACTTTGTATCGACTTCACCGAACTCAATGAGGCATGTCCGAAAGACTTCTTCCCAATACCACACATTGACCATTTAATCGACAACACATCGGGCCACGAAATGATGTCGTTCATGGATGCATTTGCTGGATATCATCAGATAGCCATGCACGAACCTGATCGACAACATACATCTTTCTTAACCGAAAAGAATATGTATTATTGGAAAAGAATGTCATTTGGCTTGAAGAATGCTGGGGCAACATACCAAAGACTGGTCAATCACATGTTTGCCGATCAAATTGGCAAGTTGGTGGAAGTATATGTGGATGACATCGTCGTCAAAAGCTTGCGAAAGGAGGATCACCTGATGCATCTCGCGCAAACCTTTGAGGTGCTCAGGAGATTTAACATGAAGCTCAATCCGAAAAAGTGTAATTTTGAGGTTGAGTAGGGAAAATTTCTGGGTCATTTGGTTAGCAAGCGAGGGATTGAGGCTAACCCAGCCAAGATACAAGTAATTTTAGACATGGGGGCACCGCGAACAGTCAAGGAAGTCCAAAAGTTGACAGGATGCCTAGCAGCGTTTAATAGGTTCATCTCCCGAATGGGGGATAAATGTAAGCCCATGTTTGATACGTTCCGACAGAGGTCGAAATTTGAATGGACTATGGAAGGTCAGGAAGCCTTCGATAAAATCAAGGCCTACCTGGCCGATGTCGGGATCTTAGCCAAACCGGTCCCAGGGGAGAAACTTTTCTTGTACTTGGCCGCCTCAGAAACAACTCTGAATGTTATTCTCGTGCGAGCAGAAGGTCAATCCCACTTTTCTTGTATTTTGTAAGTCAGACTCTCAGCGAGACTGAGCAGAGATATCCCCGGATGGAGAAATTGGCTTACACATTGGTCATGAGTATAAGAAAATTGAGGCCATACTTTTTTTACCATCAGGTCGAAGTTCTCACCTCGTTACCCCTCCACAACATTCTGCACCGACCTGACACCACCGAGCGTTGCTTCAAATGGGCAATTGAAGTCAGGCAATATGGTGTAACTTATGCACCGCGACCTGCAATAAAAGCGCAATCTCTGGCCGATTTCATCATCGAGCTAACCTTCCCACCAGAAACCAGCGGAAGCAACGGTGTCCATTAGGAGGTGTATGTGGATGGATCCGCTACAGCAAACAAATCAGGGGCAGGCGTGGTACTGATTAGCCCATATGGCACTGCTTTTCAGAACGCTATCACCATTGAGTTTCCAGCTACCAACAATGAAGCAGAATATGAAGCATTGATCAGTGGTTTGGAGATGTCCATAGCCATGGGCATTAAAAGACTACATGTATACACCGACTCTCAACTCGTAGCATGCCAAGTGTCAGGGGAGTATGAAGCCAGAGATGAACGAATGTCCGCTTATCAGGAGGTCGTCAAGACATTATGCCTAAAGTTTAAACAAATACACATCAAGCTAGTACAGAGACGCGAATCATGAGCGATGCTCTAGCATGACTAGCGACCTCGGAGGGGCCAGCAGAGATGAATGATGTCACCATCACTAAGCTCTCCCACCCTTCCACTGCACACACAGTGGTCGCTACCCTTGATACCCCAGCTGTGAACTGGATGACACCAATCATCGACTACTTGATAACGGGGATATTACCAGAGGACAGGATACGGGCAAAACAACTACAATTGCGTGCGGCTCATTATACTCTTATAAACAACGACCTCTACAAGCGGGGCTTCAGCATACCCCTACTTCGATGCATCACACCAGAACAAGGTAAAACTATTATGCGTGAGATACATGACAGAGTATGAAGAAACCACGCTGGGGGCAGTCACTCGCTCATAAGGTGATATGGCAAGGGTATTTTTGGCCAGCTCTATGGGCCGACGCGTTAGTATTTGCAAGAAAATGTCACAAATGTCAAATCCATGCACCTGCAATCAAAGTCACCCCCGAGGAGCTCTCTAGCATTCTCAGTCCATGGCCTTTTGCGAAGTGGGGGATAGATATCATCGGGCCGCTTCCGACAGCCCCGAGCTCCATCAAGTATGCCTTGGTCGCTGTGGATTACTTCACAAAATGGGCCGAGGCTGAAGCATTAGCGACCATAGATCAAGAGCATGTCATCAAATTCATCTGGCGAAATATCATTTGCCAATTTGGCCTTCCCCAAATTATCATATCGGATAATGGAAAGCAGTTCGATGGGTCCAAAATTGATGGTTTATTCAGAAAATGGAAGATCACCAAACTATTCTCCACCCCATATCATCCTCAATCCAACGGACATGTCGAAGTTGTTAATAAGATCATCAAACACACATTGAAAACTAAGATCGAAGACAAGAAAGGGAAATGGGCCAAACGTGTTGTGGTCGTATCGGACGACCTGCTGGAACTCGACTGGGGAAACCCCATACTCGATGGCTTTCGGCACTGAAGCGGTAATCCTTTCGGAAGTTGAAGTTCAAACACTCCGGACCTCGCAAGTCAGAATCGATTATAATTATGAAGCCCTAGCCAGGAACCTAGATCTTCTGGAGGAACGAAGATTAGAGGCTAACTTGAGAAATGCTAGACACAAGCAGATGTCGGAAAAGTATTACAACTCCAAGGTTCGAGTCCGGTAGTTCAAAGTCGGTGACTTGGTGTTAAAAAAGATATTGGGGATATCCAAAGGAGTTATCGGTCCGAATTGGGAGGGTCCCTACAAAATCACACGAGTGTTGGCTAATGGAGCTTATGAGCTAGAACATCCAGATGGCACTCCGGGTCAATACCCCTGGAATGCTTCACACTTGAAGAAGTATTATCAATAAGTAAAGGTCGATTTGTTCCATGCAACGATTTCTTCCATGCCTATTTATAATAATGTTATCTCATTTCGTGTTAAACCTAGGGGAGTCGCATGAATACAAACATCGACCTCCCCCAGGAACGATTTTCGACATACATGCGGTGAGGTCGCATCTTTATCTGGTGCCACCCTCCACTAACTTTGTAAGACGACTAAACCTGAGTTCACTCTGTCATTTTTATAAATGAAACTTAAGAATGATAATGCTCACAAATATTTAAAGTCGTAAAAGGAAATCAAATCGGCACATTGAGATGAAAACAACATTTATTAATAACAAAGGCCCGAAGGTCATTACATCAGGAAGTCGAATCAATTACATGAAGGAGCCCGGAGGCCGATTACATTAGGAAATAAAAGATAACATTCAGACTGAGTACTGATCACAAGGAGTTCACCAATGCCAAAGTATTATAGGACTAAGAAGACGACTTCGAGATACATGGATAGCTGGTCGAAGGGATTGTTGGTGATGGGGTTCAACAACTTCTCAATCTCCTTTTTTCTTATCGAGATTCTTGAAGTTATCATTTTTTCAGGACGCCAAAAATCTCATCGGCAAAGACTTGACTATGTTCAAAGGCTGCCCACCTAATTGCTGCTGAATAACACTGATGAGAGTGGGGGCAGCCCGTCTCCTTAGTTTTTGGCTGGTAAACACCTCCTCTATTGTGCGAGTGGTGCTCCAGCCAATGTCCCAGCAGCCTCCTGCGGAGGATCGACCTCACCCGTCTGATTCTTAGGGACCGCTTCAGAGTCGCCCGGCTGCATTTCTTCAGGATCGGGAGTGGGGAGCACGATCAGACTCTGGTTAGGAAAGAAGGACAGGTCGATGCCAAGTCCCTCTAAATCCTTGGTTTCAAGTATGACGTCGGAATCAAGAAGGAACGCTCTGACATAGTCGGCCAGTTCGGAGATGAGGTCGGAGAAATCGACTTCAGGGTTCTTCCTATTAACATCCCTGATTGCCCTGGCCATTGCGCAGATAAAAGCAAAATTAACATTTTGCTCTTGATCTGTTAGGCGCTCTCCTCGGCAACGGCACCTATCCACGATCTCCGAATCTTTGCCCTCGAGATCCTCCTTGAGGCGAGGCCACAATCTCCCTCTCCGCCGCCAACGTGCCCTCGGCACCCTTCAGCTGCTCCTCGAGCTCCTGAACCCTGTTGGCCAGATCGGACTTTTCGACCTCCAGTTTCTTTTGCTGCTAGTGAGCGGCTAGAATGGTCCTCGCCTGGTCGGAGATCGTCGTCCGAGCCTTCTCTAATTTACCGAGCTCCAGCTCGGATTAATCTGAGCCTTCTCGAGAAATAGGGCCCCCCTCGGGGTATACCTGAGCGGCAGTACAAGTTACCGTGACTTTTAGCGGCGTGAGCGGAAGAGTGGAATCCTGCGTCCACACTCGAGGGACATTGCTGATTGTCCTCGATAGGTAGTTGGGCCAATCATCCGGAATACATTCAAAGGAAGGAAGCGGGGACCTCAGGAAGCTCAATGCTTCCACCGAGAACTTGTGGGGGGTCAACTCCGAGCTACAATCAGCGAAAAGGGATGTTTTATAATTATAAACACAAACATATTACACAAGACCAGTGCAGAAGCTTACTTCTTCACCGACTCAGCGTCCCATCCAAGCCACGAATCGTCATCAGGATGCCGACCTCCAGGCGTAGTCAATGTAGGAGGAGGAGTGGAGATTGTGGTGACCCCTCCCATCTCCCGTTGAGACCTGTGGGAGCTCGTGTCCTCTCGAACCCGCTTTTATGGGGGCGATCGCCCGTGAGGCGCGATTCGATGACTCTCTTTTTCTTCCCCTTATCAGCGGCGGGAATTGGGGTCTGGACCGGAGAGTCGGCGGGGGGATCCGAACTTTGCTGGTGTCTCATCGAGCTGAGAACCGACTTCGACTTGGACGCCATCTCAGCAGTAGAAGGTTCACGACGGTAGATCGGGAGCTCAGGATCTACAAGAGCAATCATATTAAAAAATCATAACATAACCTCATGAAGATAACTACCACCAGAAGATGTTCCCTAGAAACTTACAGGGGATACGCAGATGGCGGGGGTATGTGTACAATCCTGCCGACAACTGATTGAGCTCGGTGTTCAATGACTCGACTTCACACCAGCTCATGGGGATACCTCGAGCTGTCTTGAATGCCTCATTGAAATCCCAGTAAAGGTCGGATGTCCGGGGCGTAAACACTGCAAGATAAGAAGAGAATTAGATCAGTACGAGTGGAAAAGGAAAAGCGCAAAAAATATACCATTCTCCACACGGATGGCATAATTCGTAGGGACTCAAATTGATAACGTGCTGGTCGGTGGAACTGATTCCCAAGCCCCTCCAACAAACCACCACTTCTCGCGCCATTCATCAACTTTGTTGGGGATACCACTAACAAGCTCTTTGCTCTTTGGGTCAAGACTGCGTGATATCCCCCTGCTTGAGCAATAGGCGACATCACATAGCCAATCTCCCCCGGGGTAGGCATCCTTTTCATGCCGGCCATTCCCAATACGATCATAGTCGAAATGATGTAGCTCTAACTGTTTGGAGTGATTTGAGTAAGGCTCGGGTTCCAGGTGGCCAGCAGATGCGAGATAGCCGGATGAAGCAGGAAACAAATCCCTGCATCCATGGTCGGCCGATTCACCGCAATCATGCCCTAGGGAGGCTGATCGGCACTTTCATCAGAAGTCGGTGCATAAAAATGTACATCCCGTGGAACCTTGTATGTACGATGGAGAGCCCGCACATAACGATCAGACAGCACAGACCTGAATCGCCTTTTGGACGCGGCGAACTCCGAGGGTACCAACTTGCGATACTGGCGTTCAGGTCGCTTGTATGGGGCAATACTATGGTACATCTCATAATCAAAAATCCGTTCATATGCCCCAAAATCCCTAACACGGGCAGAGGAACCAGCGGTCGTCGATTGCCTTGGAGGATCAGAAGTTTGAAGTGGTATATCCAATGGTGGGAGATGAGCGATTTCATCCAATTCTTCCTAAAACCGATCATCTACCGGTTCATCATTCGTATCGTCTTCTCTCCCGGTACCCACCGGATGAGCCGATGAGCTTTCACCGCCATGCCCCGTGGTGGAGCCAGAAACTAGATGGCGGCGCTGAGCGATCGGAATATCATCCTCAGAGGATGAAGCAATCATCATGGGTTGCAGGGCAGAGCTTGAACCGGGGAAATCAGTTTCCATCGTGTAAAAGTAAGAGACGGAAGAGTATGTTACCTGATGAAGAACGGGAGAAGCAACCAAAATCTAGACGTTTTGTTAAAGAAGAGGATGAATTTCGAAATTGCTCGAACTCTCGGAGGGGGAATAAATGAATTTTGAAAACCTAATTCCCCGCTTATTTATAAAAGAAAGGGAAGGACCAAAATGCAAATAAGCCATAAATCAAGCCTCTACCAGCAATCAAAGTCACAAAGTTAGCGCGTGGGGGTCACCGAATATCTGTACTTGTCAACCAATCTGAGATCAACAAGAATGTACTTTGCCTGACAGAGCGCATGATGGAGTCTTAGGGTAAAACAGCTAGAAAGGACAAATTTACATGCTTTAGACATGTCTATTCTTGAGGACGTCACTTCATCTCTGCAAGCTACCTAAAATAACTTGAGATTTAAATTGTTCTCCAACGACTCTTTGATCTCAAGGTCTATAAATGTGGGATCACTCTTTCAAAGTAACACACAAAAATGATCAAGCATTCAAGCCTCAAGCATTTCAGCAAGAACACTCAAGAACATCAAGCATATCTTCAAGTGTTCATCCCATATTCTCTTAGCGGAATTATCCCTCTTAACATTTAGGTTAAACACTTGCTAGAGTTAAGTACTAGTTGGACAAACAACAAATTTTGCAAAATAGATCCTGTTAGGTTAGTTTGTTAGCAAGATTATAAGTTAGAAGTTCTAGCTTATTTTCTGTGATTGTTAGAGTGAGAACTCAATAAACATTTGTTTGTATTGTGTTGTCTAACACATTAAACTAAGGTGGATTGTTAGTGAGTCCCCAGGTGATATGGAAGAGTGGATGTAGGAGGAGTTCTCCGAACCACTATAAAAATATTGTGTGTTGTTTATCTGCTTTACACCTTGCACACTACTGATATTTAAACAACATGCATAACACTTGAGAGGATCAGATTTGCACATCAAGTCATCTGATCAGATCAGCTTGGTCATTTACCATTTGATCAGGTAAACCCTTGAGTTTGTTTTAAAAAGGTTTTCACACATGTTAACTGCTTCCGCACATCAGCTAGTCGATAGACATCTAACCGACAATCGACCTTCAGAAGCGATCAATGGGTTGGATATCGATCGAGGTGATTCACTCACACTCTACAACACTTATCTTATTTACACATTGTACACTCAAAAGTTTTGAAAGTCTATTCACCCTTCCCCTCTAGATTTTCAACTCACAAAACCCGTTCAGGACCTACAAGTGATATCAGAGCAGTGCTTCTACAGACCATTGGCTTTGATTATCATTGGTTCTTGAGGAAGAATCTTTGTGGTCACTATAACAGAACTTGAAAAACCTTTAAAACTCATTTGTTTTCAAAATGGATAACCAATATGGCATATGTATCATGATTTGCCCAAGTTTGATGTCGAAGATTATGATAACTGGATGTACCGCATGGAGAACCATTTGGGCTCTCTATGTTCGCGTATGATGGGAATGATATGAAAAAGACCAATTCTGATATACCACACCAACCTTACTAAAGGAGTTGAAGGTGCTGATCCCACCCATCCACCTGGAGCCAGAGTGGTCAAGTCTCTTCTTCAGATGGATGCTGAAGAAAGGAAGTTGTTCAAACTTGATCAGGTAGCTCATAATATTATTCTTAAAACTGTTGACGATGTTTTCATACAGAAAATATGCTACGTCAAAACGACAAAGTCTGTGTGGGACATCCTGGCAGAAATATGCGAAGGTAATGAGCAAATTAGGGAGAGTAAGCTCTAGACTGAACTAGCCAAGTTTGAAACTATCAGAATGCTGCCAAATAAAACTATAGACAAGCTAGATGGAAGGTTCACAGTTGCAATGAATGAGATACTTGATCTTGGCAAGGAGTTTCCTGAGAAGGAGACCAACTAAAAATTCTTCATGATTTGCCGAAGAAATGGGATATGAAGATAACAGTGTTGAAGGATAGTCCTGGCTTTGGTACCATGAAGACCAACAAACTATTTCAAATTTTGAAAGCACATGAATATCACTTAGAGTAAAGAGAAGTGATAGAAGAAAGTTCAATCTCTATATCGACAAAAATCATTTGCATTTCGTGAACAACGAACATCTCTCGAGAGATCTGTTGAACTAGTTGGAATAGACATAAGTTAGACGGAACAACTAGCCCTGCTGACCAGAAAGTTTAATCACCTGAATTCAATATTTGGTAAGTATAAGACATTTTACAGGGATTACAAGGAAAACAAAGAAAGAGAGAACAGATTATCTTAAAGATCTGATGTTAGAGATTGATTTGATCGTCCTAGTGAAAGAAATTGGTCTGGTGAAAGAAGATCATATGAGAAAAGAAGCTGCACACAAGTTGGGAAGTCTCCTAATAGATCTTATAGGAAAAGAGATTCTCCAGCAAGAAGAGATTCTGATGAGCCAGATTCCTACTTCAACTGCAAGAAGACAGGTCACTACAATTATGACTGTCAATTTTAGTCAAGATAAGAAGATGCGGGTAATGGCCACAATTATTGACAAGACGGAGGATATTAATTGGATCGGAATGTTCAAGAGGAAGCTGATCGAGGAGCATAGTAAATTTGTATCTGATGAGAAGTTGAAGGTGGTCAGGTTGAAGAAGAAAGTGACCATGCTTCACAAAATCAAACCCATTTTGAAGGACAAGATGCCTTATGCAGAATGGGATAAGCAGGCAATCAAACCCTATCTGCCAGCCCACAAAGCCTTGCTTCTGGTAGATGAGGAGATCCAAGGCCTACTAGATGATGATCCCACCCCCACTGCATCCGACAAAAGAAGAAGAAGGAAGTTGCTTCTTCTGAGCAAGCAGAAGAGCAACAAGGAAGAAGTCGACCTTGAAGCGGAAGGAGCTGGCCAGAGAACCATCTGTTGGGGAATTATTTGCACGGATATATTCGGGATGAATATTTAAATATAAATTTAATTCTAACAATTGTTACTAGCATGAATTAATCCTATATTAATTCAAATAATAATTCAACAACAAATCATGCATACAAGTTCGTCACATAAATCCTACGCATGCGGAATTGCTAGGAGTTTACGTGAACTAACCTCTCGGAGTGACAAACGTTGAAAAGATGGATCCCGTTCACATAAACACACCAAAAAACCTTCTCAAGTATTCCCTCGTCCTTGTCCAACAATCCGGTGGTAGTATGCTCGCGAACAATTAACAAAAGGAAAAATAAAATTATGTTGCACCACCTTTGTGGATTTCTAATTTTTCCAACACATTGGACCACATACATCGGTGTGAATGATTTCTAACACTTCTTTGGCTCTATTCCCCTTGGCTCCAAATGCCCTCTTGGTCATTTTACCCTCCAAACACGATTCGCAGGTTGGAAATGGTTCAACCTGGAGAGACTTCAATGAACCATCTTGGACCAACCTTTGGATCCTCTTTGGATTAATATGACCTAGTCTTAGACGCCATAGAAGTGTTTCGTTCACGTCTAATGAACGTTTTCTTTTATCCGAAATAGTCGATGTGTTATAGGATGCATTTCATGAGTGGTGTGCACAGTTAATCGTGTAGAGATTATTTGACAACATTCCATGATAGATAAACTCATTATTTAGAGTAATGGTAACAACTTTATTAAAAGTGACCGAATATCCACCAAGAAAAAGTTTAGAAACTGAAATCAAATTCTTTCTAAAACTAGGAACGTAAAGAACATCTCTCAAAATTAAAACTTTGTCTTCAAAAGACAACTGCACTTCTCCCACTGTTTCAGCTGACACTCTCGTAGCATCGCCCAGTGTGATGAGGACCTCAATTCCAGTAAGTTGCCGAGTCCGCTTGAACCCCTGTAAAGTGAAACAAACATGATCAGTGGATCCCGTATCCACTACCCACGAATGGGAAGCATACGCCGCTAAACAAGTTTCAACAACTAGTGCATGAGAGTTACCTTTCTTTCCATTCCTTTTGGGTTTAGAACAGGCTGACCTCCAGTGTCCTTTCTCACCGCAGTTAAAACATTTCCCCTTAGCTGTTTTCTTCACTCCTCCATCTCCCTTCACCTTTTCTTTGCCATTGTCAACGCTTGAGTTCACTTGCTTTTGGCCTTTTGCCTTCGTTCTCGATCCGGTTACAATATATTTACAAAATAAATAAACCTAGATCTAGACTAGTCCATTACATTGATCAAATAAAACAAATCCTAATCTACTCGTGGATTTTCTCACGAGGCAAAAGCAAGCGTGAACTAATCGAATTAAAACCACAATTTATATGCATGCATAAATAAACATTCATCAAATACCATGACAATTTATATGCATGCATAAATAAACATTCATCAAATACCATGACAATTGAATCGAAACCGTGGCTCTGATACCAGTTGTTTGGGAATTATTTGCACGGATCTATTCGGGATGAATATTTAAATACAAATTTAATTCTAACAATTATTACTAGCATGAATAAATCCTATATTAATTCAACAACAAATCATGCATACAAGTTCGTCACATAAATCCTACGCATGCGGAATTGCTAGGAGTTTACGTGAACTAAACTCTCGGAGTGACAACCATTGAGAAGATGGATCCCATTCACATGAACACACCAAAAGACCTTCTCAAGTATTCCCTTGTCCTTGTCCAACAATCCGGTGGTAGGATGCTCGCGAACAATTATCAAAAGGAAAAATAAAATTATGTTGCACCATCTTTGTGGATTTCTAATTTTTCCAACACATAGAATTGCCTTGGGGATGAAAAATTCATCCCCTATTTATAATACAAGGGGGGGGGGACGAAAATTTTAGGATTGGGAAATTTCCTTGCTTCTTCTCCAAGAAATAATCTTGAATATATCCAATATATTCTATTTCCCAAAATATCTCCCAAATAAAATCTCCCCCTCCTTATGTTATGGAATTTTTGAAATATATCATTATAAATAGCCAAGTGGGAGATTTCTTGAATTTAATGAGATAATCTTGTATTCCATGAATACTTATCCTCATTCCATAACAAAATTCAAAGAAAATCTTTCTCCCTCTTTTATTCATAATTTTCGAAAAAATTAGAAAAATTTGGCAACTATAATTTATTTTATTTTAAACACCTTTTTCAGTTATTGGACTTTATGTTTGGGCTACTTGAGGGGCCTTTAGGAGAATTAAGATTGGACCTTCCAATGGACTTTGAATTTCCAATATTTAGCCATAATATTATTCAAGCCCATAAATATTAATTAATCCCACTACATAATTAATATTGCACTATCCATCTTAACCCATATTACTGTTAATATGGCTCCCGGTTATTATTTTCCGTGTTTAAGATTATCCAGTCCATTAATTGATTTAGGCCACTGAAATAGTTTCATATTAATTAACATCTTTTTTCTTGGTCAAGGAACGGCTCAACATTATTATCCATACCGGAAATTAATTCCACATTCAAATGAAGGAAGAACTTGTATCTATAGTGTGGATTTGAATGTTACCGTTGGAGAGAATCACATTCAAATCCATACTATTCTGTAGCTTTTTGCAGCTTTTTCAGGCATGTTGTCTTCCTCTCATTGGTCCACGTCAGCTGATTATAACAGCTATATTCTTCAGGATCTTCTGAGTCTCAGGATCTTCAGTTCTATCTGAGCCTTCAGGTTATCTGAGCTATCTGAACCTTCAGGTTATCTGAGCTATCTGAGCCTTCAGGTTATCTGAGCCTTCAGGTTATCTGAGCATCTGAGCCTTCAGTTTATCTGAGCCTTCAGTTTATCTGAGCCTTTAGGTTATCTGAACCTTCAGGTTATCTGAGCCTTCAGGTTTCTTGATTCAGTAGACTTTCTCTTGAGCGAACCTTGTCTGATCAGGCATACTGACACTCAGGCTTACTGAGTTCAACTCTTCTGAATTCAGACATCCTGACCCTCAGGTCACATTGACTCAGGCTATCTGATTTCTTGTTTGCCTGATCTGATCAGCTCGACTGATCAGATCAACACTTCTTCAGATCAACATATCAGGATAGCATCAGGCCGGTACATCAGGTTATCATATCTGATCTCGATCACGTCTGATCTCAATCAGTCTCATCTGCTCCTCTTCATATCTGATCTCGATCAGTCTCATCTGATTTGCAACCTTCTCTTCTGATTTGATGGCTTTAGCTTTTCTTCACATCTGATTTGCACAGCTCATCAGTTAACTCCGGAACTCATCTTACTCATCGATCAATCTCGTCTGCAGCCTCATCTGATCTCGATCATCTACGTCTGATTTCGTGAGTTCCCCCTCAATTTGTTCTCTCGTTCCTCCTTAACTTGTTATCTGTAGATTAGCTTCAAAAACACAAGTTGATAATATTTTAGCATAATTCATCAAAACTAAAATATCCCAACACTACTACTACTACTACACAATATTGGAGTTAAATCAATCCCTGTAAGTTGTGCAGATTCCTCCAAATCAGCCTCAGCTTGTATACCACAATCAACAAATTTAAAGGTAGGTACTTCAGTAACTTTGGCATAAGAAATAATAGTGTCAAAAGGTACCTGAAGAGTTCTAACTCTAGTCTGAGGAATCTGGGTATCAGTAGCTGGATTTTGTTCAACATCCTTTTCAGGTTCAGTTTCTTTCTCTTTCTCGGGCATCTTTCCTTTCTCACTCTATTTCTCAGCTACCTTTTGTCCTCCTTCACCTCCTTCATCTTTAGAGCTTGGCTCTCCTGTCTCAACACCTTTTCTTTCAGCGAATTTCTGTTTGACCAGCTCATCAAATTCAGCAACTTTAATTCTGAGCTTTGTCTTTCTGAATATAGAGAACTCTGTCAAGGCAGCAGTCTCAGCACTTCACCATTCTTCTCCTCTGAAGAAGGCAATATTATGTTAGTGTTAGTGTCCTAGAGACAATCCATTGTAAGGACATAATACTCAGATAATATTCAGTATTTGTTTCTCAGATGACTTAAGCTTGATTCTCAAATAGCCCCAATCGAGGATCATCTAGAATGGGATATTGATGATGCAATGGAGATTGGTGTGCCATCTGCATCATACTCTTAGAGAGTGTAGTAAAATCTCACTTACTAAGAGATACTAGGTATCTCATGATGGATGCACCAATACCTTAGAGGGTATTGGTATACCCATCCGAGAAACCATTTGATGTAGTTCCACTATATGTGTCTACGGGTGTCTCGGTTAGTGGGAGCTATGCGATACTCCTTTGACTTGAGGTCAATACGCACGACATGTGTGGAGTGATGAACTTTGAACATGATCGACGCTTGCACCCGTCTATGGGTAGATATGGCTTGGATTGGGTTCATCACGAAGTGCATGTGCGTGGTAGTTGAGCCAAGAAAAGGATTCATTCCTCAAAGTGGATTTGGAGAGAATACTCATCTTCTCATCATAATAGGATCTAAGTCATTGACCAATGCACGTCAACTTAGACTTTGTGACTAAGTGTGACACTAATGATCAATTAGTGATTAGAGATAAATTGATTTAATTATTTGAATAGACACTTCATCATGTTCAAGACTAAATCGAGTATTCGTGAATGAAAGGAGAAAATCGCAATTGCCCACATTTCTATTACAGGTAGTTGCACTTTTCTCGCAACGTACCTCATATATTGAGAATGTCTGATTTATTGTATAGGGTTCAATTAAGACCGTTAGTTTGACTAATCGCTCGATATATGAGGGCCTATGGGTCACACAACAAGTAGTCCCCTTTACAGATTAAAGTTGGTTGATTAAATGTTAAATTGAATTTAATATTTAATTTTTGGAGAATTAATTAATAATAGATTAATTTGGAATTAATTATTATTAATATTTAATTAAATTAGATTTAATTAAATAGAAATTCCCAACAATAATATATGGAATATTATTGTAGGATTTAATTATATAAGGAAATAAATCGTAGAGATTTTCCACATATGAATATTAAATTTGTAGAGATTTATATGGAGAAATAAATCCTAGGGATTTATACAAATAAGGATTAGGGATATTATTTTCTAATTAGGCTAGCTTAAGATTTAAGCTGAGTCTCTCCTATAGATATGAGCTCTTGGGATTCATAATTATCAGTTGTTCAAATTTTTTCATAAAATTTAGAGTTAGAATTTTCCTAGCAAATTCATCTCGGGATTCAACGCTGGCGAATATGCGCGAATTTGTAAATAGAGATTACGTGGATACCGTAGTTGAGAAATCTGCTCTTGAGTTGCTTTAAGATTTCTTGTTACTGTTTTTCGTGTTCTTACTTGCAATTATAGGTTCGTTGTTGGTGAACTGTTTCATTCCGCTACGTATGTTTTACGTGTTACGTGCCTCTAAATTCCAACAGTGGTATCAGAGCTTCAAGCTCTTTGTTATAATTGCTTTTTTGTTTTAAAATTAAAATTAATTTTTTTTAAAACCATGGGGCACGGTTCTTTAGAACAACCGCACCCCTCGTGTATTTGTTTAATTTCTGGGTATCACACCCACTCGTCTTCAACCCCCAGAATTAGGGTTAACCCCAAATTGAGGTTTCGCCGCTGAAATTCATCACTCCACGACCGGCGGCGCTACGCCCCATCGCTGGAGGCCGGCGCTAGGCGTCGTGCCTCGCAACGCATGCGGAAGCCAGCGGCATGGTTCGTCGCGCCCGTCACAATTCGCTCACCCCCCCGTCGCGAGTCGCCGCCCTCTGTTGCGATTCACCTCCACCTGACGTCGTATCTATTCACGGCGGTGCGCCTGGACTCCATCGGGACTTGGTCGGCGTGTCTGTCTCGGAGTTTTTCCATGGCGGCGCGCCGCTGCTTCGATCGTATCCTCCGATCAGACTGGTTTTGAACCAGGTCTGACCAAGGGGTTGCGGCTCTGCCCGTGCCCCTTCCTGATTCGACTGCAACCGCGAGTCGCCGGCATCACGCCTAGCGTGCCGTGAGCCGCGTTCTTCGTTTTCGTCCCTTTGCTTCTGACATTGAATCTGGATGTTTTTCTAATTGTTTGGATTTCATGGTTCGGTTGCACAGTAGATTAATTGGATCAATTTGTGATGAAATCGTTAAAAAATTCTAAAATTTGGTTGATTTGGGTGTTTGGATTGTCAGATTGGATTCAATTTGGTATGGGTGATGATGTTGGAGGGCTGTTTTGCAAATTTAATTTGAGACATGCCCTCCCGTGCATGTTTTGAAAATTGCACCTGAGCCCCCGGAATAAAACAAATAATTGAACACTTTTGGATTTTTAATTAAGTTTAAATTTCTAAAATAAAATTGGTTGGACCAATAACAATTAATTGGATTAATTGTAATTTTAATAACCTTAAAATTGAAACTTTAATTTGGACATAAAGCTCGTTTTAAAAGGATTTATTAAAACCCACTGTTAACTTGTTTAATCGTTTTAAATTAGTTAACCCGTTTTACTGTCTGCGTTATAACTGTTTGGGTAGGCGGCACCCAATACTTGTCGGACCGTGTTAAATACTTGGGTAGATGGCGCCCAAATATTTGTTAGTCCGCATATGTCATGTTTGGGTAGGCGGCGCCCGTAATTGCTCAAATGTGACTTAGACATCATGATGGATCTCGATTAAGCAATTAATACCGGAGATTTCGTTCCAATGAGTACTTAAAGACCCTCGTCTTTTGCTCGGATCTACATCTAACGGGACTTTTATAGGGACACGTGATGTCGCCGCTTGATGGTTGTAAACCAACTTAACTTTGTTTCGCTAGCCCTCGCGGGGAACAAAGGGTAAGTGACATCAGTCGAACTAGGTTCGACAAACTAGGAGTTGCAGATTGCAATTGGTTTGGAGACCTACCAGTTATGCTGTTATAATGATCAGCCCACCCTGGGATTATAATAGTAGTAATGTAGATCCTAGTCCATTATGATTTATATGTGATATAAATTCGTACTTTTCCGATGAGGTCGTTAAGTATGTGAAAATAATGGAGACAAAATAAATTTAAAAGGCCATATTTATTTTGATTGCTGAATATTGATCATAGAAATTATGTGTTTTAATTCCCGTTTTATTTTATTTCTCTAGGATTGTTGAAATGAATAACTTGTCATTGAGAAGTGTTTTGGAAACGAACAAATTGGCTGGGTCAAACTTTCTCGACTGGCACCGAAATGTTTGTTTGGTGCTCAGACAAGAAAAGATTGAGTACGTGTTAGACACGCCAATCCCTGCTACCCCGGAGGCTGGTACTGAAGAGGCCGAGGCGTTTGACGCCGAAGCTCAAAAGAAGCATCAAGATGATGCTTCCCAGGCTCAGTGTGTTATGCTCCTCGGGATAACTCCCGAGTTGCAAAGGCAGCATGAGAGGATGCTTCCCTTCGAGATGATCAAGCATCTGAAGGATCTCTTTGATTCTGAATATCGTTCCGAGATTTATGAAGTGATGAGAGATCTGTTTAGATGTTGGATGTCTGAAGGAGGAAAGGTTTCTCCTCATGTGTTGAAGATGATAGGGCTAATCGAGAAACTTGGTCAGTTGGGCATTGAGCTCGGGACCAATGTTGCTGTTTATTCCATTCTTCAGTCGCTTCCCGATTCATATTCGAGTTTCGTGGTAAACTTTAATATGAATAAGACAAAATCGACTATGCCCGAGCTGCATAACATGCTAAAAACTTTTGAGTCTTCCACTGCTAAGGAAAAGCCCGTGCTCGTGGTGAGTGCCTCTACTTCTTCTATTCCTAAAGGAAAGAAGAAGCGAAGGGGCAAGGCAAAGAAAGGCTCCAAGTCGAACCTCCTTAAGCCCAAAGGTGGGATTCAAAAGAAGGATAGGGTGGACAAGGATGTATGCCTCCAATACAAGCAGAAGGGGCATTGGAAGAAGGACTGTGAGGTTCTAGCAGCTGAAAAGAAGACACAAGGTGTCTCAGCCACTAGAACAGGTATGTTTGTTATTGAGATAAACATGTCCACAAATGATATTAACTGCTGGGTATTGGATACCGGTTGTGGCTCACACATTTGTACTAATGTGCAGGGTCTCAAGCATAGCAGGCAGTTAGGCCGGGTGAAGTCGCCCTACACGTTGGGAATGGAGCAAGAGTTGTTGTTGAACGTGTTGGCATTTATGTTTTAGATTTACCCTCTGGTTTTAGACTTGAACTGAATAATTGTTATTTTGTTCCTTCTATTACCCGCAACATTATTTCTATTCCGATGTTGGATAATGAAGGTTTTTCCTTCCATTTTGCAAATAATAATTGTTATTTTTCGCTTAATGGTGATGTTTACGGAAATGCTCCTTTATCTAATGGTTTATATTTGTTGCATTGTGGACATGATATTCTTAATATACAAAAACAAACGACTCAAACTTAGTAATCATGAAAACCCGACTTACTTGTGGCATTGTAGACTTGGTCATGCTAGTGAGAAAAGAATTGCAAGGTTCAGAAAGTTGGACTACTTAACCCCATTCGATTTTGAATCTTATGGAAATTGTGAATCTTGTCTCAAAGGCAAGATGATTAACAAACCTTTTTAAGGAAAGGGTTCGTGCCAAAGAAGTTCTAGAGTTGATCCACAGTGACATTTGTGGACCACTACTCACTCTAGCTAGGGGTCACTTCGGATACTTCATAACCTTTACTAATGATTTTTCTAGGTTCGGGTATGTGTATCTGATGAAACACAAATCCGAGTCCTTTGAAAAGTTCAAAGAGTATAAGGCTGAAGTAGAGAAGCATCTTGGTAAGAGTATTAAGACTCTTCGATCAGATCGAGGAGGAGAATATCTTAGCCATGAGTTCACTGATTACTTGAAGTTGCATGGAATCCAATCACAATGGACTCCTCCGAGAACACCACAAATGAATGGTGTGTCCGAGAGGAGAAACCGAACCTTGTTGGACATGGTATGGTCCATGATGAGCTTTTCCTCTCTTACGATATTCTAATGTGGATCGGCGCTTCAAACCTCTATCTACATCGAATATGATTCCATCCAAATCAGTTGAGCATCGTCATCGAAGCTATGGCATGGCAAGAAGCCAAACTTCACTCACATGAAAACATGGGGTTGCCCCGCGTTTGTGAAGAAGATGCTCACTGACAAGTTGGAATCAAAAGGTGAAAAGGGTTACTTTGTGGGATATCCTAAGGAAACTAGAGGATATTATTTCTATCTCCCTGAGAAACAAACAGTTATTGTTTCTAGGCAAGCCAAATTCCTTGAAGAAGACTACGTCTTCAAGGGACAAGGTCGTAAGCCGATAGAACTTGAAGAAAAAAATTCAAGAACCACAAATTGACAAGGAGACTGATATATTGTCAAAGCAACATGACATAGAATCAGTGGGAGCATTCAACAACTCACATGGTGGAAGTTTATCACTAAGTGATCCTCTTTCAGCCAGAGGGAGTGTAATTGGAGTTGCATTGCCTGCGCAACGAACTCCAAGTAGACTGAATGAGAACAATATAGTTCAAACTCCCATTCAAGAGGCATCCGGAAATGCTCAAGAAGCATCCGGAAGTGTCGCTCTTGAACCCTCCCCAGTCAACGATGAGATCGCTGTACCACAAAATTTTCACAATCAGAATGTGCAGTCTGAACAACCACAACTCCAAAAGTCCACTAGAGTTCGTAATCCACCCACTAGATATTATGGTTTCCTCGTAGAGGAACATGATAACGTGGAAATCCCGGATAAACACGAATCTAAGACTTACACTGAGGCAACATTAGATGTTGACTCAAAGAAGTGGCATGAAGCCATGAAATCCGAGATGGACTAGATGTACATCAATCAAGTTTGGGACTTGGTTGAATTGCCGAAAGGGGTTAGACCCATAGGTTGCAAGTGGGTCTTCAAACGAAAGACCGATGTAAATGGCAAAGTATAAACCCACAAGGCTAGGTTGGTGGTGAAAGGTTATAGTCAACGCAAAGGCATTGACTATGATGAGACTTTCTCACCAGTTGCTAAGATCAAGTCCATTCGAATTTTACTTGCGGTAGCAGCACATCTAGATTATGAGATTTGGCATATGGATGTCAAAACAGCTTTCCTCAATGGCAACATCTAATCTTGTTTATGACTCAACCTGAAGTTTTTATATCAAAGCCAAAATCTAATCTTGTGTGCAAGCTTAAAACATCCATCTATGGATTGAAGCAAACTTCTAGGAGTTGGAATATCCAATTTGATGAAGCTGTCAAATCTTTTGACTTCATCAGAAATTCGGAAGATCCGTGCGTTTATAGGAAGTGCATTGGGAAGAATATTATTTTCATAGTTGTGTATGTCGATGACATACTCATTATGGGAAACAATATCCCACTAATGCAGTCATGAAAGAATGGTTATCAAAGACCTTCATGATGAAGGATCTTGGTGAAGCCTGCTACATCTTAGGGATCAAGATCCATAGGGATAGATCCAAAAGGATGCTAGGGCTGTCACAGTCAACCTACGTAGACAAAGTGTTGGAGCGATTTGCGATGGAGAACTCTAAGAGAGGTTCTCTGCCGGCATGTCATGGGATAAAGTTGTCTAAGAAGGATTGTCCTTCCACAAAATCCGATATCCGGTAAGATTAAGGATATACCATATGCATCCGCAATTGGATCCATCATATACGCCATGACTTGCACAAGGTAGGGATGTGGCCATTTGTCAAGCACCATCGGTAGATACCAACAGAATCTGGGTGAACCTCTTTTGGATTCTTTGTCAAGAATATTCTTAAGTACCTCGGGACGTATTAAAGAATACTTCTTAGTCTACGGAGGGATCGAATTGATGGCCACTTCGGCTATCTTTGGTAGCAAGTTTCAATCCGATCAGAACGATTACAAGTCACAATCGGGCTATGTGTTCAATCTCAATGGTGGGGCGGTTAGTTGGAATAGTTCCAAGTAAGTGACTACCACGGATTCAACAACCGAAGCTGAGTACATATCATTGCGGCGGAAGCCGCCAAAGAAGTTGTGCGGATAAAACAGGTTCTTAAGTGAACTAGGGGTAGTTAAGAGTGCCGCCAGCCTAATAAAGTTGTATTGTGACAACACCGGGCGCCAAGGTTCGCAAGCTAAGGAACCGAGATCCGAATGTGAAAACAAGCATGTATCGAGGCGTTATCACTTGATAAAGAGATAATCGCTAGAGGATGATAGAGTTAGAACATGTCCCCATGGAGGATAACCTGGCCGATCCTTTCACCAAGGCTTTGAGTGTTCATGTACACACTAGACATTTTAATGGTCTAGGGGTTAGATATGTAGGTGATTAACTCTAGTTCAAGTGGGAGATTATTAGTGTTAGTGTCCTAAAGACAATCCATTGTAAGGACATAATACTCGAGAGAATATTCGAAGATTTGTTTAATGTTAATGTTTGTTTAATATTAAATGTATGGCGTTACACTCATTAGAATATTATGTTTGATTGTTTGCATTTATTCTTATATGTGTTTCCATGAATCACTGCTATCATTTAGGGTGTGAGAACTCAGATGACTTAAGATTGATTCTCAAATAGCCCCAATCGAGGATCATCAAGAATGGGATATTGATGATGCAATGGAGATTGGTGTGCGATCTGCATCATACTCTTAGAGAGTGTAGTAAGATCTCACTTACTACGAGATACTAGGTATCTCATGATGGATGCACAAATACCTTAGAGGGTATTGGTATACCCATCCGAGAAACTGTTTGATGTAGTTCCACTATATGTGTCTACGGGTGTCTCGGTTAGTGGGAGCTATGCGATACTCCTTTGACTTGAGGTCAATACGCACGACATGTGTGGAGTGATGAATTTTGATAATGACCGACGCTTGCACCCGTTTATGGGTAGATATGGCTTGGATTGGGTTCATCACGAAGTGCATGTGCGTGGTAGTTGAGCCAAGAAAATGATTCATTCCTCAAAGTGGATTTAGAGAGAATACTCATCTTCTCATCATAATTGGTTCTAAGTCATTGGCCAATGCACGTCAACTTAGACTTTGTGACTAAGTGTGACACTAATGATCAATTAATGATTAGAGATAACTTAGACACTTCATCATGTTCAAGACTAAATCGAGTATTCATGAATGAAAGGAGGAAATCGCAATTGCCCACATTTCTATTACAGGTAGTTGCACTTTTCTCGCAACATACCTCATATATTGAGAATGTCTGATTTATTGTCTAGGGTTCAATTAAGACCGTTAGTTTGACTAATCGCTCGATATATGAGGGCTTATGGGTGACACAACAAGTAGTCCCCTTTACAAATTAAAGTTGGTTGATTAAATGTTAAATTGGATTTAATATTTAATTTATGGAGAATTAATTAATAATAGATTAATTTGGAATTAACCAACAATAATATATGGAATATTATTGTAGGATTTAATTATATGAGGAAATAAATCGTAGAGATTTTTCACATATGGATATTAAATTCGTAGAAATTTATATGGAGAAATAAATCCTAGGGATTTATACAAATAAGGATTAGGGATATTATTTCCTAATTAGGCTAGCTTAAGATTTAAGCTGAGTCTCTCCTATAAATATGAGCTCTTGGGATTCATAATTATCAGTTGTTCAAATTTCTCCATAAAATCTAGAGTTAGAATTTTCCTAGCAAATTCATCTCGGGATTCAACGCTGGCGAATCTGCGCGAATTTGTAAACGGGGATTATGTGGATACCGTAGTTGAGAAATCTGCTCTTGAGTTGCTGTAAGATTTCTTGTTACTGTTTTTCGTGTTCTTACTTGCAATTATATGTTCGTTGTTGGTGAACTGTTTAATTCCGTTGCGCATGTTTTACGTGTTTACGTGCCTCTAAATTCCAACATATTAAGCATCTCTGGGAGTGATTGATTCAGGATGTAAACAGTTGTCCTGAGTCTGATGAACAGTTCCTGAAGGTCAGGATATGTTGCAAGTTTAGGGTATCTGTCCACGACATACAGTTCCCCCTTGCTTCGCCATTCTGTTTCTTCTGCTTCTCCTTTCTTCAGAATTGGAGATCTTGGTGGTTCAGGAATGGTCAAATCAGATTAAATGATTTGAAGATCTGAGGGGTCAAGGAATGGTTCATTCAAGAGAACATTAAGATTCAGAAGTTCTTGAGCTTCTGATGGTTCTAAGGTTTGAACAGGTGGGGCCTGAGGTTGGCTTTCTTCAGGATATTTCTGAGAGCCTTTGAAGGTTTCCTGAGAAGTTTCCATTACCTTCGAGAACACGTTTTCTTCTTCAGCTTCCTGTTCTCCAATATTTTTCACTGCCTGAGCAAGTATCTGTAGGGGTGACTTCATTCCAACCTGAGCCTCAGACTGAGTTTCTTCAGACTCAACTTCATCGGCTTCCTTCTCAGCAATTTTCTGAAGCCTTTTCCTCTTCTGAGGTGCCAAGGCTTTTATCTTGAGTTTCTCTCTGGCTTCCCTTTTTAACTTTAAAAGGGTTCTTCCTATTTCTTGTTTCTTCTCGACTGAGCTGGACTCAGTGACCTTCTGACTTTCCTGTCTTGCCCTTCTTGGCTGAACAGTGGCAGGGGAAGGAATATCTTCCTCAGTCTCTTCTTCTGTAGTCTCCTCCTGAGCTGTCTTTTCCTGAGACTCAACAGATTTTTCCTTCAACTTCCTCTGTCCTTTCTGAGACTTTAGCCTGAACATTATCCGGTTTATGGGAAAATCATTGCTTTTGAAAAGCATGTCATCCTCTTCAATTCATGCTTCCAGAATGAAAGCAATCTTTGTGGCATGTTGGATTTTTCCTTTGATACTCACAGCATCACCATCCCACTTGATGTGCTTGACTTGATCACTAACCATATTTATCAGATACTGAAGCCAGATGAATTCTTTTGCAGGAGAATCCTCAATAGTAGCCATCAAACACAGCTTTGGCTTGCTGACTTGTTCATGACTTCCAGTACCACTCATTAAACTCTTGCTTACAATATACAGAAGTACTCTATACTTCGGCTGTAAGTGTTTCTTGTTCAGAGTTGCCTCAAACTTGACAGAACCTATAGAAATTCTATCCAAGTAATCTTGCTCCCTACCAGCCATGTACATAGTAGGATCTTCCCCCTTATTACATAACTTATAAATAACATTCAAATTGTTCGAAATTATGTAAAGTTCACGAGTAAAATCCACCCCCTTATGCCCTTTTGACAGTTGATAAACAGTAATCTTAGAGCTTATGCAGTTGTCCTGATATAAATGCATATTGGCTACAAATTCGATTATCTCTCTAGGATACTCACCCTTTGGATGATTTCCGAAAAGCAAGGTGAGTTTCGCCAAGTGTAGCATATGCAGGGCTTCTTCCTCTTTTGGAGTATTGGTTGTTCCATTGAATGATACCACATGCTCTTAGTAGGGTTTGTTATATTCAGCGAGTTTGGCAAAGATTGAGACAGTCATTTTTGTATTTGGAGATTTGAAGTGAAGGGGATTTCTGGAGAATTTTGAAGACGAAGGTTTTGAAAAAGTAGAAGTGTAAAATGTCTTCAAATAAGTGAGGAAGGGGTATATATATATATATATCCTAAAAATAATTTGATCCCTTGGATTAGATTTAAAGGACGGTTAATCAACGGTTATAGATTTATCCACGATTATCGGGTTATAAATGGGTCGGTGAAAGGACATAAAATGGGTAATTGCCGCAATTTTATCCATTTTAGTGAATATGCACAATGTCCAATCATTGTTTATGCGGACTGTTGACGTGCCCGAGAATTCCATGTTGGGATAACATATGCCAGGATCTATCGGGTTGACCTCATAAACACAAATTTAAATTAACAATTATTACTAGCATGAATTTACCTAAGTGAATTCAAATAATAATTACACCAACAACGACATGCAAATAAAAATCACGTAAAAGATCCTAGCATGCAGAATTTCTAGGAGTTTACGTAAACGTTCCCGTTGGAGAGACAATCCGAGATAGACAGGATCAAGTAACTGGCTACCAACCAAAAGTCCTTATCAAGTATTCCCAAGTCCTCGCTCAATAACCCGGTGGGAGGTTCTCCAATGAACGAATTATAAAACGAAGGAAAATAGAATTGTTGCACCACCTTTGTGGATTTCTAATATTTCCAACACATGGAATTGCACTGGGATGAAAAATTCATCCCCATTTATAAGAGGGGGTGTTGGTCGAATTTTTAAGGTTAATTAGGGTTAGGAAAGATCTTTTTTTGATCTCCAAGAAATCTTGAATATATCCCATATATTCTTCTTTCCATGTGTATTTTTCAACAAAAATCTCACACCCTTATTTACCCTTAATTTTCGAAAAAAACAAGAAGATTTGCAAGATTGGATCTTTCTTGAATTTATGAGATATTCTTGTATTCCAAGAATACATATCTTTCTTCATAAAATCTTTCCAAGAAAATCAAGAAAATCTTTCTTCCCTTTCTTATAGATAATTTAGAAAAAAAAACACATTAAAAAAACCAAGTGGGAGATTTCTTGAATTTATAAGATAATCTTGTATTCCAAGAATACTTATATCCTTTCCATAAAATCTTTTCAAGAAAATTTCTTCTCCCTCTTTTTCTTTAAAATTTTCGAAAAAAATCAAGAAATATTAGGCAACAATCATTTATTTTATTTTAAGCACCTTTTATTTATTGGACTATACTTTGGGCTACTTGAGGGGCCTTTAGGAGAATTAAGATGGACCTTCCAATGGGCTTACAATTCTAATATTGAGCCACAATATAATTGACCCATTAATATTAATTAATACCAATATATAATTAATATTGCACTATATCCAACCTTAACCCATATTACAAATTAATATAGCTCCGGTTATTATTTCCGTGTTTAAGATTATTTAGTCCACTAATTAATTAAGTCCTTTGAAAAGCTTTATATTAATTAATATCTTTATTCTTGGAGTAAGGACAACTCAACTTTATTATCCATACCGGAAAATTAATTCCACTAGCAAGATTTGGTATGATAAAGGTTCCGAGCCCACCAAGGGGACCAATCAAGCAAGACTTTGCAAGCACACGATTCTCTATATTAATTTAGCAACTATCGTGCAATTAATATTATTACCCAAGATATAGGGTATCGAAGTCGCAATAATTCTCTTCCCATTTATAAGTCAAAGCAATAACTACTAATCGCACACGGTCCTTATTAAGTGACAGAGATTAAGTAATCAACAACCACTGAGGTCTAACTCTTCATTCCTTAAGTCAGTGCGAATGAGTTTATCCTCTCTACAGGTCCGCTTCAGCGCATCGAATGCATTAGTGTAATCTCTTGGTCAAGACAAGTCAATCTGAGCCTTACACATCAACTTATACCAATAGACTGTTCGCGTCTATCTAAGTTGTGAAACATGCACTAGTTTACAAGGGACTGTTAACGTGATCTTCTGTGATCTGTATTGGTCCCGGTGCAAATGAGTCTTACACGTGTATGGGGGGAAATACACGTGTTCAGTGTTTTTAAAACTTTTTTTTCTTTCAGAGGTCACTTGGGTCGATAATCTCGAAGATTAGGTTCTGAGAAGCACAGATCGCTCTGAGTCAAAGTCTACTGAGACAGTGATCCTGAGCTTCTTTCAGATACCTCAAATAATCCCAACTGAGTCCTGAGTGTCAGAGATCCTGAGTTGCTTGGATCAGATAACTAACTTACTGAACTCTCAGAAGAGTAAGTTCAGTTTGGTAACTATCTGTTCTAGCTACTCAGATGTGCGGAATGGTTGGCCCTTTAGTTTATACTCGTTTTAAGCTTTGCTGAAAAACCTTCCTGAATGGAGTTAGTGATTAGGCTGTGATTCAATTACATGCAACTTCAGTGGATTGATTCCAATGAATATCGATTGAAAAGTATGCTTTCAAAATCAAGTCAATGCAACGATTAAGCACGGATAAGGAAAGCAATAAACAACAAAGAATTATAGTGGTTCGAGACTCAAGCTCCTACATCCACTCTCTCTCGATCCTCGAGAAATTCACTAATCACTTTCGAGCTTTTCGACTACCTCGCGTAGTTTACTTACTCAACTTCGACCACGAGCTTTACGACTACTCCCGTAGTTTACTTACTCAACCCGACCTTGAGCTTTTCGACTACCTCCGTAGTTTACTTACTCAAACACAAACAAGCTTTCAGACTACCCCTGTAGCTTACTAACTTCTCCTCTAGAGTTTTCTGACTACTCCGCGTAGTTTACTAACTCTTTACAACTCTTCTCACCAACAAACACACTCCAACTACCTTCTCAAGGGTTTGGGGGTTTCTCGGTTGGTTTCAACTAGGATGAGATATCCTTTACAATGAAGCACAATGCAAAGGGTTAGGATATCTCGACTAAGCTTTTGGATAAATCTTATCAAGCTAGGCTTAGTATAGTGAGCTCTCTTCAATATAGAAACACTTGGGAAATTCTAGGTTTTTCGAGTGCTTCAACTTGCGATAATAAGTTTGAGCTCTTGAGTTGCGTATAAATTTCCGTGAACCTTACAATGTAGAGGGTCACAAGTATTTATAGACATAAACCAAGGTCACTCTTGAAAACTATCCGTTGGAGAGATAGCCGTGAGTTTCCTCTTCTTATGGTGTGAGAACGGCTATATTTAGGGTTTGAAACTCCCTAGCACTTTTTAGGCAATAGCCTTTCATGTAGACGGTCTTCACTTTTTGCAGTCTGGAACTTTTGTACATCTGACATCCTTTTTCAACGACACATCCTTTGTCGATTGTCGATATGAATGATGTTGTCTTCCTCTTTTTGACTTTTGTCTCGAGTTAAAGGTAGACACCTTCAGCGGCTCTTTTGGTTACAAACTACGAGTTTGATATAACCTTAACAACGCCGACTTAGTTCCTTTTATGCGCATTTGAATGTCTTGGGCAATATCTATTTTCTAAGGAATCGCGATCTTCTCGATATTGCATCCGCCCGGATAGATATATTTAGTGCCTCGGAACATTCGGAGTTTATATTGAGCATTGATATATTCTTGAGTCTTGATAATTCTTGTGTGCCTTGATATTCTTGATCTTGATCTTGATCTTGCGTCTTGAGTCTTGATTCTTGAGGTCTTACGAGTCTTGGCGTCTTTCTTGAGTCTTACGAGTTTTCAGCGATATCTTGGTGATATCTTGAGTCTTCATCTTTGAGTCTTAGTTCCTCGATATCATCTTGAGTCTTGATATGCTTCGATTTCTGCTTGAGTCTTGAATCGCCGATTTCATCTTGAAACTTGGTTTCTTTAGAAACATCTTGAGTTCTTTGAGTCTTGTAACCTATCTGAACTATATCTGCCGACTATACATTTTGCAGATAACATCCTGAATACTCTAAAACTGAATCGTGACTCAACTATCAAGATCATTCTGAACATGTCATACTCAGGGGTTTTGGGATCTTAATCAAAATCATATATCTTTTATTAAATTCATCTCCCAACAATCTGGTATCACCACGTTAACTACAATGTAACATGTGCTATTATATGAACGGTTTGCAATAAATATATATAACATTCAATCATATTTAAAGCAACAGTGATAAATAATTTATTTCAGTAAATAAGTGTTTAATAAATAGGTTATACAAAGTAAAAGGATACTTTCAAAGTAAAAGTTAGGTTGTCCTCTGACGCGATCTTTTCCACCTCTATATCTCCTCTCTTAACGATTTCTCGTATAAGATGGTATTTACTTTCAATGTGTTTGCTGGCCTTGTGGGCTCTCGGTTCCCTTGAATTTGCAACTGCTCCGGCATTATCACAGAAAACCGTGATGGTGCTGGGCAAATTCGGAACAACGTCTAAGTCCACTAGGAAGTTCTTGAGGCACACCGCTTCTTTCGCTGCTTCACAAGCAGCTACATATTTGGCTTCCATGGTAGAATCTGCGATGCATTTCTGCTTAAGGCTTCTCCATGTTACAGCTCCTCCCCCCAGACAAAACACACTACCCGAGGTAGATTTTCTGGAATCTATGTCCGATTGGAAATCCAAGTCCGTGTATCCCACTGGAAATAAACTGTCCAACTGGTAAACCAACATTCTATCCCGAGTTCTTTTCAGATACTTTACAATGTTCTTTACGGCAGTCCAGTGTTGATTTTTGGGATTACTTTGATATCTTGCCACCATGCCAACGGCGTAGCAAATATCCGGTCTCGTGCACAACATTGCATACATAAGGCTCCCTACTGCCGACGCATAAGGAATTCCTTTCATGTCATCTATCTCCCCTTGTGTCTTGGGACATGATAGGCCCGGTGGAAAACCCATGAAATGCGGAATAATCATGAAATGCATATAAAAATAGGGGTGAAGGAATGGTGATTCCAGATTTTTACGTTTTAAGCTCATGTGTTGTGTTTTGCTTATAATCGAATGCATATGATAAGATAAGAACGTAAAGCAGTAAAGAACACAACAATGTATAGTGGTTCGGAGACTCAAGCTCCTACATCCACTCTCCCTGTTCCTAGGGAAATTCCTTCAAACTGGACTTATCACCCTCTCGGGTTTGCCTCTAGATATTTAACGAGTTCACACTCCTACGGGACTTATCACCCTCTCGGGCTCACCTCTAGATGTTTAACGAGTTCACACTCCTACGGGACTTATCACCCTCTCTCGGGATTGCCTAACAACTACCTCACTTCACCACTAGTTATCTCTTACGAGAATGGGGTTTGGGTTTGGTGGTCTCCAACTATGGTTAGATTTTCCCTTACATTTGTTTAGCCTCAATGCTATGGTTGGGAAAATCTATCTAAGCTTAGGATACATCGTGGGTTGCTTAGATTGGGTTCTAGAACACTCTTTGAATATATGTGTATATCTATAGACTTGTGTTCTATGGTGGGAAAGCTTGAGTATATGTCTTCTTAGCTCTATAGCATCGTTTGCTATATTCTCCGCACTTCCACACGTAATAATGAAGGAAGAACTTGTATTTATATTGTGGATTTGAATGTTACCGTTGGAGAGAATCACATTCAAATCCATACTATTCTTTGTAAGTTTGCGCAGCCTTTTTTGATGCGAGTTGTCTTCCTCTCATTGGTCCACAATTTGGATTCAACGGCTATATTCCTCGCTTTTCTTTGCCTCGGAACATTCAGGTTTATACTGAGCATTCAGTACATTACTGAGTCTTTAGTAATTACTGTGCATTCAGTATCCTTTGTCTTCAGTCATCTATCTTCTGAGTCTTCACAGATATACTGACTGATATACTGAGTCTTTATGCTGAGTCTTTAGTTTCTCAGTTTCATACTGAGTCTTTCAGTTTCTCAGTTTCATACTGAGTCTTCAGATTCTCAGTCTCATATTGAGTCTTGATTCTCGATTTCATCTTGAGTCTTGATTCTCGGTTCACACTTGAGTCTTGATTTCTCGGTTTCTGCTTGAGTCTTGAAACTTTCAGTTTCATACAGAAACTTCAGTTTCTTCAGAAATTTACTGAGTCTTCAGAATCTATCCTGATCTATATCTGCGGACTATACTATTGGGATTATACTAGAAAGTTTGCCTTTTACTTTGTATAATCAAAACGGAATTCCGAACTTATTTACTGAAATAAATTGTTTATCACTGATGCGTTAAATATTATTGAATGTTACATATATTTACTACTTAACTGTTCAATAAGTTGTACGTGTTACATTGTAGTTAATTTAGTGATACCAGATCACAGAAGATTAAATTAACAGTCCCTTGTAACTAAAACTACGCCATTCACGACCTAGATGGAAATGAACAACCCATCGCGAAAGGTTGAAGTGTAAGGCTCAGATTGGCTTGTCTTGACCAAGAGATTACACTAGTGCATGGTGATGCCTTTGAATAGGACCTCTGAGGAGGATAAATTCTTGAATCGAACAAGGAAGAATTAGACCTCAGTGGTTCGTTATTTCTTAATCTTCGTTCCTTAAATAGGATCACGTGTGATTGGTAACTATTGCTTTGACTTATCATGGGTAGAGAATCAACGAGATTCAATACTTTTTATCTTTGACAATATTATTGGTCACATGTGATTGCTAAGATTTAATCTGAAGAATCGTGTGTAAGCACGCTTTGTTCGATTTGCCCCCTTGGGAGGTTCATAAGCTTTATCATACCAAATCTTGCAAGTGGAATTAGTTTTAGGTATGGATAATAATGTTGAACTGTTCCTTGACCAAGGACAAAAGATATTAATTAATGGAAAGCTATTTTAGTGGCTTGAATTAATTAATGGGCTAGATAATCTTAAACACGGGAAATAATAACCGGGAGCCATATTGACTGTAATATGGGTTAAGATGGATAGTGCAATGGCTCAATATTAGATATTCAAGGTCCATTAGAAGGTCCAATCTTAATTCTCCTAAAGGCCCCCTGAGTAGCCCAACATATAGTCCAATAACTGAAAAAGGTGATTAAAATAAAATAAATATTGTTGCTTAATTTTTCCTATTTATTTCGAAAATTATGGATAAGAGGGGAGAAAGATTTTCTTTGAATTTTGGTATGGAATGAAGATATGTATTCTTGGAATACAAGATTATCTCATTAAATTCAAGAAATCTCCCACTTGATTATTCATAATAGATATTTCAAAAATTTTGAAATATAGTGGGCAAGAAAGATTTTCTTGATTTTCTTGAAAGGATATTATGGAAGATATGTATTTCTTAAAGAACAAGAATATCTCATAAATTCAAGAAGGTCCAAATCTTGGAATCTTGATCCCTAATATTTCGTAATATTCCATAACAAATAAGAGAGTGGGATTTTGTGGAATATTTTAATTATGGAGAAAAGAATATATGAGATATATTCAAGATTTCTTGGAGATCAAGAAAAAGATTTTTTCCTCTTTATTTCACATGTAATTTTCGTTCCCTTCTCCTCTATAAATAGGGGATGAATGTTTCATTCCCAGTAACACACGAAAATTGGTTTTTCGGAAAAAATATCAGCGTCGATAAAATATTAAATATTTTGTAACGTCGACAGATTGTATTTTTTCGAAAAACGACAATTGTGAGTAGTGTACAATTCCATGTGCTGGAAAAATTAGTAAATCCACAAAGGTGGTGCAACATAATTTATTTTCCTTTTGTTAAATCGTTCACAAGAGTCCTTCCACGGGATAGTAGAACGAGGGCTAAAGGAATACTTGGGAAGTTCTTTCGGTTAGTCTAATCAGCCACACCGTTGCCATCCCAAGAGGTACATTCACGTAAACTCGCAGAATTCCGCATGCGTAGGTTTTACGTGAATTATTATATGCATGATATGTTGTTAGATTATTATTTGAATTAATATAGGATTAATTCATGCTAGTAATAATTATTAGAATTAAATTTGTATTTAAATATTCACCCCGAATAGATCTGTGCAAATTATTCCCCAACAACTGGTATCAGCGCCACGATTTCGGGCTCTGAATATTTTAAATTGTAATTTAATTCGTTGACATTAAATTTGAAATTGGATAGTAGAATTGCTAGATCTGTTTTGCAGGTACCCAATTGTCATGAAATTTAATGTGTTTTTTTATGCATGCATATAAACTGTGGTTTTTAATTCGATTCGTTCGGATTCGTTTTGCCTCGTGAGAAAATCCACGAGTAGATTAGAATTTGTTTGATTTGATCAATGTAATAGACTAGTCTAGATCTAGGTTTATTTATTTTTTTTAAATAAATTGTAACCGGATCAAGAAACGAGGACGGAGACGAAGAATTAAAAGGATGAAATCCAGAACCGGGCGTGGCGGCAAGGCGTCGCTTGAACGATGCCAACGAGGCACGACGACGTGACACGGATCGTCACGACGGCGCCTGGCGAGGCCAAAGGCCGAAGCGCGCTAGAGATCTCGACGAAACGACGGGCGGCGAGGCCGGGTGGGGCCTTAAGATCTGACGCCGACGCGAAAGGCTGCGAGCATGCCAAAGCACCGACGTGAGCGTATGCGGACGGACGGATGCGAGCGGCGGATGCGCGGATGTCTTGAGGCGAAAAGGCTTGTGAGGAGGCACGGCCTGCAAGGTAAAGCAGACGACGCGGATGCTTGCGTCGCCTGTGGAATCGCCGAGCCTCGCCGAGGCCGCCGAGAGCAAAGCGGGCGGGCGGCCGGGCGCTGAGATTTGAACGCCAAGTGGCCGCCGGATCTTGGCGTGCATCCCATCATGTTGCTTGGCGTGGCGTTTCAGACGATCGAGTGGGAGAAATCAAAGTCGGCATTTCTTCAAGATCAAGCCAAGAAAAATCAAACCATGACAATTGGATAATTTATGCCCAATATGTTTATTTTTCTATTTTCCTTGATTTATTTTGTGCTATCTTATGCTTTATTTAATTTGTTTAAATGTGTTTGCATGAGAGTTGCCCAATAAAAAATCTCACCTTCAAAATTACTAAGTATGTTTAAATAATTAATTGACAATTTTATTCCGGATAATAAAATTGAATTAATTTTGACCTCCATGATTTATTTATTTGTGAATTCTTTTGGAGAAATTCCTCCCACGGGACGGTCAAAAGATAGCTTTCACATGAATGAATTCCAAACGGATGATTGTGGGTTATTACTAGTGGCGACGATGACCCTCCCCACGAGGCTCGTTCAAAATGAAATAATAATCATGTATTTAATCATGGTTATTACTTAGGTATAAAATTGATATGCATATACTTCCCCGAAGTCCCTATCAATTTTATATTGGTCAAGTGGGAGCCAACTATTAATCTGGATATTAAAGGTTTGTAACTGTTCTTGTTTGTAACCTGCTTGAATGTGTTTAAATAATGACCCACCCCACGTGGCTTATTTAAACTGTTTTGAGATGTTGGCTGATGCATGTTCATATTTTTTTTTGAGATTTTAAATATGATGCATGTGATCGAATCTTGTGATATACTTGTGCCTATGCATATAGTTATTTATTTCAGTTCAGGATGTCGTTACCTTTTAATCCACTGTTATTATACTTAAAGTCAATACAATACGGAAACTATATTGATTGGAAAATTACAATTGTCCTAACTGCACAAAAGCACAAGTTGATTTTTTACACACCAAAATCAGATGAGCCAACTGACGAGTCAAAACATGCGGGACTCGTCAGATCACCTTGCGAGAGATGTCGTCGCTGTAAATGGTGGAGGGAAAACCCGTAAGGGATTACGTCCTCAAAATAGATGGCCCATCTGAACAAACTTGAGATTCTGAGTGCAGATTATGATCTGGAGACTCAGATGAATTTGGTACTTCACTCTCTGCCCAAAAAGTTTTTGAGCATTTTGGCCTCGCTAGCTAATTTGTTGCAAGCTTTTGGTCTCGGCAGAAATGTAGATAAGGCACCAAACTTAAGCTTTGACGGCAGGTGGTCCGTCTTCATCTTCTAGGCCAAGGGTAGGCAAGAAAAGGAAGAGGACCAAAAGCCATAAGCAATAAAACTCAACTGTTGCCAAGGGCAATGGTAAGATGAGGAATGCTTGTTGTGTCAAGGAAAATCCAAAGAGGAAGTGCTTAAGCTGCGGTGAGAGAGGACAATAGAGGTTTTGCCTGTTCCAACCCCAAAAGGGACGGAAAGAAAGGTAATTCTCACGCACTAGTTGTTGAAACTTGTTTAGCGGTGTATACTTCTCATTCGTGGGTGGTTGATACGAGATCCACTAATCATGTTGGCTTCACGTATTAAAAACTGATCCGACAACTTAGTGGGAGTGAGATCCTCATCACACTGGGCGACGTTACGAAAGTAGCAATTATTGCAATGCTACGTAAGTGGCAGATATTGCAATGCTATGATAGTAACGATTATTGCAATACTACGCAAGTAGCAGACATTGCAATGCTACATGAGTAGTGGTTAAAGCAGTGGAAGAAGTGCACCTATATTTTGAAGATAATGTTTTTTTGAGATTATCTTTTTGTTCCCAGTTTTAGAAAGAATTCACTTTCAGTTTCTAAAATTTGATTAAAGGACACTAGGTTTCTTCTAATAAGAATGACATCATTTCTTGAAATGATGAGTGTATCTGTTACGGGACATTGATGGAAAATCTCTATACAATTAACTGTGCACACCACTCACGAAATGCATCCTATAACACATCAACTATTTTTAAAAAAAAA
Organism: Stenogyne calaminthoides; assembly: GCA_037126765.1. NCBI lineage: Eukaryota > Viridiplantae > Streptophyta > Magnoliopsida > Lamiales > Lamiaceae > Stenogyne > Stenogyne calaminthoides. The sequence continues at coordinate 16,019,222 of JBBCBC010000018.1, forward strand.
GCGTGAACAGAGACACTTCTTTGGCATCTAAGATTGGGTCATGTAAATCCAAAGAGGATCCAAAGGTTGGTGAAAGACGGTTCACTGGAGTTTCTCCAAGTTGAACGAATTCCAACCTGCGAATCATGTTTGGAGGGTAAAATGACCCAGAGGGCAATTGGAGCCAAGGGGAATAGGGCCAAAGAAGTGTTAGAGATCGTTCACACAGATGTATGTGGTCCAATGTCAACCAAAGAAAGATGAGGTTATGAGTATTTTGTCACTTTTATTGATGATTACTCAAGGTACGTTTACATTTTCCTTATGAAGCATAAATCTGAGACCTTCGAGAAATTCATAGAATTTAAGGCTCAAGCAGAGAATCATAAGGAAAAAACGTATCAAGTCTCTACGATCTGATCGTGGAGGCGAATACCTCAGCGATGAGTTTTTGAACTACTTATCTGATGAAGGGATTGCATCCCAGCTCAATGCACCCGGAACCCCTCAACAAAACGGGGTTGCAGAGCGAAGAAACAGAACTCTTTTGGAAATGGTTAGATCTATGATGAGTTATGCGGATCTTCCCAAGTCGTTCTGGGGTCATACCTTGGAAACAACGGCTTATATTCTGAACTTGGTGCCATCTAAATCGGTTCCCAAAACTCCCAAAGAATTGTGGACCGGGCGCAAGCCTAGTATGAGACACATGAGAATTTGGGGGTGTCCGGCCTACGTGTTGGACAAGGAAGCCGGTAAATTGGATCCTCGATCAGAATTAAGGTTGTTTGTAAGTTACCCCGAGGGAACAAAAGGGTGTATGTTCTATAGTCCCGAAGATCAAAAGGTGGTCATCAGCACCCACTTTAGATTTTTTTGAAGAAGACTATATGAACCAAAGAAAACCCAGAAGTGAGATTACCTTAAATGAGCTAAGAGGGCAAACCTCAATGCCAACTGTACTAGATGATATACCAAACGACACACTTTCACAACCGGAACCTCATTGTAGTGGGAGGGTTGTAAGACAGCCCGAGAGATTCATGGGAATAGGAGAGTCTTCGGACTTGATTCCCGGATAAGACGAATCAGACCCATGGACATATGACGAGGCACTCCAAGACAAGGATGCAGATTCTTGGCAAACAACAATGAAAGCCGAAATGGGTTCTATGTTTCATAACAGAGTGTGGGAGCTAGTCGAACCACTTAATGGGGTCAAAAGTGGGTGTACAAGAGAAAAAGTGGACCGAACTGGAAGGTTGAAACCTTCAAAGCAAGACTAGTGGCAAAAGGTTATACTCAGAAAGAAGGGATCGATTATGAGGAAACTTTTTCGCCCGTAGCCATGCTTAAGTCCATCCGTATTCTCATATAATTTGCTGCGCATTTCGACTTTGAAATCTGGCAAATAGATGTCAAGATAGCTTTCCTTAACGGAAGTCTTGATAAAGAGATCTATATGCAACAACCCCAAGGCTTCATTGAAAAAGGCCAAAAACACCTAGTTTGTAAGCTCATTAAGTCCATTTACGGACTCAAACAGGCATCCATAGCTTAGAACCAATGTTTTGATCATGTTATAAAGTCTTATGGGTTCGATCAAAACGAGTTCGAAAGTTGTGAGTATAAAAAGCGTGTCGGAACTGCATTGGTATTCTTAGTACTATACGTAGATGACATTCTGATCATCGGGAACGATGTGAAGGTATTATCAAACGTAAGGGCATGGCTTTCAAAACAGTTTGATATGAAAGACTTAGGGGAAGCCGAACACATCCTTGGGATCAAGATCACTCGAGATCGTAAGAAAAGGATGATCGGCTTATCGCAAGCTTCATATATAGACACTGTCTTGAAACGCTTCAGCATGCAAGATTCTAAGAAAGGCTTCGTACCTTTCAGACATGGAATACATCTATCCAAGAAAATGTCCCCTAAGACGCAAAAGGAGATAGATGACATGAAAGGCATTCCTTATGCTTCGGCTGTCGGAAGCCTCATGTATGCAATGCTGTGCACGAGACCGGATATCTGCTTTGCCGTAGGCATGGTGGCAAGATATCAAAGTAACCCCGGGAAAGAGCATTGGACGGCAGTTAAAAACATTCTGAAGTCTCTGAAACGAACTCGGGATAGAATGTTGATTTATCAGCCAGATGGTCCAATCCCCGTCGGCTACACGGACTCGGATTTCCAATCAGACATAGACTCCAGAAGATCTACCTCCGGTAGTGTGTTTTGCATGGGGGGAGGAGCCGTGACATGGAGAAGCGTCAAATAGAAATGCGTCGCAGATTCTACCATGAAAGCCGAATATGTAGCTGCTTGCGAGGCAACGAAAGAAGCGGTTTGGCTCAAGCACTTCCTAGTGGACTTAGATGTGGTTCCGAATTTGCCCAGCAGAATCACTATTTATTGTGACAATGCCGGAGCAGTTGCAAATTCAAGGGAACCAAGAGCCCACAAAGCCAGCAAACACATAGAAAGGAAATACCATCTTATACGAGATATCGTTAAGAGAGGAGATATAGATGTGGCAAAGATAGCGTCTGAGGACAACCTAGCAGATTTATTCACAAAGAGTCTGCCTCTGAATACATTCGAGAGACATGTGGAAGGAATGGGTGTCAAGACCGTTGCCAATCTGCTTTGAGTATAAGTGGGAGAAATTATTAGCTTCGTGTAGGTGACATTAGATGTCACAGACTACACGAGACATGTTGTAGTATACTTAAAAGCAGACTTTGAGTATAAGTGGAAGATTGTTGGGATTATACTAGAAAGTATGCCTTTTACTTTGTATAATCAAAACGGAATTCCGAACTTATTTACTGAAATAAATTATTTATCACTGATGCGTTAAATATTATTGAATGTTACATATATTTACTGCATAACTGTTCAATAAGTCGTACGTGTTACATTGTAGTTAATTTAGTGATACCAGATCACAGAAGATTAAATTAACAGTCCCTTGTAACTAAAACTACGCCATTCACGACCTAGATGGAAATGAACAACCCATCGCGAAAGGTTGAAGTGTAAGGCTCAGATTGGCTTGTCTTGACCAAGAGATTACACTAGTGCATGACTGATGCACTGAATAGGACCTACAGGAGGATAAATTCTTCAGAACTGAACAAGGAAGAATTAGACCTCAGTGGTTCGTTATTTCTTAATCTTCGTTCCTTAAATAGGATCACGTGTGATTGGTAACTATTGCTTTGACTTATCACGGGTAGAGAATCAACGAGATTCAATACTTTTTATCTTTGACAATATTATTGGTCACATGTGATTGCTAAGATTTAATACGAAGAATCGTGTGTAAGTACGCTTGTTCGATTTGCCCCCTTGGGAGGTTCATAAGCTTTACCATACCAAATCTTGCAAGTGGAATTAGTCTCCGGTATGGATAATAATGTTGAACTGTTCCTTGACCAAGGACAAAAGATATTAATTAATGGAAAGCTATTTTAGTGGCTTGAATTAATTAATGGGCTAGATAATCTTAAACACGGGAAATAATAACCGGGAGCCATATTGACTATAATATGGGTTAAGATGGATAGTGCAATGGCTCAATATTAGATATTCAAGGTCCATTAGAAGGTCCAATCTTAATTCTCCTAAAGGCCCCCTGAGTAGCCCAACATATAGTCCAATAACTGAAAAAGGTGATTAAAATAAAATAAATATTGTTGCTTAATTTTTCCTATTTATTTCGAAAATTATGGATAAGAGGGGAGAAAGATTTTCTTTGAATTTTGTTATGGAATGAAGATATGTATTCTTGGAATACAAGATTATCTCATTAAATTCAAGAAATCTCCCACTTGATTATTCATAATAGAGATTTCGAAAATTTTGTAATATAGTGGGCAAGAAAGATTTTCTTGATTTTCTTGAAAAGATATTATGGAATATATGTATTTCTTGAAGTACAAGAATATCTCATAAATTCAAGAAGATCCAAATCTTGGAATCTTGATCCCTAATATTTCGAAATATTCCATAACAAATAAGAGAGTGGGATTTTGTGGAATATTTTAATTATGGAGAAAAGAATATATGAGATATATTCAAGATTTCTTGGAGATCAAGAGAAGATTTTTTCCTCCTTATTTCACATGTAATTTTCGTTCCCCTCTCCTCTATAAATAGGGGATGAATGTTTCATTCCCAGTAACACACGAAAATTGGTTTTTCGGAAAAAACATCAGCGTCGATAAAATATCAAATATTTTGTAACGTCGACAGATTGTATTTTTTCGAAAAACGACAATTGTGAGTAGTGTACAATTCTATGTGCTGGAAAAATTAGTAAATCCACAAAGGTGGTGCAACATAATTTATTTTCCTTTTGTTAAATCGTTCACTAGAGTCCTTCCACCGGATAATCGAACGAGGACTAAGGGAATACTTGGGAAGTTCTTTCGGTTAGTCTAATCAGCCACACCGTTGCCATCCCAAGAGGTACGTTCACGTAAACTCGTAGAATTCCGCATGCGTAGGTTTTACGTGAATTATTATATGCATGATATGTTGTTGGATTATTATTTGAATTAATATAGGATTAATTCATGCTAGTAATAATTATTAGAATTAAATTTGTATTTAAATATTCACCTCGAATAGATCTGTGCAAATTATTCCCCAACATATACAAGGTGCAGATAACATCCTGAACACTCTAAAACTGAATCCTGACTCATCTATCAAGATTATCCTGAACATGTCATACTCCGGGGTTTTGGGATCTAATCAAAATCTTCTTTACTAAAATCATTTCCCAACAATTTCTCCATTTTTTATGATGCCAAAACCATCTTGTTACAAAAACACTTAACCTATACTCAGGTTTCAATTTTTCCTATTACAATACAAGAATGGCAAATCTCTCAACAATTTCACAATAAATCTCCCAACAATTTCACAACACATCATAATGCATATCAAAATATAAAGACATGTAAAAAGATAATGAGGTATTATCTTTGAGCAAAAGATAAAGTTTCATTGATTGTATGATATCAGTTACAGATTACAATGAACTTATCAAAAGTAAAGACAAAAACAAAAGAATTACAAGAGTCTTCAGTCTTGATCTTCAGTCTTTAGCAATCTTCAGCTCTAGCTCTTCAGGTCTATCTGAGTCTCAGTGTCTTCAGTGACATACTGAGTCTCAGGTTTCTTGATTCGGCAGACCTTATACGTCGGGCATCTTGACACTTTCGGGTTGGTGAGTTGAGTTTCTTCGACTTCGGACATCGACCCTCAGTCTCTTTTCTTCTTCGAGTCTCAGATCAGTTTTCTTTAATGAATCTCAGATCAGTTTTACTTACTGAGTTTTCAGATCTTACTGAGTCTCAGATTACTTTTACTCAGGCTATCTGATTTCTTATTTGCCTGATCTTATTAGCTCGACTGATCAGATCAACACATCTTCAGATCAATATATCAAGGATAGCATCCGTGTAAGTACATCATATTAGGTTAGCATATCGGGTTATCATATCTGATCTCGATCACGTCGATCTCGTCGGTCTCATCTGCTCATCCTCATATCTGATTTGCAACCTTCTCTTCTGATTTGCTGGCTTTAGCTTTTCTTCACTTTAGAAAATATTGCACAGCTCATCAGTTGACTCCGGAACTAATCTAACTCATCTGATCTTGATCAGTATAGTCTGCAGCCTCGTCTGATCTCGATCATCTACTTCTGATTCTGTGAGTTCCCCCTCAACTTGTTCTTTCGTTCCCCCTCAACTTGTTATCTGTAAATTAGCTTGAATAACACAAGTTGATAATGTTTTGGCATAGTTCATCAAAACTAAAACTATCCCAACAAGGACGCCAAAACATTAAAATATATGCATTTTTAAAGAAATGGGTTTTCCTCAGTTCAGGTGGTCACTCTGAAATTAGTGAACCTTTTGAACTCCCGCTCTGATACCAATTGATAGGCCCGGTGGAAAACCCGTGAAATGCGGAATAATCATGAAATGCATATAAAAATAGGGGTGAAGGAATGGTGATTCCAGATTTTTACGTTTTAAGCTCATGTGTTGTGTTTTGCTTATAATCGAATGCATATGACAAGATAAGAACGTAAAGCAGTAAAGAACACAACAATGTATAGTGGTTCGGAGACTCAAGCTCCTAGATCCACTCTCCCTGTTCCTAGGGAAATTCCTTCAAACTGTACTTATCACCCTCTCGGGTTCGCCTCTAGATATTTAACGAGTTCACACTCCTACAGGACTTATCACCCTCTCGGGCTCGCCTCTAGATGTTTAACGAGTTCACAGTCCTACGGGACTTATCACCCTCTCTCGGGATTGCCTAACAACCACCTCACTTCACCACTAGTTATCTCTTACGAGAATGGGGTTTGGGTTTGGTGTTGTCTCCAACTATGGTAAGATTTTCCCTTACATTTGTTTAGCCTCAATGCTAAGGTTGGGAAAATCTCTCTAAGCTTAGGATACATCGTGGGTTGCTTAGATTGGGTTCTAGAACACTCTTTGAATATATGTGTATATCTACAGACTTGTGTTCTATGGTGGGAAAGCTTGAGTATATGTCTTCTTAGCTCTGTAGCATCGTTTGCTATATTCTCCGCACTTCCACACGTAATAATGAAGGAAGAACTTGTATTTATAGTGTGGATTTGAATGTTACCGTTGGAGAGAATCACATTCAAATCCATACAATTCTTTGTAAGTTCTGCAGCTTTTTCAGGCTTGTTGTCTTCCTCTCATTGGTCCGTCGCTACCTAGATTCCAACGGCTATATTCCTCGGTTTCTTTGCCTCGGAACATTCGGGTTTATACTGAGCATTGAAGACATAATCGAAGTCTTTAGTAATTCTTGTGCCTTGATATCCTTTGTCTTGATCTTCAATCTTTGGTCTTACGTCTTACGAGTCTTCACATATATCTTGGTGATATCTCGAGCCTTTATCTTTGAGTCTTTAGTTTCTCAGTTTCATAATGAGTCTTTCTGTTGGGATATTTTAGTTTTGATAATTTATGCCAAAACATTATTAACTTATGTTATTCAAGCTAATCTACAGATAACAAGTTAAGGGGGAACACAAGAACAAATTGAGGGGGAACTCAAGAAATCAGAAGAAGATGATCGAGATCAGACGAGGCTACAGACGAGACCGATCGAGATTAGATGAATTAGATGAGTTCGAGTTACCGATGAAATTGAGCAAATCAAGAAAAAAGAAAAGCTAAAGCCAGAGAAATCGAAGAGAAGGTTGCAGATCAGAAGATGAGCAAAAGAGACTGATCAAGATTAGACGTGATTGAGATCAGATATGAAGATGAGCAGATGAGACTGATCAAGATCAGGCCGTGATCGAATCAGATATGATAATAATCGATATGTTAACTCGATGCGAGATGACCCGGTGCTATCCCGAGATAATCCTCGAAGATATGTTGATCTTATCGATCGAGCCGATCGATCGAGGCAAAGAAGAAATCGATAGCTCGAGTGTCAAGATACGATCGACACAAGGTCCCATCAAGAAAAGTCTCTTGAATCAATAAACCCGAGACTTCGATAGAATCAAGACTCAAGATGTCATCACTCAAGACACCGAGGCTCGAGATAACTGAAGGCTTAGATAGCTCGGGATAACTCTGAAGGTTCGGACGATTCGAGATAACTCAAGGCTAAGATAATGAGATAACACGAAGGTTAGACAACTCGAGATAATAGGAAGGTTCAGACAATTTCGAGATAACTCGAAGGCTCGAGATAGAACCGAAGATCCCGAGACTCGAGAAAAAATCAAGAATATAGTCGTTAGATTCGGTGGCGTGGACCAATGAGTGGAAGGCGACAAGCCTGAAAAAAGCTACAAAAAGCTCTGAGAGTAGTATGGATTTGAATGTGATTCTCTCAAAGCGGTAACATTCAAATCCACAATATAAATACAAGTTCTTCCTTCATTATCAAGTGTGGATGAATGTGGAAGAGTGTGGAGAATGTAGCAAACGATGCTACAGAGCTAAGAAGATATGGGTTCAGCGGTTCGGCCAAGGTCGTGTGCGGATGATCGCGAGTCCCGAAATTTGCTTTATCAGAAGACGGCTAAGGCATTCAACACAAGGCACGTTGAAAGGAATTGTGCTCCCGATCCTATATACTCAAGCATTCCCACCATAGAACACAGAGCAAGAAATACACGCATATATTCAAGAGTGTTCTACCCTAGATCTAAGCACAAATGCTATATCCTAAGCTTAGAGAGATTTTCCCATCCTTAGCTTTAACGCTAAATAAATGTAAGGGAAAATCTCAACCTAGTTGGAAACCAAACAAACCTTTACCCAAATCAGTTTGAGTTAGGTTAAGTTTGTCACCACAAGATTTCAGACTAGGGATTCTAGTTTCTGATTTCTGGGTTTGGTTAAGTGTGAACTCGGAAAACATCTATAGGCGATCCCGTGAGGGAGATAAGTCCCGCTTGAGTGTGAACTCGGTAAACATCTGTAGGCAATCCCGTGAGGAAGATAAGTCCCGTAGGTTAAGTTCGGTTAAGCAGGTTAAGTTGCCCCTGTGTTAAGGGAAGAGTGGATGTAGGGCGGGTTTCATCCGAACCACTATAAAATCGTGTGTTCTTTACTGCTTTATGTTCTTACTTGTCATATGCATTCGATTATAAGCAAAACTACACACATCGTTCTTAAAAGTGAAAAATTTGGAATCACCATTCCCTCACCCCTGTTTTATATGCATCACACGACATGTTTTGCTTCCGCACGCGCAAAATGGGTTTTTCTCCACCAAAAATTGGGACCATCAATTTGTATCAGAGCGGGTAGTTCAAAAGGTCACTGTTCGCAAGTTCACAAGCTTTCAATGTGACCACCTGAACTGATCTTTTAAAACAAAAACCCGATCTCTGTATAAATGGATATTTTTATGTTTTGGCTTCATTATCAAAAAGGGGGAAATTGTTGGGATATTTTAGTTTTGATAATTTATGCCAAAACATTATTAACTTGTGTTATTCAAGTTAATCTACAGATAACAAGTTAAGGGGGAACGCAAGAATAAATTGAGGGGGAACTCAAAATTAGAAGAAGATGATCGAGATCAGACGAGGCTGCAGACAAGATTGATCGAGATCAGATGAATTAGATGAGTTCCAGAGTTAGCTGATGAGCTGAGCAAATCAGAAGAAAAGAAAAGCTAAAGCCAGCAAATCAGAAGAGAAGGTTGCAGATCAGAAGATGAGCAAAAGAGACTGATCAAGATCAGACGTGATCGAGATCAGATATGAAGATGAGCAGATGAGACTGATCAAACGTGATCGAGATCGATATGATATCTGATATACTAACCCGGATCGAGATGACCGATGCTATCCCGAGATGATCCTCGAAGATATGTTGATCTCGATCGGTCGAAGCCGATCGATCATCGATCAAAGAAGAAATCAGATAATTCGAGTGTCAAGATACTCCGATCGACAACGTCTGCTGAAGAAAAGTCTGTTGAATCAAGAAACCTGAGACTCAGATAGAACAGAAGAAACTGAAGACTCAATATGTCACTGAAAACACTGAGGCTCGGATAACCTGAAGGCTCAGATAGCTCAGATAACCTGAAGGTTCAGACAGCTCAGATAACCTGAAGGCTTAGATAGCTCAGATAACCTGAAGGTTCAGACAGCTCAGATAACCTGAAGGTTCAGACAGCTCAGATAACCTGAAGGCTCAGATAGAATTGAATATCCTGAGACTCAGAAGAAACTGAAGAATATAGCCGTTAGATTCAGCTGACGTGGACCAATGAGAGGAAGACGACAAGCCTGAAAAAGCTGCAAAAAGCTACAGAGTAGTATGGATTTGAATGTGATTCTCTCAAACGGTAACATTCAAATCCACATTATAAATACAAGTTCTTCCTTCATTATCAAGTGTGGATGAATGTGGAAGAGTGTGGAGAATGTAGCAAACGATGCTACAGAGATAAGAAAATATGGGTTCAGTAGGTTCAAACCAAGGTCGTGTCTTTAGATGATGCGAGTCCTGAAATATGGCCTGATCGTAGCACGGCTAAGGCATTCAACACAAGGCACGTTGAAAGGAATTGTGCTCCCGATCCTATATACTCAAGCATTTCCACCATAGAACACAGAGCAAGAAATACACGCATATATTCAAGAGTGTTCTACCCTAGATCTAAGCACAAATGTTATATCCTAAGTTTAGAGAGATTTTCCCATCCTTAGCATTAAGGCTAAACAAATGTAAGGGAAAATCTCAACCTAGTTGGAAACCAAACAAACCTTTACCCAAATCAGTTTGAGTTAGGTTAAGTTTGTGACCGCAAGATTTCAGACTAGGGATTCTAGTTTCTGATTTCTGGGTTCGGTTGAGTTTGAACTCGGTAAACATCTATAGGCGATCCCGTTAGGGAGATAAGTCCCGCTTGAGTGTGAACTCGGTAAACATCTGTAGGCAATCCCGTGAGGGAGATAAGTCCCTTGATCTACTGAGAGTTAAGAGGGAGATTGGTGAACAGAAGAAGGCACAGGAAGAGCAAAAGAGGTAAAAGCGGCTGAGGAAAGCTAGTGAATTAGCTCCAGGAGAGAAATCTCCATTGGACACTCTTGTGAAAGCCATTTCACAAGCTGCTGAGAAAGAGGCTGAACACATTCCTGAGGTTGAAAGGGATGAGGATGTGTTCACTGATGTCCTCAATACCAGTATTGGGGATGATCGCATTACCAGAGAAATCTTCACAGGTTCTCAACAACCTGCTGAAGAGACCCAAATACCGATCCCACCCATTCACTCCACAAAGTCAAAAATTCCCACACCTTCAGAGGCTCATTCTAGCTCTGAAGAGGAGTCACCGGTTCCTGAACTCAAGAAAGGTGAGGCTGAGGAGAAAGAATGGAGGTTGAAAGCCGAACGCTTTGTCTTGGACAAATACCCAGAGCTTGCCAACTATCCTGATCTTCAGGATATGTTCATCAGACTGAAAACGGCCATACTGATAGTCAATCAGTCTTTCGCCATGATGCTGAGAATTGGGAACTTCAGAGGAGAAGATTTTTGGGCCGAAGAAGTGGCGGAATTAGATGCCTTTTCAGGATTGGGCAAGAAGAGCCTGAGAATCAAACCTACAGAGTTTGATGCAATGATCAGGAAGAAACTTGCTGAGAAGAAGGATGTGGATCAGTCCGAGAGAACTGATGAGGGTTAGGACAATAAAGATCCCTCTCAGGACAGAACTAATAAGGACCCTGCTGAGGGTAGTCAGAAACATGCTGAGGCTGGAGAATCCGCTCAGAGGGAACAAGCTCAGGATTTTCCTGAACTTCAAATGATTACAATGGGAGAAACCCCTCAGGAGCCTGCTACACCTACATCTGCCGAGATTGGGCTTCAGACTGAAGCTGAAGAAGAGATCCCTATTCCTCCACAACCAACTGTTGATTTCAAACCCATTGTGGAGAAATTAACCAAGTTCGAGCCAATGATTGATCTGATGGCGAAGCTTGAACCTCTAGTTGAAGAAGTGTCTAAAATTGCTGAGACACAAATTTCGCAGGGTGAATCCATCAAAACACTTAGCACATCTATGGTAACACCAGCTCAGGTAAATTTACTATCCACTTCTATTGATATCAAATTTACTTCATTCAATACAAAGATAGATGATATGGCTAAGGAGATGAAGGAAGAGATGGAGAGACAGTTTGATTTGAGATCTAAAGTGCTTGAGGATTTTCTGAAATCTAAGACTGATGAAATAATCAAATCAGCTATTGAGGAGATGAGCAATTCATTGATGGAGAAAATGAAGGCAACTTACGGTGGTCTTACTTAAGACACTAGTACTGGTCTGAATGTGCTGAGAAGGATTCAGGATGAGCACTTCCATGTGGCGGCAGAAGTGATATCGATTGGCAGAGAACAACTTCACATGGACAGAACCCTTTCCGAGCTGATTGCCAACTATGTTGCGAAAAAGGGGGAAAGTTATGACAAGCTTGCTGCCCTGCCACCTCTGAGCTTGCTTGACAAGTTGAACAGTTTCCTACTGAGATCCATAGAGGAAACAGGAAAGAGCCTGAAGTGCTTATACATCCTGAAGCAGCTATGGAAGTTCATGAGCAAAGAACGAAGAGGCAGAGGAAGTAAGAAACCAGTAAGCAAGGAGAGGCTTATGGAATCTTGAATCCTCAGAAGAAGCCTGTTGCATTTATTGAGAAACCTTTGAAAACTAAGCAGTTGGCTAAGCCTGTTAGTAGAAAGCCCACTCAGAGGAAGTTAGCTCAGGACTTTGAAGAAGATGTAGAGGAAAACATTCAAGAAGTTGCTGAGAAAGATGAAAAGTCTGAAATGGACGATCTTTTCAAAGAAGGATTTGGTGAATATGATGTATCCACCAAGAGACTGAATTGGGACTGGCGCAACTCAATAAAAGCACTTGAAGCTGAGAGGAGAGGAAGGCTGCTACCTCTGTGTCAAGTTCGAAATGACCGTAGAAAGGAGAGGGAGGAAGCCAAGAGAAGTTCGGGAAGCTTTTAGGAGGATGGTTCAGAGGAGAAGAGGCACCAAGCGGAGGAAGAGGATGTGGCCTCATGTAGACAAATGGATGCCTATTGAAATTTGAATAGCCGGATGGGAGACGGCCAAGAGAGAGTTTGTGCTCAATTATGATGTACTACAGACCTGGTCTCAGCCCAACACTGATAGGGATGAAGCATTCATTGCCTACATACTGCAAAACTTCACTGATATATGCATGAAATGGTTTGATTTGTTTGATACTCTGGGTTATCAGCTGAAGGCTCCTGGTCAAATCAAGTATCCTCCACCAAAATTCAAAAATGGGATGATCAACTATGATTTCATCCATGCAGATTTTGTGGATCTGGCTGAATATCTTGAGCTAACAGGGAGTGATGCTCAGACCATCCAGAAGAGAGAAGAACTAAAGAAAAGGTACTATGGGATGTTCAACCTGAAGCCACCAACTGATGAGATTGAATCAGAAGAAGAATGATTACCTTATTCCTTTTTGCTTCAGTAGATTACATAAGAAAACCATTGTAACATATACTCTTTGGTTTTTTGAGACTAATGAAAAAAATCTACTGATTTTCTGTTTGATCAAAAGAAAATTTCTCATTATCTTACTGATTACTTGATTGTTGCCTTTTACTTATTTTACTAGCTTTATGAATTGATACCTGAATAGATGATAGGTTTACTGTTGTTTGCAAGCTTGTAACAAGATATTTTTGGCAGCATCAAAAAGGGGGAAATTGTTGGGAGATGAATTTAATAAAGATTTTGATTAGATCCCAAAACTCCTGAGTATGACATGTTTTAGGACAATCTTGATAGTATAGGATCAGGTTTCAAATTGTTGTTATGTTTCAGGATTATCTGCACCATGTATAGTCAGCAGATATAGATCAGGTTAGAATAGGTCTGAAGATCTCCGATAATTCCTGAAGACTAAAACATACTGAAGACCTAAATCATACTAAAAGATCAGTAGAGCCTGAAGACTAGAAGATCCTGAAGACTCTTTTGTACTGAACCAAAAGACCCTGAACAAGTCACTTCGAGTTGAATAGTGTTTGTTCATTCTTAGTACATACAAAGAGAATGTTATACGTTCGTGGACACTAAGGAATATATCAGTTCAATGTGGTTGACTAAAAGAGTCATTTTTGTTGTCTTTGTTCAAAGGAAGATTTCGACCAATGAGGAGGCAACAACAACGTACTTTACTTACACTAAAAGCGACATTTCCCTGAAGAATGTCAACAGTGATATTTGTCTTGTTCACAGAAATTGGTGATTAGCTGCTTGTTTGGATATGTCCTAAAACATACAAGGGTGCGTTCAAACCCTAATATAGCAATTCATCAATTACTCAAAGAAGAAACCCTAGATGCTATCTCTCCAACAGATAGTTTTCAAAGGTAGACTTCTGGAGAGTTGCCTATAAATACCAGAGGCCTTGGACATTTCAAGGGCACGGGAAACCAAAGCAACTCCAGAGCTCATTCGTATTCAAGCAATCTTTTGAAGCACTCGAAACCATAAGAATTTTCCAAGTGTTTCATCTTTGAAGAGAGCACATTTACTAAGCCTAGACTTAAGATATCCAAAGCTTAGTTCGAGATATCCTAGCTTTTTACTTGTGTTTGATTGTAAAAGGATATCTCACCCTAGTTGGAAACCAACCAAAAACCCAAACCATTTGATTAGGTAGTTTGTGTGTATAGTTGTTGGAAGTGAGAGTTGTAAAGAGTAAGTAAGTTGTTGTGTTCAGTCTGAAAACTCTAAGAGAAGAAGTTAGTAAGCTGATTGTTCAGTCTGAACGCTTGTGTGTGTGTTGAGTTAGTAAGCTGTAGTAGTTCAGCCTGAAAACTCTTCATAGAAAGTTAGTAAGCTGCTGAGTTCAGTTTGAAAGCTCAAGGTAGTAGAAGTAGTGAGTTAAGGAATTTCTCTGAGGATCAGAGAGAGTGGATGTAGGAGCTTGAGCCTCCAAACCACTATAACCTGCTGTGTTGTTTGCTTTCTGTTCTGCATTATTACCTGTTGCATATTTTCACTAAAAGCATTCTGAAAGTTTTTTGACATTCAGTTGGAAACAATCCACTGAAGATTGCATTAACTTAATCACAGCCCTAACCACTCTTTCATTAAAGAAAGATTTTCAGCAAACTAAAACGAGTATAAACTTAGGGCCTACACATTCCGCACTCTAGATAAGCTAGTATAGATAGTTGTCAAACTGATAAACTCCCCTGAGTAGTCAGTAAGATTATTATCTACTCCAAGCTTATTTGGACTCTGTTGTAGAAACTCAGAATCAGTGAGCTAATCTGAAGTCTGTGAAAGCCACTCAGTGTTATTGTCTCAGTAGACTTTGACTCAGGGCATTTTGTGCTTCTCAGGACTGAAACTCAGGACAACCTGACTCTCTGTTTATAGTGTGTTTTAAAAGTTGAAAAATCACTATACACGTGTATTCCCCCCCCATACACGTGTGGAACTCGTTTACCCCAGGACCAACAACTGGTTACTTCGTTGGCGGTGGCGAGTCACCCACGTATGAAAGGCTTCACTTGGCGACTTCGCGCCCGTGCGTCGATTTGTTTCAGATGTTCGATTTGTCCAGATTCGATGCCCGTTGTGATGTCTTGATCTTGAGAAATCGTCTTCATAGCCTTCATCGTTCATCTCAAAAAGCTCCCACTCGACCGCAACATGTTCTTTAAAACATCCTCCGTCTAGGTCCGAAACAACGTCCGGCATTGGGTAGCTCACGGTCCTCAACACGGATCCGCACGCACTTACGCGCACGCCCGCCCATCGCTCGTGAGCTGCTTTTTTGCTGGCCCTTAGCGCGTCCGTAGGCGTGCCCTTCCCCCGTCGCCCTCCGCTCGCACGCCGAACTGCGCCTTGTGCCAAGATGCTCTGCTTGCGTGCCCGTCAAGACCAAAGCACGCCCGCCAATAATCTTGCCCGGTGCTTTCGGCCATACGAGCTTGTGCCAGCGTCGCCGAAAGTGCCTTTCGGTTAGCCCCGTCTGCGCGTCCGCTTTAGCACCGTGCCTTGGCAAGCGTACATCCCTCGACTTGTTCGCCCGGTTTAAATTCTTTCGTCTTCGTTCTCGATCGGTTACAATTTATTTACAAAAAATAAATAAACCTAGATCTAGACTAGTCTATTACAATGATCAAATCAAAAAAATCCTAATCTACTCGTGGATTTTCTCACGAGGCAAAACGAATTCGAACGAATCGAATTAAAACCACAATTTATATGTATACATAAATATAAACATTCATCAAATACCATGACAATTGGATACCTGCAAAAAAGATCTAGCAATTCTACTATCCAATTTTAAATTTAATGAAAACGAACTAAATTACAATTTAAAACTCGAGTCCAAACCGAGGCTCGATGCGATTGTTGGGGAATTAATTGCCCGGATCTATTCGGGATGAATATTTAAATACAAATTTCATTCTAACAATTATTACTAGCATGAATTAATCCTATATTAATTCAAATAATAATTCAACAACAAATCATGCATATAAACAGTTCACATAAATCCTACGCATGCAGAATTGCTACTGGTTTACGTGAACTAATCTCTTGGAGTGACAACCGTTGAGAAGATGGATCCCGTTCACACGAACACACCAAAAGACCTTCTCAAGTATTCCCTTATTCTCGTTCAACAATCCGGTGGTAGGAACTTGCGAACAATTTAACAAAAAGGGAAAAAATAAAATTATGTTGCACCATCTTTGTGGATTTCTAATTTTTCCAACACATGGAATTGCACTAGGGATAAAAAATTCATCCCCTATGTATAATACAAGGGGTGGCCGATTTTTGCCCTAGGAATAAGATGGGAAAATCTTTTTCTTGCTCTCCAAGAAATCTTGAATATATCCAATATATTCTTTTCTCCATATTTAAAATATTCCACAAAAATTCCAACTCCCTATATTAAGGGATTTTCGAAAATATCACATTAAATAGGGAAGAAATAGGATCTTTGACTTTTCTTGAATTTATGGGATAATCTTGTATTCCAATAATACATATTCCATAAAATCTTTCCAAGAAAATCAAGAAAATCTTTTCTCTTTCTTCCTTCAATGTTTTTCGAAATTATAAAAAAATTAACAACAATAATTTATTTTATTTTAAACACCTTTTTCAGTTATTGGACATTATGTTTGGGCTACTTGAGGGGCCTTTAGGAGAATTAAGATTGGACCTTCTAGTGTATCTTGAATTTCCAATATTGAGCCACAATATTATTCAAGCCCATAAATATTAATTAATCCCACTACATAATTAATATTGCACTATCCATCTTAACCCGTATTACTGTTAATATGGCTCCCGGTTATTATTTCTCGTGTTTAAGATTATCTAGCCCATTAATTAATTCAAGCCACTGAAATAGCTTTCCATTAATTAATATCTTTTGTCCTTGGTCAAGGAACGGTTCAACATTATTATCCATACTAGGAAACTAATTTCACTTGCAAGATTTGGTATGATAAATCTTATGAACCTCCCAAGAACAAATCGAACAAGCGTGCTTGCACACAATTCTTTCAGTATTAAATCTTAGCAATCGCATGTGACCAATAATATTGCCCAAGATATAAAGTATTGAATCTCATTGATTCTCTACCCGTCATAAGTCAAAGCAATAATTAATAACCACACACGATCCTATTTAAGGGACGAAGATTAAGAAATAATGAACCACTGAGGTCTAATTCTTCCTAATTCAGTGCTGAAGAATTTATCCTCCTGTAGGTCCTATTACGTGCATCAATCATGCACTAGTGTAATCTCTTGATCAAGACAAGCCAATCTGAGCCACACACTTCAACCTTTTCACGATGGATTGTTCATTTCCATCTAGGTCATGAACAAAGTATTTTTTTTAATTACAAGGATTTATTAATTTAATCTTACGTGATCTGGTATCACTAAATTAACTACAATGTAACACGTACTATTTATTGAACAGTTATGAAGTAAATATATGTAACATTCAATGATATTTAAAGCATCAGTGATAAATAATTTATTTCAGTAAATAAGATAGAAATTCAGTTTGGTTATACAAAGTAAAAGCATACTTTCCAGTATAACACCAACAGCATTCCCCTACTACGTTGCATCACACCTGAAAAAAGGCAAGTGATCCTGCGCGAAATACATGAAGGGCATGCGGTAACCACACCGGGAGAATCATCGCCCACAAGACCACAAGACAAGGATATTTTTGGCCCATGCTAAGGGCCGACGCCATCATCTTCTCCCGTAAATGTCATAAGTGCCAAATCTATGCTCCTTCCATCAAAAGTGCCCTAGAAGAGCTCACAAGCATCCTCAGTCCTTGGCTATTTGCAAAGTGGGGGATAGATATTATTGTCCCACTCCCAAAAGCGCTGGGCTCGGTCAAATACGCCCTGGTGGCGGTAGATTACTTTACAAAATGGGTCAAAAGGAGGCACTAGCGACCATAGATGAAGATCACGCCATTAAATTCATATGGCGGAATATTATCTGCAGATTTGGTTTACCACAAGCAATCATATCAGACAATGGTAAACAATTCGACGGCCTCAAAATCGAAGCATTCTTCAAGAAATTGAAGATCGCAAAACTCTTCTCGACTCCATATCATCCACAGTCGAATGGCCAGGTCGAGGCGGTGAACAAAATCATCAAACACACTCTCAAGGCCAATATTGAGGGGGGCAAGGGAAAATGGGCTAGCTAGCTCCCGGATGTTTTGTGGGCCTACAGAACGACCTGCAGAAATTTGACAGGAGAAACTCCTTACTCACTAGCCTTCGGGACCGAGGCGGTTATACCCGTAGAGGTCGACTTCCCCAATCTTTGCACAAGTCAAGTCGCCTTTGACCAAAACGATGAGGCCATGGCCAGGAACCTTGACCTACTCGAAGACAGGCGGTCAGAGGCCAACATGAGAAACGCAAGGTACAAGCAAAGGTCGGAGAAGTACTATAACTCCAAAGTACGACTCCGACGCTTCAAAGAAGAAGACTTTGTACTGAAGAAGGTACTCGATGAATCAAAAGGAGCCCTCAGTCAAAACTGGGAGGGCCCATTCAAGATCTCAAAAATCCTGCCAAATGGAGCCTACGAGCTCGAACGACCAAATGGCATCAAGGCCCAATACCCATGGAACACGACATTTGAGGAAATATTATCAATAGGTTTACACCCCTGTAATCGACTACTTATCAATAATAATGTTTTTTCTTCATTTCAAAATTCCTGTGTAAAACCCAAAGGGATTATGTAAAGAAAACATAAATTACCCGAGGTACGACTTTCGACATACCGTGGGAAGGATCGACACCCCTTGAGGGGCGACCTCCCCAGACTTTATAAGATGACCAAAAGTAAAAGTCCAAACATAAAGTCACACAAATAATAAGATGACGAGGACTAAGAAAATATCAAGTCGCATAAGGAAATCAAGTCAACACATTGAAGGAATTCAAAAAAAAGGAGAAATTTCATTAATATTCAAAAGGTGGCCCGAAGGCAGATACACAGAAATAAGCCCGAAGGCA
Source organism: Stenogyne calaminthoides (assembly GCA_037126765.1). NCBI lineage: Eukaryota > Viridiplantae > Streptophyta > Magnoliopsida > Lamiales > Lamiaceae > Stenogyne > Stenogyne calaminthoides. The sequence goes on from JBBCBC010000018.1 coordinate 16,038,366, forward strand.
GATACATCAAAAAGAAAAAAAAAAAGGTACAACAAAATCAGGTCTTCAAAAGTGCCGCCACTCAGGGCCCTGCAGAACTGCCGCTCGGCTTCTCCCAAGCGTTCCCCTCCGCGACCTCCAGCAAAGGAGCCTCAGGAATCAACTTTGAACCCGGTTGGATGACCTCTGGATCAGGGACCGCACGATCCAACTTGGATTGGCAAAAAAGGAAAGGTTGACACCCATGTCTTCCAAATCCTTGATCTCCAGAAACACGGTGGGGGCAGGAGGGTAGTCGCGGACATAATCAGACAACTCGGCTATAAAAGGGGCAAGGTCGCTAGCCGGATTTGCCCTGTGAAAGACCCGGATGGCCCATACATAGGCCATCACATAAGCGAAGTTGGCGTTGAGCTCGTCGGTCCTTTTGAAGTCTTCCTCCTTGGCGACCAGCACCCTCTCGGCCTCAGCCAGCTTCCCCCAGCCAGGGCCACATTTGCCTTTTCATCCCTCAACTCGCCCTCGACCTCCGCCAGACCTCCCTTGGCATCAGAAAAGCGGCAGGCGGCTCGGAGTTGGAGGACTCGGTTTCTTTTGAGCATCTGCCCCTTAAAGATCGACATCTTAGACTAATCGGCAACCCAATCTGCGACTTCTTGGCTCCTCAACTTCGGCCTCAGCTCTGTATTTGGTCTTCTCGAGGTGAAGACCGCCCCGAAAAGTGGGCAAGGGCTGAGTACAAGTTGACTGTCGCCTTCTGCCGATGAGCATTGTTGTGGTCCATTGCATCCCCCCGAGGTCGGTCTGCGGACCCTCTGGGAGATAAGCGGGCGGCTTTTCGGGGACCCCGGTCGGGGCGACATGGCTTCGACCTCGAGCTCTCGGGGCCTCGGGGCCGAACTCATGCGGGGTAAGCTCCGGGATGCAAAAGAGATCCAGAAGTCAATTAAGCAAAGAAAGAACAGAAACTTAAGGATTCACGCAGTCAAGAACTTACTCGTTGACACGGTCTGTGTCCCAACCTAACCAAGAATCGTCCTCCTGGTGATGATCTCCTCGGGGAGCAGAGGCGGGCTGCGAGGTCAGCTGGGGCTGCGACCTCCCGGTCCCCTGGCTGGTCTCATCCCTCGCCTTCTTCCGGACGGGCTCGGAAGCCAGTTCTTTCGACATCCTCTTGCCCTTGTCAGTGGCAGAGGGGCCAGAAGGAGTTGAGCTCGGGCGGAGGGCATCGCCACCACACGTCTATCCGCCCAAAGATCGATTTCTTTCTAGAAGCCATGTTCATTTGTGGGAGGGGGCCGAACAGAGACGGGAATGTTGGGAACTACACACAAAAAAAAATCCGCCACAAAGGATGGAGAAAAGGAAAGTCAAAAGCGTAAAAACGGGTACTCACAAGGGATGTTCAAGTAGCGAGGATAGGTATAAAGCCCGGCCTTTAGTCGATCAAGCTCAGAGTTGAGGGTGTTGACGTCGCGAAGACTCGGGGCGGTGTCGCGAATGATCTTGAAAGGCTCTTGGAAGTCCCAGTACAGGTCGGCGATCGAGTACGTAAACAATACAAAAGAAGAGGAGAATTAGATCAGTACGACCTTGAAAGTATAAAAAGAAAGGTATACCATGTTCGACTCAACACGTGTAATCTGTGGGGACCCGGATGGACAGTGTACTCGACGGGTCCATTGATTCCCAAGCACCCCCAACAAACCACCACTTCCGGTGCCAAGCTCCAACCGTTCGAATCCAAGCTGCCAAGAGGTGGGAGATCACCGGGTGAAGGGGAAAGCGAATCCCCACCTCCATTGTGTGCTAGTTGACCGCAATCATCCCTGGAGGCGGCTGGTCGGCACTCTCATCGGAGGTCGCCCCATAAAAATGCACATCTCGGGGCACCTTATACAATCGGCGGAGGGAACGCACGTGCCTGTCAGATAAAAAGAACTTGTACTTAGGCAGGTCGGATGCCATGTACTCAGAACGATCCAACCTCCTATACTCACGTTCAGGTCTCTTATATGGGGCCTCGGCCGAATAAGAGTGATAGTCGAAGGCCCGCTCATAGGCCCCATAATCCCGGTCGAGCCGAGGTACCTACGGGTTATTCCGCTCGACTTGGTGGAGCGAATCATCATCGATATCGGGGAGGGAGATGAGTGATGTCCTCCAGCTCTGCGCAAGAATCGCTCATCAATGCCCTCGATGTCCTGGACAATGAGCCGGATACCCGGGGATGAAGATCCGCCCTAGTGACCGGCGGCCGAACCGGAACCGTGGTGTTGCCGGAGGAGGGCTATAGCTATATTGTCCTCCTCTGAGGACGAGGAGACCATGGGACTAGGGGCAACGGACGTCGAAGGATCGGAGTCCATGGAAAAAATGTTGAAATAAGGAAGGTTACATGAATGTTGTCTTTTCGGGAACTCGGAAGTTGGCCGGAGATGAAATGCTTGAATTCATAGTGGATTTTGGCTGCGCGAAAATGAGAAGGAAATAGAGACATGTACGAAGCCCTTGCCCTTCTTATAGATGGGAACGGAGGTCGAAGTGCAATAAGGGCATAATTTGGACCCCTCTCGAAGAAACGAAGTTGCGCAGGTCGCGCGTAGTCAACACCGTGGTCACCGATTGGAGGATCTTGCGGCGCATGACCTCATCCGTTTGCAAAATCATCATGGCGAACCCATCAAATCTCACGCAGACCCCAAGAACCGAGGCAACGATCTGCCTCCCCGAGGGTAACCATGCGCCTCAGGAATGCGTTTCAAGGTCGACTCGTCACAGGTCGATCAAATAACGAGTCAAGTCTAGGTCCCAATGCAAGCACGTGATATCAACTTGAAGGGCAATTATTGTAGCACAAAATAATCCAACCCGGTGAGACGACCCTCTCTCATGTATCAATCAGTTGGAGCGACTTCGCTGGGGATCGGGAGGCCACAGAACGACTTCATTTGAGTTAAGAAGGTTTCGGAGCGACTTGGAAATGTACAAAGGTCGTGGGCGACTTTGGAGAAACCACAGGTCGGAAGCGACTTCGAACGGAAGTCCATGAAGAGATAAACATGGTAAAGATATGGACAGTTAGGGGCACATATCGCGGGGCGTAAGCGAGGCAAGTGTATCCAGACGCGGAAATCGCGGGTTGGCCAAGGAAACCCTAGCCCTGGCAGCTGGAACCTCTACAAGCCCGTCGAAGGAAGACCATGAAGATCTGTAACCTAGTTTCTTTCCTATAAATATAACATGTATCATTCATTGTAAAAGGAGGAAAATCTTAGAACCCTAGGTAGAAAATATATAATAAAATACTCCTGGCTTGGGCACCCCCAGAAGTAGTCTTATTCAAAAGACGAACTGGGTAACCAAATTTGAGTATCGTTTACGTTTATTATCCGTTATCTATTTGATCCCTCCCATCACACTTGTGTTACCCTAGATCCAAAATCTAGGTTACAACATATGGTTTCCTTGTGGAGGAACATGATGACATGGAGATCCCGGATAAAGACGAACCTAGAACTTATACTGAGGCAACATTAGATGTTACCTCGAAGAAGTGGCATAAAGCCATGAAATCCGAGATGGACTCGATGTACACCAATCAAGTCTAGGACTTGGTTGAGTTGCCAAAAGGGGTCAAACCCATAGGTTGTAAATGGGTCTACAAGCGTAAGACCGATGCAAATGGCAAGGTACAAACCTACAAGCCTAGGTTGGTAGCGAAAGGTTATAGCCAACGCCGAAGTCATTTACTATGACGAGACTTTCTCCGGTTTGCTAAAATCAAGTTCATTAGAATTTTACTTGCGGTAGCAGCACACTTTGATTACGAGATTTGGCAGATGGATGTCAAAATAACTTTCCTCAATGGAAACATTGATAAGGAAGTGTTTATGACTCAATCGGAAGGTTTCATATCAAATCCAAAATCCAGTCTTGTTTGCAAGCTTAAACGATCCATTTATGAATTGAAGCAACCTTCTAGGAGTTGGAATATCCGATTTGATGAGGCTTTCAAATCATTTGACTTCATCATAAATTCGAAAGATCTATGCGTCTATCGGAAATGCATTGGGAAGAATATTGTTTTCATAGTTGTGTATGTCGATGACATACTGATTATGGGAAACAATATCCCACTCATGCAGTCTGTGAGAGAATGGTTGTCAAAGACCTTCATGATGAAGGATCTTGGTGAAGCCTGCTATATCTTAGGGATCAAGATCTATGGGGATAGATCCAAGAAGATCTTGGGGATGTCACAGTCCACCTACATATATAAGGTGTTGAAGCGATTCGCGATGGAGAACTCTAAGAGAGGCTCTCTACCGTCATGTCATGGGATAAAGTTGTCTAAGAAGGACTGTCCTTCTACAGATGCTGATATCCGGTGCATGAAGGACATACCATATGCATCCGCAATTGGGTCCATCATGTACACAATGACTTGCACAAGGCCAGATGTGGCATTCACTGTCAGCACCACTGTTAGATACCAACAGAATCCGGGTGAACCTCACTGGATTGCTGTCAAGAACATTCTCAAGTATCTCAGACGTACTAAAGATTGCTTCTTGGTCTATGGAGGTCAGTCAAAACTAGTTGCTACTGGTTATGCAGACGGAAGTTTCCAATCTGACTGTGATGATTACAAATCTCAGTCAGGTTATGTGTTCACTCTCAATGGTGGGGCGGTTAGTTGGAATAGTTCCAAACAAGATACTACCGCAGACTCAACAACCAAAGCTGAGTACATTGCTGCGGCGGAACCTGCCAAAGAGGCTGTCTGGATAAAACAGTTTTTGAATGAACTAGGGGTAGTTCCGAATGCTGGAAGTCCAATAAAGTTGTATTGTGACAACACTGGTGAGGTTTCACAAGCAAATGAACCGAGATCCAATAACAGAAACAAGCATGTGTCAAGGCGTTATCACTTGATAAGAGAGATAATTGCTAGAGGAGAGATATAGTTAGAATGTGTTCCATGGAAGATAATTTGGCTGATCCTTTCACCATAGCTTTGAGTATTCATGTACACACTAGACATTTCAATGGTCTAGGGGTTAGGCATGTAGGTGATTGACTCTAGTTCAAGTGCGAGATTATTAGTGTAGTGTCCTAGAGACAATCCTTTGTATGGACATAAAACTAAGATAATATTAAGTGTTGGTTTAATATTACTGTTTGTTTAATATTAAATGTATGACATTACACTTATTAGAATATTATGTTCGATTGTTTGCATTTATTCATACAAGTGTTTCCATGAGTCATTGTTGTCATTGAGGTTGTGAGAACTCAGATGACTTAAGCATAATTCTCAAATAGCCCGATCAAGGATCATCAAGAATGGGATATTGATGATGCAATGGAGATTGGTGTGCGATCTGCATCATACTCTTAGATAGTGTAGTAAGATCTCACTTACTACGAGATATTGGGTATCTCATGATGGATGCACAAATACCTTAGAGGGTATTGGTATACCCATCCGAGCAACCGTTTGATGTATTTCCACTATATGTGTCTACGGGTGTCTCGGTTAGTGGGACCGATGAATACTCCTTTGACTTCAGGTCAATGCGCACGACTTGTGTGGAGTGATGAACTTTGACCACGACCGACGCTTACACCCTTCCATGGGTAGATATGGCTTGGATTGGATTCATCACGAAGTGCATGTACGTGGTAGTTGAGCCAAGAAAATGATTCATTCTTCAAAGTGGATTTAGAGATAATACTCATCTTCTCATCATTATTGGATCAAAGTCATTGACCAATGCAAGTCAACTTGGACTTTGTGGCCAAGTTTGACATAAGTGATCAATTAGTGATTGGAGATAAAGTGATTAAGTTATTTGAATAGACACTTCATGATGTTCAAGACTAATCGAGTATTTGTGAATGAAAGGAGGAAATCATAATAGCCCATGTTACAGTTACAGGTAGTTGCACGTTTCTCGCAACGTACCTCGTATGTGGAGAATGTCTGATTTATTGTCTAGGGTTCAATTAAGACCGTTAGTTTGACTAATCGCTCGATATATTAGGGCATATGGGTCACACAACAAGTAACCCCCGGGTACGGATTATAGTTGGTTTATTAAGTATTAAATTAGATTTAATATTTACTTTATGGAGAATTAATAATATATTAATTTAGAATTAATTATTATTACTCTTTAATTAAATTGGATTTAATTAAATAGGAATCCCTAATAATATTATGGAATATTATTGTAGGAAAATATTCGTAGGGAAAAACATATCTTTGAGATTTATTTTGCAAGATTAGGAATTATCTTCCTAATAAAGATTGCTTAAGATTTAAGGCAATCTCTCCATATATGTATGGCATCCAGGGATTCATTATTTACTACAACAAGAAAACTAGTTTCTCCATAAAATCTAGAATATGATTTTTCCTAGCAAATTTCGTCTCAGATTCAACACTGGCAGATCTGTGCAAGTCTGTCCACGGGGATTACGTGGATACCATAGTTGAGAAATCTGCTATCGAATTGCTGTAAGATTTCTTGTTATGATTAATCGCGCTTGTTTATGCAATTAACTGTTAATTATTGGTCAACTATTTTATTCCACTGTTCATTTATTATGTGTGTACGTACCTCTATATTACAATAGTAATTGCTTGTCTCCATCTCCCTTTTACATTTGTTGTACGTGGTATCTGAACTTGTTGTGGCATGAAATAAACCACTTCCATCGTATTCTATAAGTACAGAAGAAAGGAGCTGGCCTACGCCAATGCACAACTGAAAAGAGATAATCTTTGGAATAAAGACCCCCAAGTCGCAGAAGAGAGCAACTCGTATGACAACCTCATTTAGAGATGGGAAGCCGCACATCGGCGACAAGCCAATACTTTTCAGGTCGGAACACGACTTGAATGTTATTAAAGACACTTAAAAGCTAAGTCAAGAATGCCGTCCGATAAGCCGATCAATCCGTAGGAAATTCCATTCCCCAATCCGCTCCCATTAAAGAGGTGATCTCCAAGCCATAGGGACAGACGACTTGCGAGATTGAAGGCGTGAAGAATGTAGTTTTCCTTATGTAAAATCCAGCCTACAAGGCGGATTAACACGTATAAATAAACCTAAGATGTCACATGAAAAAGGGCGGAACATCTTAGCATTCTAGGCATAAATAATATACATCCATACCTGGCTTGGAGCCCCCGGATGTTGTCTGATTCAAAAGACGAACCGGTTCACCAATTCTTCGTGTTTTCCTTGCTTTTCACATTCAATACTTAACCCAATTATACACAAATTCATTGTTTGACTAGTCAATTTTATCTAGTCCAAACAATTGGCACCGTCTGTGAGAAAACCAATCTTTTTCTTGAGAAATTAATCCAATTCTGAGAAAAGCCCACCCCTTTTCTAAACGAAAGAGAAATGACAGTCAACCAAGGAAACACTCCATTGTTCAATGAAACAGATGGACGCGATGGTGTTGAAGTGTCGCAGAAGTTCCCCCGTACTCATCGAGCCGCTGGCAGTGCTCACCCGACAGTGGAATTTGGTCCAGACCCCGGAGGACGCCAAGGCGATCATGGCCGTTCTTAACAAGAAGCTCCTATTCCCCCTTGCCCAAAAAGACTGTTCATGATGCCGGGCCATCCAAGGGCAAGGCAGTCATGGCCTCGAAAGGATGATCCGCTGGGCAACTGGCGTACAACGCGGCCAAGCATACCATCATCCGGACTCATCTGGAATGAGAAAGGCCGGCGGCGTCGAACAATGTGTTCATCGTTTAGGAAGTCAGGCCGCCCGGAAGGCTCGGGCAGAGGATGGTGATGAGGCCCACTCTTAGCCGCGTAACGCGGAACAAATGGAACAGGATCTAGCTATTACTTTGAGCCTACATCATGACAACATCCGTGATGATTCAATGATCCATCAAGGCCAAGGACACATGATAGGGACATCATGCGAAGCGCAGGTCGCGGCCTTAGCCAGAACTGTCCAACAGTTGTTGGAAAAGGTGGGGAACCAAAATGGTTCTGCCAGCGGGAGTGATGACCTCGCTTTACTGGATTCCCCCCTAGGAACGATGGTTACTCTGGCACCTACCCAGAGAAAAATCAACATCGCGGCCTTAGACCGTTACAATGGGAGTACCGATCCCAAGGTCCATGTGGCCAAATACAATTCGTATATGGCCTCCATGGGGGCGACAGACGCAATGAAGTGCAGGTTATTCTCCTTGACTCTGAGCGACCAGGCCCGTAAATAGTACACTTATTTGCCGCTTTTTGGTCGATACTTTTTGTGCAATTAGCCCGTCATTCGACCCATTACACGACCCATGCCACCTGACTGCGACCAGCGGCGCCTCATGAATCTCCATCAAGAGGAGGCTGAATCAGATTGATCCTATGTCGAGAGGGTCTATCAAGTCATTATGGAAGGCGAACCCATTGGGGACGAGGCCAAAATAATGGGTGCCGTCATAGGCCTCCGGAAGGGAACCAAGTTGTGGAGGCGCATGACAACCGACGCGCTAGCGACCTCATCCATACCATGGAACTCCTCGAATCGAGGCTTTCAAAGACCAAGGAGGTCGCTGAACCGAAGAAAGGTTCCATGAAAACCGGGGGCCATTACAAGGCACCCGGGAGCTTCAAGCCGTTTGAAGAGTCCATTTTGGTAAAGCTCATGGAAGTGTTGGGTATGACTCCCGGCCATATATTCGGCCAGATCTAGGGAAGGGTCATGTTGCACTCTCCTCGCCCGATGAAAGAGAAAAGTAAGCAGAATCCCCACAAATTCTGTCACTATCACGCCTAGAACGGGCATTATACTAGTGAGTGCAGGGACCTTTTAAAGCAATTGTGGAAGCTTTATGAGGATGCGACCTCCGATTCACCAACAAGGGGAATCAGTCCAGGGGGACCCTACTCGTGGAGGAGCTCATGGCGAGCTCCCAGTACCTCCAATGCCCGAGGGTGCTGGAGGTCGAGTCATCCATTCCATATCACCTATGGCCACAATCGGGGGGCTCTCCCCAGCAACAACATCAAAACGGCGCATGAAGGCCGAAGTCAGGGAAATGGAGAACGCACGAAAGATGGTCCTTCCCATGCTTACTGTAGCCGAAGAGACCAACAAGATTGAGTTCGGGGAGGTCGATAAAGCCGGCATAGTCTATCGCAACATCGACCCACTGGTCATCAAGGCATATATCATGGGGACTATGGTGTGCCGCCTGTTAGTCGATAGCGGGGCTTTTTGCAACATTCTGTTCAAAAAGACCCTGGACCAACTTGGTGACTACGAGACGTACATCACCCCCTGCGACCACACAGTGAAGGGTTTTGGGAATGCAACTATTCAGCCCCTAGGAATGATCCGTCTGTCGGTGGAGCTAGTGTCCACCATTGATGAAAAGGTTAGGAACACCAGGTTTCTAGATTTCTTTGTAATCGACCTCCCGAGTACCTATAATGGCTTTCTCGGAAGGCCTTTTGAGCATGAATTTGTACCTCCACTTACTACTTCTGTGTAAAATTTCCCATCAAAAGTGGGACTGTTGGCACCATAAAGGGTGACCAAGTTGATGCTAGAGGATGTTTGCTTTACTCTGTGTCTTATTTCAATTCAACGCATGCACCAAATCAGCAAGTAATGATGTTGGATAATGAAGAGTGCAATGATAAATTAACCACTGTAAAGGCAACCAAGAGGAAGCGCGAAGATTTTGACCCAAGGTTAGGACCTGAGCCAGAGGAATTCATCCCCGAAGAGGAGATAGATGATCCAAGAGTCGTAGGACCCGAAGTGAACGGGGGAAGAGCTCGAAAGGATCCAAGTAGATCCAACTCGGCCCGAGCTGGAGGTCATTATCGGGTCCAGAATCCCTAGCGACCTTAGGTTGGATGTGTTTGATTTCTTGAAAAAGAATCTTGACGTTTTTGCTTGGTCACACAAGGATATGTTGGGAATTAATCCAGAGATCGCATGCCACCGACTCCACATAGACCCAACAAAGCGACCCATAGCCCAAAAAAGAAGGAAGTTCGGCCTAGAAAAGTATACAGCCCTCGTGGAAGAAGTAAAGAAGCTGTTAGATAACGACTTGATCATGCAGGCGGATCAACCCCGATGGGTGGCCAATGCCGTGCTCATAAAAAAGTCAAACGGTACTTGGCGACTTTGTATCGACTTCACCGAACTCAATGAGGCATGTCCGAAAGACTTCTTCCCAATACCACACATTGACCATTTAATCGACAACACATCGGGCCACGAAATGATGTCGTTCATGGATGCATTTGCTGGATATCATCAGATAGCCATGCACAAACCCGATCGACAACATACATCTTTCTTAACCGAAAAGAATATGTATTATTGGAAAAGAATGCCATTTGGCTTGAAGAATGCTGGGGCAACATACCAAAGACTGGTCAATCACATGTTTGCCGATCAAATTGGCAAGTTGGTGGAAGTATATGTGGATGACATCGTCATCAAAAGCTTGCGAAAGGAGGATCACCTGATGCATCTCGCGCAAACCTTTGAGGTGCTCAGGAGATTTAACATGAAGCTCAATCCGAAAAAGTGTAATTTTGAGGTTGAGTAGGGAAAATTTCTGGGTCATTTGGTTAGCAAGCGAGGGATTGAGGCTAACCCAGCCAAGATACAAGTAATTTTAGACATGGGGGCACCGCGAACAGTCAAGGAAGTCCAAAAGTTGACAGGATGCCTAGCAGCGTTTAATAGGTTCATCTCCCGAATAGGGGATAAATGTAAGCCCATGTTTGATACGTTCCGACAGAGGTCAAAATTTGAATGGACTATGGAAGGTCAGGAAGCCTTCGATAAAATCAAGGCCTACCTGGCCGATGTCGGGATCTTAGCCAAACCGGTCCCAGGGGAGAAACTTTTCTTGTACTTGGCCGCCTCAGAAACAACTCTGAATGCTATTCTCGTGCGAGCAGAAGGTCAATCCCACTTTTCTTGTATTTTGTAAGTCAGACTCTCAGCGAGAATGAGCAGAGATATCCCCGGATGGAGAAATTGGCTTACACATTGGTCATGAGTATAAGAAAATTGAGGCCATACTTTTTTTACCATCAGGTCGAAGTTCTCACCTCGTTACCCCTCCGCAACATTCTGCACCGACCTGACACCACCGAGCGTTGCCTCAAATGGGCAATTGAAGTCAGGCAATATGGTGTAACTTATGCACCGCGACCTGCAATAAAAGCACAATCTCTGGCCGATTTCATCATCGAGCTAACCTTCCCACCAGAAACCAGCGGAAGCAACGGTGTCCATTAGGAGGTGTATGTGGATGGATCCGCTACAGCAAACAAATCAGGGGCAGGCGTGGTACTGATTAGCCCATATGGCACTGCTTTTCAGAACGCTATCACCATTGAGTTTCCAGCTACCAACAATGAAGCAGAATATGAAGCATTGATCAGTGGTTTGGAGATGTCCATAGCCATGGGCATTAAAAGACTACATGTATACACCGACTCTCAACTCGTAGCATGCCAAGTGTCAGGGGAGTATGAAGCCAGAGATGAACGAATGTCCGCTTATCAGGAGGTCGTCAAGACATTATGCCTAAAGTTTAAACAAATACACATCAAGCTAGTACAGAGAGACGCGAACTCGCGAGCCGATGCTCTAGCATGACTAGCGACCTCGGAGGGGCCAGCAGAGATGAATGATGTCACCATCACTAAGCTCTCCCACCCTTCCACTGCACACACAGTGGTCGCTACCCTTGATACCCCAGCTGTGAACTGGATGACACCAATCATCCACTACTTGATAACGGGGATATTACCAGAGGACAGGATACGGGCAAAACAACTACAATTGCGTGCGGCTCATTATACTCTTATAAACAAAGACCTCTACAAGCGGGGCTTCAGCATACCCCTACTTCAATGCATCACACCAGAACAAGGTCAAACTATTATGCGTGAGATACATGACAGAGTATGAATAAACCACGCTGGGGGCAGTCACTCGCTCATAAGGTGATATGGCAAGGGTATTTTTGGCCAGCTCTATGGGCCGACGCGTTAGTATTTGCAAGAAAATGTCACAAATGTCAAATCCATGCACCTGCAATCAAAGTCACCCCCGAGGAGCTCTCTAGCATTCTCAGTCCATGGCCTTTTGCGAAGTGGGGGATAGATATCATCGGGTCGCTTCCGACAGCCCCGAGCTCCATCAAGTATGCCTTGGTCGCTGTGGATTACTTCACAAAATGGGCCGAGGCTGAAGCATTAGCGACCATAGATCAAGAGCATGTCATCAAATTCATCTGGCGAAATATCATTTGCCAATTTGGCCTTCCCCAAATTATCATATCGGATAATGGAAAGCAGTTCGATGGGTCCAAAATTGATGGTTTATTCAGAAAATGGAAGATCACCAAACTATTCTCCACCCCATATCATCCTCAATCCAACGGACATGTCGAAGTTGTTAATAAGATCATCAAACACACATTGAAAACTAAGATCGAAGACAAGAAAGGGAAATGGGCCAAACGTGTTGTGGTCGTATCGGACGACCTGCTGGAACTCGACTGGGGAAACCCCATACTCGATGGCTTTCGGCACTGAAGCGGTAATCCTTTCGGAAGTTGAAGTTCAAACACTCCGGACCTCGCAAGTCGGAATCGATTATAATGATGAAGCCCTAGCCAGGAACCTAGATCTTCTGGAGGAAAGAAGATTAGAGGATAACTTGAGAAATGCTAGACACAAGCAGATGTCGGAAAAGTATTACAACTCCAAGGTTCGAGTCCGGTAGTTCAAAGTCGGTGACTTGGTGTTAAAAAAGATATTGGGGATATCCAAAGGAGTTATCGGTCCGAATTGGGAGGGTCCCTACAAAATCACACGGGTGTTGGCTAATGGAGCTTATGAGCTAGAACATCCAGATGGCACTCCGGGTCAATACCCCTGGAATGCTTCACACTTGAAGAAGTATTATCAATAAGTAAAGGTCGATTTGTTCCATGCAACGATTTCTTCCATGCCTATTTATAATAATGTTATCTCATTTCGTGTTAAACCTAGGGGAGTCGCATGAATACAAACATCGACCTCCCCCAGGAACGATTTTCGACATACATGCGGTGAGGTCGCATCTTTATCTGGTGCCACCCTCCACTAACTTTGTAAGACGACTAAACCTGAGTTCACTCTGTCATTTTTATAAATGAAACTTAAGAATGATAATGGTCACAAATATTTAAAGTCGTAAAAGGAAATCAAATCGGCACATTGAGATGAAAACAACATTTATTAATAACAAAGGCCCGAAGGTCATTACATCAGGAAGTCGAATCAATTACATGAAGGAGCCCGGAGGCCGATTACATTAGGAAATAAAAGATAACATTCAGACTGAGTACTGATCACAAGGAGTTCACCAATGCCAAAGTATTATAGGACTAAGAAGACGACTTCGAGATACATGGATAGCTGGTCGAAGGGATTGTTGGTGATGGGGTTCAACAACTTCTCAATCTCCTTTTTCTTATCAGGATTCTTGAAGTTATCATTCTTTCAGGACCGCCAAAAATCTCATCAGCAGCACTGACTATGTTCAAAGGCTGCCCACCTAATTGTTGCTGAATAACACTGATGAGAGTGGGGGCAGCCCGTCTCTGTAGTTTTTGGCTGGTAAACACCTCCTCTATTGTGCGAGTGGTGCTCCAGCCAATGTCCCAGCAGCCTCCTGCGGAGGATCGACCTCACCCGTCTGATTCTTAGGGACCGCTTCAGAGTCGCCCGGCTGCATTTCTTCAGGATCGGGAGTGGGGAGCACGATCAGACTCTGGTTAGGAAAGAAGGACAGGTCGATGCCAAGTCCCTCTAAATCCTTGGTTTCAAGTATGACGTCGGAATCAAGAAGGAACGCTCTGACATAGTCGGCCAGTTCGGAGATGAGGTCGGAGAAATCGACTTCAGGGTTCTTCCTATTAACATCCCTGATTGCCCTGGCCATTGCGCAGATAAAAGCAAAATTAACATTTTGCTCTTCGGTCTGTTAGGCGCTCCTCCCGGCAACGGCATATCACGATCTCGAATCTTTGCCCTCGAGATCCTCCTTGAGGCGGGACACAATCTCCCTCCGCTTGGCGTGCCCTCGGCACCCTTAAAATTTCTCCTCGAGCTCTGAACCTGTTGGCGGATCGGATTTTTTCGACCTCCGGTTTCTTTTTTTCTTTGCTAGTGAGCGGCTAGAATGGTCCTCGCCTGGTCGGAGATCGTCGTCCGAGCCTTCTCTAATTTCTGAGAGCTCGGCTCGGATTAATCTGAGCCTTCTCGAAATAGGGCCCCCCCCTCGGGGTATCCTGACGATGAGTACAAGTTACCCGTGACTTTCTGGCGGCGGGCGGAAGAGTGGAGATCCTGCGTCCACACTCGAGGGACATTGCTGATTGTCCTCGATAGGTAGTTGGGCCAATCATCCGGAATACATTCAAAGGAAGGAAGCGGGGACCTCAGGAAGCTCAATGCTTCCACCGAGAACTTGTGGGGGGTCAACTCCGAGCTACAATCAGCGAAAAGGGATGTTTTATAATTATAAACACAAACATATTACACAAGACCAGTGCAGAAGCTTACTTCTTCACCGACTCAGCGTCCCATCCAAGCCACGAATCGTCATCAGGATGCCGACCTCCAGGCGTAGTCAATGTAGGAGGAGGAGTGGAGATTGTGGTGACTCCTCCCGTCTCCCGTTGAGACCTGTGGGAGCTCGTGTCCTCTCGAACCCGCTTATGGGGGCGATCCCCAGCCGGCGGGGCAGATTCGATGACTCTCTTTTTCTTCCCCTTATCAGCGGCGGGAATTGGGGTCTGGACCGGAGAGTCGGCGGGGGGATCCAAACTTTGCTGGTGTCTCATCGAGCTGAGAACCGACTTCGACTTGGACGCCATCTCAGCAGTAGAAGGTTCACGACGGTAGATCGGGAGCTCAGGATCTACAAGAGCAATCATATTAAAAAATCATAACATAACCTCATGAAGATAACTACCACCAGAAGATGTTCCCTAGAAACTTACAGGGGATACGCAGATGGCGGGGGTATGTGTACAATCCTGCCGACAACTGATTGAGCTCGGTGTTCAATGACTCGACTTCACACCAGCTCGTGGGGATACCTCGAGCTATCTTGAATGCCTCATTGAAATCCCAGTAAAGGTCGGATGTCCGGGGCGTAAACACTGCAAGATAAGAAGAGAATTAGATCAGTACGAGTGGAAAAGGAAAAGCGCAAAAAATATACCATTCTCCACACGGATGGCATAATTCGTAGGGACTCAAATTGATAATGTGCTGGTCGGTGGAACTGATTCCCAAGCCCCTCCAACAAACCACCACTTCTCGCGCCATTCATCAACTTTGTTGGGGATACCACTAACAAGCTCTTTGCTCTTGCGAAGTCGCACTGCGTGATATCCCCCTGCTTGAGCAATAGGCGACATCACATAGCCAATCTCCCCCGGGGTAGGCATCCTTTTCATGCCGGCCATTCCCAATACGATCATAGTCGAAATGATGTAGCTCTAACTGTTTGGAGTGATTTGAGTAACGCTCGGGTTCCAGGTGGCCAGCAGATGCGAGATAGCCGGATGAAGCAGGAAACAAATCCCTGCATCCATGGTCGGCCGATTCACCGCAATCATGCCCTAGGGAGGCTGATCGGCACTTTCATCAGAAGTCGGTGCATAAAAATGTACATCCCGTGGAACCTTGTATGTACGATGGAGAGCCCGCACATAACGATCAGACAGCACAGACCTGAATCGCCTTTTGGACGCGGCGAACTCCGAGGGTACCAACTTGCGATACTGGCGTTCAGGTCGCTTGTATGGGGCAATACTATGGTACATCTCATAATCAAAAATCCGTTCATATGCCCCGAAATCCCTAACACGGGCAGAGGAACCAGCGGTCGTCGATTGCCTTGGAGGATCAAAAGTTTGAAGTGGTATATCCAATGGTGGGAGATGAGCGATTTCATCCTATTCTTCCTAAAACCGATCATCTACCGGTTCATCATTCGCATCGTCTTCTCTCCCGGTACCCACCGGATGAGCCTATGAGCTTTCACCGCCATGCCCCGTGGTGGAGCCAGAAACTAGATGGCGGCGCTGAGCGATCGGAATATCATCCTCAGAGGATGAAGCAATCATCATGGGTTGCAGGGCAGAGCTTGAACCGGGGAAATCAGTTTCCATCGTGTAAAAGTAAGAGACGGAAGAGTATGTTACCTGATGAAGAACGGGAGAAGCAACCAAAATCTAGACGTTTTGTTAAAGAAGAGGATGAATTTCGAAATTGCTCGAACTCTCGGAGGGGGAATAAATGAATTTTGAAAACCTAATTCCCCGCTTATTTATAAAAGAAAGGGAAGGACCAAAACGCAAATAAGCCATAAATCAAGCCTCTACCAGCAATCAAAGTCACAAAGTTAGCGCGTGGGGGTCACCACAGAATCCTATTGGTTTTTCCAGCAGCACCTCACGTCAGCGGCCTGGCAGGCCATCATTTCAAATCTCTAAAAACCGAGGAAATTAGATACGCCTTTTCGTAATTTCGAGGTAACTTTTTGGATACTCGGGGCAAGAAGTCATAGTCCATGCCGGTCATAGAGTCAAGTCGATGCCCCAGTAAACAAACATGCGACCTCGACTTGAGGGGAAATTGTTGTGGCATGAAATAAACCACTTCCATCGTATTCCATAAGTACAGAAGAAAGGAGATGGCCTACACCAATGCACAACCGAAAAGAGATAATCTTTGGAATAAAGACCCCCAAGTAGCAGAAGAGAGCAACTCGTATGACGACCTCATTTAGAGATCGGAAGCCGCACATCGGCGACAAGCCAATACCTTTCAAGTCGGAACACTACTTGAATGGTATTACAGACACTTAAAAGTTAAATCAAGAATGTCGTCCGATAAGCCGATCAATCCGCAGGAAATTCCATTCCCCAATCCGCTCCAATTAAAGAGGCGATCTCCAAGCCATAGGGACAGGTGACTTGCGAGATTGAAGGCGTGAAGAATGTAGTTTTCCTTATGTAAAATCCACCCTACAAGGCGGATTAGCACGTATTAATAGACCTAAGATGTCACATGAAATAGGGCGGAACATCTTAGCATTCTAGGCATAAATAATATACATCCATACCTGGCTTGGAGCCCCAGACGTAGTCTGATTCAAAAGACGAACCGGGTCACCATTTCTTCCTCTTTTCCTTGCTTTTCACATTCAATACTTAACCCAATTATACACAAATTCATTGTTTGACTAGTCAATTTTATCTAGTCCAAACATAACTCACCCACATCACTTACATATATCACTAAATCATAATATATCTAAAAAAAATCTAAACATATTTCACTAAATAATTAATTAATTAAATAAGTTTCGGCGCGTCATCACTGTTTTGACCACTCATCTACATTAAACAATAAATTAATTAATTAATTAAATTACAATATAACTATATTAATATATTATTTTTTTATGAAATATCGACAGAGTTTCAATTGAATTGATTCAAACTCATCTCCTAGTCAACCAACTGTCTAAAAATTCGAACACATATTTCTAAATCATAATATATATCTAAAAAAATTCTAAACATACTTTAGTAAATCAATTAATTAATTAAATGTATAAATTTCGACAGTGACTCTACTGAATTGTGTCAAAATCATCTTCTAGTCAACCAACAATCTAACAATCTAACATCTCATATCTATTAAAGACGGATCACCTTCAATTCATACGGTGTCATTATTTCAAATTTTTGAATTTCTGTGAGAAGTTATTTTTAGTATTATTATTTATTTTTTAATTTTTTAATTTCAGTCATTCATTATTTAGTTTTGATATTTACCTTCCATTTATATCTTATCTATTAATTATGAATCATCCATATTTATTTGGTTGTTATATTTAAAATATTTCATCTTCAAAACATACACATTAATTTATATTAGATACATACTCCATAATTTATAAATATATACTCCCTCTTATTCTTTTTAAATATAACTGGCATATAACCCGACGTACTAAGTCTACATGAGATTGAAAATAGTTTTTATATCATTAATTTTAAATTAAATATTTCAAATATTTAATTTGTTCGATTAATTCAATTATAGACATTGTCTTTTTTTTCTTTCTAATGTTATATGTGCATATTTTCATTTCTTTCTTATTCTAAATTGCACTCTCTCATTCTTCTTAATGTCTTTTTAATCTTTTAGAATATTTATGTTGTAATAACCCAAAACCAATTATCAAGAATTAAAATAAGATCCCAAAATAGTTAAAATAAGAATGTGTTAACGAATAATATTTTTGGGCGAAGATTTAAATTTTGCAGGTGACAGACGAGCTTTTTGGACTGGAGACACTACTAGCACACTGAAGAATAATAAATTTTAAGGTTCAATTAAAAAATAAATAATTGAAGTCAAGTTTTAATGATAAAAAAAAAGTTATCATTTGAAACCCTAAAATATGTTTGTTTTTATCGCGTTTTTATTTTAATTTTTTCGAAGCCAAAACTTGTACCAAAAAAAATACCAAAATTCGACTACGAGAATCATATCGCGTCTAAATTAAATTGGATTACCAAAAAATAGCCAAAAAAATAGATTGATTCATGCATGAATAGGGAGGTACTTTTGAACCAATTTTACACTCCACTAGCTTCCAAGAACTCCCATCTCTTCACATCACCACACCATACCTTCTTCCCCATTTTCTCACTCCAACTGATCAGCCGTATCCTTCCTCCACTTTTCAGCTTATATATATACACAGCTAACACCCCGCTTTTTGTGGGGGTTGCAAATTAGAAAAAAAATAAAAAAGAAGAGAGGAGTAGAGTGAAGAGAAGAGTAGGAGAAGAACTTTTCCAAGTGTCAAACAAGAAACAATAAGTGTTCTTACGGTTCCAAGACTTGGAAGTCCCTACAAGTACTAAGCTATCAAGAAGTTTATAACTTTCTCTCAAAAGTTACCAGGTTATGATGCTGATGCCCGGGACCTGCAGTAGGCGATCGCTTCCCCATAAGGATTACTTTTTGTATTTAAATAGTGAAGACATTTTGACTGTTGAACTTTATTTTGTTAGCGTTACTACTTTTTCCTCTGGGAGTCGAACTTGAGACTCGACGATGACTTTTTTTCTAAAACTTTTAACAATGGATTGTGTGTTTTTGAACATGGGTAAAAATTATTGTTCTAAGTTTTCCGCTACAAATGTTTTGGAGTGAAAAAAAATTTATTTACTTTTGAAAATAAATTTTTTTGCTCGGTTTTTCGGTTTCACTAAGAATGGCTCGGGTTTAGAGTGACGAAATGTTATAAGTCGAATTTCTGAATTTCGGGGCTTACAGGTTGCATCAGAGCCCACGTTGAAACTTCGAACCAAATAATTTATTTTACTTTAAAAATGAAACTTATTTAAGAAATAAATTAAATTTTATGAAAAATTTTAACAAAAATTCTATTAGTGTGGAAGTTGTCTTCTGTAGCAAACTGAAAAAGCCTCGAGGTATGTATTACTTAGTTGATGTTGAATAACAAAACACATACAAATAAGAATGCCCGAAGAAGAAAGATAGAATATAAGTAAATCTTGAACGTAAATTACGAAAGACTTTGATCATCCAAATGAGGAAGAAAAATATTTGAATAAAAGTTTCATACTTGTTTTATACAAGTACAATGCATAATAAATTGTTTTCATATACATTATTACTATTTTATTTCTTTACTCTACCTTTTACTGATCCTAGTTTTTCTTTTGGACTGGGAGTTATAGGTACTTAGCATGGCTCTTAGGCACCGATACCTTACTATTCGACAGGGAGAGCAGGAGACTATAGTGGATTTTTAGCTCGGTTTGCCCACTATTGAGTAAGAGCTGCAGATGAGGGTTTGGTAATCTCTAATCAAGAGGTTGTTGAGACGTTGAGAGATGTTGTTCAGGGCATGTGGTTGCCCCGAGCCTGAGTTATTCATGAAGAGATGTGGGATGTTAATTCCCGTGAAGGAGAGCACGTCCATTTGGCCACTTTTATGGATGGACTCCTGAAGAGTATTAGCAATGCAGTGAGTGTTGGGTAATTTGTAGTTTCGATGGAAGTTCCAAAACAGATTGTAATAGGACCAGTCTCACCTGTTAGCTGATTGATGAATTAAATATCAGATAGGATGACCAGCTGAGATGTATAGACAGCTGATGTAACAGATAGGTCACATATTGAGGGGAACTCAATAAATATACGTTAAGTCTTGAAGATCAGATAAGCCAAAGATCAGAAGACCATAAGATCAGAAGATTAGATAAGCTAAAGATCAAAAGATCAGAAGGTCAGAAGATCAGATAAGCTAAAGATCAGAAGACCAGAAGAGCTGAAGATCAAAAGACATCAAGACCAAAAGACCTACATCAGATAACACGAAGGAGAATCAGTAAGTTGTGCTAAGACAACTTACATCAGAAGATTCAAACCCAGGAAGAAAGATCAGTCTTTATCTGATCTGGTCAGATCCATCAGGTGACTACATCAAGTTACCTAGTACGAACCAAAGTCAATCAGACAAGAAGAATGTTAATCTTGTTAGTAAATCAAGTGCCGAATTTGTGTACTTGTTAGTAAATCACGTACGGAACTGACACTTGCAGGAATAGCGCTTCAGAGTCCAACGGCTACAAAGGACAAGCTTACATTTTTTCGGCCATGCCGCCTCTGAGCACATCAAATCAAGCTTGCAAACCTACCTTAAATAGACCGAAATTCGAATTGTTCTCCAACGGCTAGTTCGATTTCATGCCTATAAATATGGGATCAACCTTCATAGTATGGTTAGGAAAATATACAAGCTCAAGCAAGATTTCCGCACGAAGAACACAACTCAAGATTTATTCTTTACACAGAATTCTTATCCTCTAGCTTTAGGCTACTCAAATACTAGGATAGAATTCTAGTTGGAACATACAAATCTTATACCAAAACCCACAAAGTTAGGTTAAGTTTGGTAAGCAAGATTTCAGACTAGGGTTTCTAGTTTCTGATTTTTGGGATTGTTGAGTGAGAACTCTTGAAACATCTGCTGTATTGTGTTGGACTAACAAATAAATCTAAGTCCAGATTCGTTAAGTGAGTGCCCCTGCTGATAAGGAAGAGTGGACGTAGGACGAGTTGTCCGAACCACTATAAATCTTGTGTGATTTATTTGCTTTACACTCTTAGCATACTACCTGCTTTATATTCCATGCATGTTATGAGTCTAGATCAGATTTGCACCAAGCAACTGATCTGATCAGCTTGACACCTTTGTCATCTGATCAAAAACAGATTACTCAGAATCTGGTTTGAGTAAAACTGGTTTTTCACTCGGGATAACTTATCTTCCGCACTAACAGTTGAGCTGATAGACGCCAAACTAATCTGCTTCCAAGCTGTCAGTAAGTCGGATATCAGTCCGTACTGCTTCACTCGCACTCTGATCAGGCATACTTGCATATCCACACCTAATCTCACAAAAAGTTTTAGAAGTCTATTCAACCCTCCCCTCTAGACTTCTACTCTCACAAAACTCGTTCGGGACCTACAAGTGGTATCAGAGCAGTGGTTCTACAGACCACTGGCTTTGAAAATCATCGATTCTTGAGAAAGAATCTTTGTGGTCACTTGAACTGATCTTGAAAAATCCATTTTTAAAACTCATTATCTTCAAACTCATGTAAGCATGGATAACACATCTGGGATGAATCATGATCTGCCCAAGTTCTCTGTCGACGAGTACGCCGACTGGTCTCTCGACATGAGTGACCATCTGGGAGTCATCAGCAACAGAATGAGGGAGATTCTTGAGATATGACCAATCATCATCTATCACTATAATCCAGCTGAAGGAGGAGATCCTACACTGTTGGGATATTTATTAGTTTTAATGAAAGTTCCAAAACAGTTGTAATAGAACCAGTCAGAACTGTTAGCTGATTGACGATCTAGAGATAGGACTAAGTTGACCAGTTGATAATTGTTTTATAGAGCAACTGATGTAAAGATAGATAGATCACACATTGAGGGGGAACTCAATGTGAGTAGTCTTTAGTTTAGGAGATCAGAAGTGAAGATCAGATATGAAGGCCAGAACACATCTGAAGATATGAAGAAGAAGATAACAGACAGAAGACCAGATCAGTCTACATTAGAAGAAGTCAGTAAATTGAGCTAAGACAACTTACACCTATTGACTTCAAGATAGGCAAATCAATTTCTACTGATCTGATCAGTTCAGAAGAGTTGGTTCAAGAGAAACAACCTACGTCAAACAAAGTCGATCAGACATCAAGAATGAAGAGCTGCAAGTCCAGGATTCATTGTACTTGTTAGCCAATGAAGGATCAACACGCGTGTACGGAACTGATAGGGTTCAGGGTGTGGAAGGCTTAAAGCTCAATGGCTAGAAATGACAATTGCACGCTTTCGGCAATGCCAGTTTTGAAGAACATATAATCACCCCTGCAAACCTACCTAAAATATACCAAGATTCAAATTGTTCTCCAACAGCTCTTTGATTCAAGGCCTATATATATGGGATCAAACCTTCTTAGTAAGGTTACGAAAATTATCATCAAGCTCAAGCTCAAGCTCAAGCACATTTCCGCACGAAGAACACTATATTGAAGATTATTTTATAAGTGTTCATCTCACTTGTTCTTAGCCTTGAATACTTATCCTTTAGCTTTAGGCTACCCAGATACTAGGATAGTATTCCAGTTGGAACATTTCAAATCTTATACCCAAACAAAAGTTAGGTTAAGTTTGTTATAGCAAGATTTTAGTCTAGGGTTTCTAGATCTGATTTCTGGGATTAGTTGAGTGAGAACTCGTGAAGCATCTGTTGGTTGTACTTTGTTGGACTAACACATTAAACTAAGTCCAGTTGATTAGTTGGTGCCCCTGCTGATGGGAAGAGTGGACGTAGGACAAGTTGTCTGAACCACTATAAATTTGTGTGCCTTTACTTTGCTTTACACTTATCTGCACACTACCTTTTTGCATATTCTGAATCTGGATTAGACTAGCATCAAGCTACTAAACTGATCAGCTTGACACTTTCGTCATCTGATCTAAAACAGATTGATCAGAATCTTGGTTGAGTAAAACTGGTTTTCACACGGGTTAACTAATCTTCGCACCATTAGTTAAACTGATAGACACCAAATTGATCTTCCTCCGAGCAATCAGTAAGTTGGATGTTAGTCCATATTGATTTACTCCGCACTCTGATCAGGCATACTTACTAATCACATCTGATCCACGAAAAGTTTTAGAAGTCTATTCACCCCTCCTCTCTAGACTTCTACCCTCACTAAAACTCGTTCGAGACCTACAAGTGGTATCAGAGATGTGGTTCTTCCGACCACTGGCTTTGAGTATCATCGGTTCTTGAGGAAGAACCTTTGTGGTTACTTGAACTGAACTTGAAAAACCTTTTAAAACTCATAATTTGCAAAACCATCACAAGCATGGATAACACTTCAGGAATGCATCATAATTTACCCATGTTTTCTGTTGATGAGTATGCAGATTGGTCTATCGACATGAGAGACCATCTGGGAGTGATAAGCAACAGAATGACTGAGATTCTTGAGATAGGACCGATCATCATCTATCACTATAATCCAGTTGAAGCAGGAGATCCTACTCAACCAGTTGGAGCAAGAATCATAAAGAGTCCCTCTCTAATGGATGCAGATGAGAGGAAATTGTCAAATCTGGATACTGTTGCCAGACATCTCATCATGAAAACTATGGATTCTACTACACGAGAAAAGGTGAAGTACCTAAAAACTGCTAAGGAAGTATGGGATGCACTTGCTGAAATCTGCAAAGGAAATGAACAGCATGTGGAAACCCAAGCTAAGGGGAGTGAACCAGTTCAATCTCCCTCACTGTAATCTAGAGCTCATTCACCTGCTGGATCTCAGTCTGCTGGTCCAAAACAGATGGTTTGCACTCCTTCTCCGAAATCAAGCCCTGAGAAGGTTGAAACTGCTCCTGCTCAGCCAGGGGAACAAAGAACTGAGGTGCCTTCTCCGCCTGCAACCTTAGAAGTTCAGCAACCTGAAATCTCAGAGGGTGTGCCTTTTGTGCATCTGATTTCAACCACTGATCAACCCGGTTCATCAACTTCAAAAGCCATCCCTTAATCAAAGGTCGCCAAGAAAATATCTGGTCACATGATCAGACTACGGATTGAGAGGGATCTGGATGAACTGTTCCCAGAGTTGAATGAGACGCCTCTGATCAAAGATGAAGTTTTAGAGATTCTTGCTTGGAGAGATCTTCGTCTGAAATACTTCACTAACTTCATCATGGTCATGGAACAGATGGGCGGGGCAAATGAATTTGCTAACTTCGATTCCACCATGAAGAGAGTAGCTGGAGTAAGCTCTCCCGTGGATTTACTATATGCTGAAGCGGTAAAAGAGTTGGTTTACTGGAAGTTGGGTAAACCCATTGAAGAACCTGCAACAGAGAAAGATCAGATGGTAGTGGAGGAAATTGCCGATGAAGGTGGAGCTGGTAATGCAGTCCTTGACCAACCACCAGAGGCGAACGTGACTGAGGTAACTATTGGACTTCTTTAGGGTCTAACAGGTCAGGCCAGCCTCAACATTCCTGCATCTCACATCACTTCTAATCAGTTAAAAGAGATCAGAACCTGCTTTAAGGAACTACTGCAACAAGAAGTTGAAAATGTGTTAGCAAACTCCATTAGCACCACTATAACAGATCATCGCCAGATGTCAGCTCAGGTCATGACGGAACAGAGACAGTATATGGAGTCTCAGGTAAATGAACTGAAAGAGCAGTTTAAAACTAATATCAAGAAGGTAAAGGAGGACTTCACTAAAGCTGTGAACGATAATCTGGCAAAGATTGCCAATCTTGAAGTCTCTCTGCTTATAGCCACGGAAAAGCTGAACTCCTCAGAGGAGAAATTCGACAAGCTTATGCTTACCTTCTCAAGTGCCATTGAGACTGCCAAACACGAACTGGTAAACAAGATTCATGAAGAGATTGTCTCAGCTCAGGGTTTAACTTTGACAGATCTTAATCAAGCTGTTGCAGTCAGTTTTGGCTCCCTGACTTCCCACCTTAACTCCCTCTTTGATCAAACCAAAAAGGGGGAAGGACAGGTTGAGAAACCAATCGAGTCGATCAGAACTTCAGAAGATCTTATCCAAACTGTCAAAGCGCATGAAGAAAGACTTGCTGACTTGGATGAACTAGTTGTTGAGGTCAGAGCACGGCTAGAAAGATCTAAACTGAAAGCTAAGAAAGCTGGTCCCTCACCGTCTGCACATGCACCTCCTCTTGCTCCTATTGCCTCTCAGAGAATCACAAGGAGTGCTTCAGCTACTCAGGTTGAAGCTGACAAAAATCTGGCAATAAAGATGACAAAAGAGCAGTTAGCTGAAGAAGCAAGGCAGAGTGAAGAAGAAATGAGGAAAGAAAAGTTGACTGATGCTGAAAGTCTGAAGAGGAGATATTCCACAAGATTGAGGAAAGGACTACTTGGAAAAGATTTTGTGGAACCTCTGATTCCAGGAATTGCTGAAGATATCATCCGCAGAGATGCCAGGCGTGCAGAAAGCCTGGAGGATTGGGTGAAGATCAAAGCAGAATGGCTTCTGGATGCGTTTGTGCTTGACATTGTTCCAGTTGAAGAATCTCTAGATGAGGAGTTTCTGAACTGGATAGAGAGCAAGCATCCAGTTTTTCTGAAGGAATTGCAGAAAGATGCCAAGGATATCAATGCCAAGATCTCTCATCCTCCGTATGACACACTGGATTACCAAAAGAAGTCTGAAGGGTCTTTCGACAGATTAACTTTCGTACGCTTCTACTATGACTTACTGAAGAAGGCAGCCATATCTGATCCAGGGCAGATAAATGATGTAAAGTGGAAACTTTATCGGATCTTCAATGTTCCTCAAAATATGCGAGAAATGCCAGAGGGTTACAGACCCAAAGAATAATAATCAGAAGATGAATGGTTAGGATCAGATTTTTTTTGTGTGCTATGTAATGTCTTATCTAAATGAAAAATTATATTTTCTGATCCTAAGACAATCTCTCACTGTCTTTTCTGATTATCTGCTTTATCTGCTTTATACTTATCAACTATTTTTGGTTTCATCAAAAAAGGGGAAATTGTTGGGAAATTTATTAGTTTTGATGAAAGTTCCAAAACAGTTGTAATAGGACCAGTCAGAACTGTTAGCTGATTGACGATCTAGAGTTAGGACTAAGTTGACCAGTTGATAATTGTTTTATAGAGCAACTGATGTAAAGATAGATAGATCACACATTGAGGGGGAACTCAATGTGAGTAGTCTTCAGTTTAGGAGATCAAAAGTGAAGATCAGAACACATCTGAAGACATGAAGAAGAAGATAACAGACAGAAGACCAGATTAGTCTACATCAGAAGAAGTCAGTAAGTTGAGCTAAGACAACTAACACCTGATGACTTCAAGATAGTTTCTACTGAGATGATCAGTTCAGAAGAGTTGGTTCAACATAAACAACCTACGTCAAACAAAGTCGATCAGACATCAAGAATGAAGAGCTGCAAGTCCAGGATTCATTGTACTTGTTAGCCAATGAAGGATCGACATGCGTGTATGGAACTGATAGGGTTCAGAGTGTGAAAGGCTTAAAGCTCAATGGCTAGAAAGAACAATTGCACGCTTTTGGCCATGCCGGTTCTGAAGAACATCTAATCACCCCTACAAACCTACCTAAAATAGACCAAGATTCAAATTGTTCTCCAACGGCTCTTTGTTTCAAGGCCTATATATATGGGATCAAACCTTCTTAGTAATGTTATGGAAATTATCATCAAGCTCAAGCTCAAGTAGATTTCCGCACGAAGAACACTATATCGAAGATTATTTTTTAATTGTTCATCCCATTTGTTCTTAGCGTTGAATACTTATCCTTTAGCTTTATGCTACCCAAATACTAGAATAGTATTCCAGTTGGAACATTACAAATCTTATACCCAAACAAAAGTTAGGTTAAGTTTGTTATAGCAAGATTTCAATCTAGGGTTTCTAGATCTTATTTTTGGGATTGGTTGAGTGAGAACTCGTGAAACATCTGTTGGTTGTACTGTGTTGGACTAACAGATTATACTAAGTCCAGTTGGTTAGTTGGTGCCCCTGCTGATAGGGAAGAGTGGACGTAGGACAAGTTGTCCGAACCACTATAAATCTGTGTGCCTTTACTTTGCTTTACACTTATCTGCACACTACCTTTTTATTTGCATGGATATTCTGAATCTGGATCAGACTAGCATCAAGCTACTAAACTGATCAGCTTGACACTTTCGTCATCTGATCTTAAACAGATTGATCAGAATCTTGGTTGAGTAAAATTGGTTTTCACACGGGTTAACTAATCTTCCGCACCATCAGTTAAACTGATAGACGCCGAACTGATCTGCCTCCGAGCTATCAGTAAGTCGGATATCAGTCCATATTAATTCACTCCGCACTCTGATCAGGCATACTTACTAATCACACCTGATCCACGAAAAGTTTTAGAAGTCTATTCACCCCTCCCCTCTAGACTTCTACCCTCACTAAAACTCATTCGGGACCTACATACACAACCAGTTGGAGCAAGAATCAGAAAGAGTCCTTCATTGATGGATGCAGAAGAGAGGAAATTGTCAAACCTGGATACGGTGGCCAGACATCTGCTAAGGAAGTGTGGGATACCCTTGCTGAAATCTGCAAAGGTAATGATCTGATTAAGGATAGCAGATTACAAGCTGAACTAGTAAACTTTGAGAAACTGAAGATGTTACGAAACGAGACGATTGATCAGCTTGATGGAAGAATTACTCGAGGAGTCAATAGGCTGCTTGATTTAGGCCGAGTAATGTTAGATAAGGATATCAACTACAAGATTCTGAGATCACTGACAAAGAAATGGGATACTAAAGTAACAGTGATCAAAGATTGTCAAGATATTGGAACCATGAAGTCGAACGATCTGTTTTTCAGCTTGAAAGCACATGAATTTGATCTGATTGAAAGAAGCAGAGAATCAGATGATGTTCCTTCTGAAGCTACCACAAACTCTACAAAAAATGTTGCATTTCAGGCAACTGGTAGCAGTTCACGATCTATTAAACCAATTGGGAACATCATCAGCAAAGATGAACAGATTGCTCTGCTGACCAGAAAGCTTGAACGATCAAACGTTCAGATTGGAAAGTACAGAAAGTTCTACAAAGACTATAGACAAAGTAGAGGAAGAGATAGGAGATCTTCTGATAGATCACCAGAAAGAGATCATTTTGATGAGAGAAGAGACGATCGAAGAGAAGATTGGAGAGATAACGGAAGAGATGACAGAAAGGATGATTGAAGGGATGATCGCAAAGGAGACAGACGTGGTGAAAAATCAGAAAGGAGGAGTTCTGATTACAAGCAAGGTGGAAAGTTACCTGACATAAAGTATCGAAGAAATGATTCACCTAACAGAAAAGGATCTGGAGAATCTGGAACTTGTTTCCACTGCCACAAACCAGGTCACTACAGTACAAACTGCCCCGACCTGACTCCTAAAGAAAGATGAGAGAAGCGAAGCACAAGAGATCAACGATACAGAGACAGAAAAGCTATGATAGCAGACACATTTGGTATTGATGACTCTTATTTTCCATTAGATGACTCTGGATACTCATCTGTTGAAGACTTTTGTCTGATAAAAAACACTGTCGATATCAACGATCTGAACTTCTCAACTGATGATGACATCTGTCTGATGGCTAGAGAAGCTGACTAATCTGAGGTAATCTCTAAACCTTATGTGGTTTTCTGATCCATACTTGTTGTGCTGAGCACATCTGCTGGAGAGATTAACCTGCAGGTCTATAATGACCAATTTCTTGATGATTTTTCTAATGCAATAGATACTTATACAAGAGTGGAAGTTGAGAATGATAACCTAAGGGCAGAGAATGTCCGGCTTGTAAAAGAATGTAAAGAAAGTAGAACTGCTGAACAGAAATTGATTGAAAATGTTCAAAAGATGACCATAGAACTAGATGTTCTAAAAGTTGGTTCTTCTGATCAGGGAAGATTGATTAATGAACATCAAGCTACCAATCTAAAATAAGCAGAAGATCTCAAAGTCCTTCAGGCTAAATTTGATGAACTCTTCCGAATGCATGAGAATCTAAAAGCCATTGAGGACAGTTTGCGTAAGAAAATAGAGGTTTTCATGAAATCATCTAAAACTATTCAGAATTTGAGCAACTATTTTTGTGCGCCAACTGATAAGAAGGAAATTGGGTATGAGAACCCTTCTGGATCCTCAAAAGTCCCATCTGGTTCACGTTAGAAAATGTGTCACCAAACGAGTTTCTTATAAAGATACAAACTATGCTAAATTTGTATCAGATAAGGGGAAAGGACCAGCTGATCAGGCAAGACTAGTGTCAAATCAGAAAGGGAACATAAATGGCCCCAACTGATCAGCACCAGTTAAGGAATCAACAGAAGAATCATGTTCTTCTGAAGAGACCTCAGCCCAATCAGTAAAGTAGGCCTCAGCCTGGACCATCTCGCAGGGGATAGTCCCAGCTGAAGTCGACTCTGTCCAAGCTGCCTAACCAGCAACCTAAAGGTAAACTGATCAAGCCATCCGTGCAGAAAAGATACGAATCTTTTGATGGTAGCAGTCGTAATCAGAAACTTAGGACTACTGCACTTGAGCCCCACTAGATTAAAAAAAGACCAGTTAACAAAAAAAATCCCAAGTCTTCCGATTCATCCAAGGCTCACACTAATAATCATACTGATCAAAACACACATGATTGAGATATATGATTATGTAGATGTGTAGTGGGAGCCAACTATTAATTGTGAATTAAAGGTTTGTAACTGTTCTTGTTTGTAACCTGCTTGAATGTGTTTAAATAGACAGTTCACCCTACATGACCTATTTAAATTGTTTTGAGATGTCGGCTGATGCATATTCATATTGTTTTGAGATTTTGATATGAATAATGTGATCAAAATTATGTGGTAATTTTGTGCTTATACAATTGTTGTTTATCTCAGTTCAACACGTCGCAACCTTTTAATCCACTATATGTTATACTTAAAGATCATCAGCTATCTGCTGAAAACTATGTTGATTGGAAATGAAAACTTATGATTGTCCTAACTGGACAAAAGCATAAAAGTGGATCCTTGACACACCAAAACCAGATGAGCCAACTGGCGAATCGAGTAAAGTGGAAAAGAAAAAGTATGAGGACTGGGAGCATTGCAATGACATGGCTAAGTGTACCATCCTGGAATTTATGTCGGATGTGTTGCAACACCAACACCAAGAATTTGCAACTGCTGTGGAAATCATGCAAAATCTTAGAAAGATGTTCCAACACCAGAACCGCACGGCTCGTCAGATCATCTTGCGAGAGATGTTGCCGCTTAAAATGGTGGAGGGCACGCTCGTAAGGGATGACATCCTCAAAATGATGGCTCATCTGAATAAACTTGAGATTCTGGGTGCAGATTACGATCTGAAGACCCATATCGATTTGGTACTCCACTCTCTGCCCAAAAGTTTTGAGCATTTTCAGTTGAACTATCAAATGAATAATCAAAAGTTCTCGCTAGCTGACTTTTTTCAAGCTTTGGTCTCGAAAGAGACGTTGATGGGGCACCAAACTCAAGCTTTGATGGCAAGTGTTCCATCCTCATCTTCTAGGCCAAAGGAAGGTAAGAAGAAGAAGAGGGCCAAAGGCTACAAGCAATCAAACTCAACTATTGCCAAGGGCAAGGGTACGATGAAGGATGCTGGTGGTGTCAATAAGGATCCTAAGGGGAAGTGCTTCAACTGCAGTGAGAAAAGACACTGGAGGTCTGCCTGTTCCAAGCCCAAGAGGGCCGAAAAGAAAGTTAATTCTCAAGCACTAGTTGTTAAAACTTATTTAGCGGCTTATTCTTCCCATTCGTGGGTAGTTGATACGGGATCCACTGATCATGTTTGTTTCACGTTATAGGGTTCAAGCTGACCCGACAACTTAGTGGAAGTGAGATCCTCATCACACTGGGCGATGCTACGAGAGTAGCAGCTGAAGCAGTGGGAGACGTGCACCTATCTTTTGAAAACAGAGTTTTAGTTTTGAGAGATGTTCTTTATGTTCCTGTTTTTCGGAAAAAAATCTTATTTCAGTATCTAAACTATATTCTGATGGATATTATGTTCGTTTTAATAAGCAAGTTACTATTTTTTGTAACTATGTGTTTATCTGTTATGGAACTTTAAGGAACAATCTCTATACTATTAACTATGCACACCACTCACAAAATGCATCTTATAACACATCGACTGTTTCAAATAATAAGAGAAAACGTGAACGAAACACTTCTTTGGCATCTCAGATTAGGTCATATTAATCTGAATAGGATTCAAAGGTTGGTGAAAGATGGTTCGCTGGAGGACCTACAGCTAGAACCATTTCCAACTTGCGAGTCATGTTTAGAGGGTAAAATGGCCAAGAGGGCATTTGGAGCCAAGGGGATTAGAGCCATAGAAGTGTTGGAAATCGTTCACACTGACGTGTGTGGTCCAATGTCAACCAAAACTAGACGTGGCTATGAGTATTTCGTGACTTTTATGGATGGACTCGTGAAGAGTATTAGCAATGCAGTGAGGGCAATGAACTGATCCTCATCTTAGACTACATGGGCCATTTTCCAGAGTGTCATGGCTGAGATGTTGGTGTTGGGGTTATACGTGAAAGTATGCTTTTACTTTGTATAACCTATGTATTAAACACTTGTTTACTGAAATAAATTATTTATCACTGTTCCTTTAAATATGATTGAATGTTATATATATTTATTGCAAACCGTTTACAGAATAGCATGTGTTACATTGTAGTTAACGTGGTGATACCAGATTACAGAAGATCACGATAATAGACTCTTGTAAACAAGTGCGTGTTTCACAACTTAGATAGATCTGAACAATCTATTGGTAGACGTTGATGTGTAAGGCTCAGATTGGCTTGTCTTGACCAAGAGATTACACTAGTGCATTTGATGCGCTGAAGCGGACCTACAAAGAGGATAAACTCATTCGGTCTGACTTATGGGATGAAGAGTTAGACCTCAGTGGTTGTTGATTTCTTAATCTCTGTCAATTAAAAAGGACTGTGTGCGAATAGTAATTATTACTTTGACTTATAATGGGAAGAGATTCACTGCGACTTCGATACCCAATATCTTGGGCAATAATATTAATTACATGACAGCTGCTAAATTAATACAGAGAATCATGTACTTGGAGAGTCTTGCATGATTAGTCCCCTTGGTGGGCTCAAAACCTTTATCATACCAAATCTTGCAAGTGGAAATTTATTTTCGGTATGGATAATAATGTTGAGCTCTCCTTACTCCAAGGATAAATATATTAATTAATATAAAGCTTTTCAGTGGCTTAATTAATTAATGGATAAAATAATCTTAAACACGAGAAATAATAACCGGGATCCATATTACCGTAATATGGGTTGAGATGGATAGTGCAATATTAATTATATAGTGGAATTAATTAATATTAATGGGCTGAATAATATTGTGGCTCAATACTGGAATTCAGAAGCCCATTGGGAGGTTCATCTTAATTCTCCTAAAGGCCCCTCAAGCAGCCCAAATAAAGTCCATTAAATGAAAAGGTGTATAAAATAAATTAAATATTTTTCCTTGTTATTTTCGAAATTATTAAAGAAAGGAGGGAGAAAGATTTTCTTGGGAAGATTTTATAAAATGGAGATAAGTATTCTTGGAATACAAGATTATCCCATAAATTTAAGAAATCTCCCACTTGGCCTCTTTAATTGTAATTTTTGAATTATAGAGAAATAAAAGGGAAGAAAGATTTTCTTGGAAAGATTTTATGGAGAAAGATATGTATTCTTGGAATACAAGAATATCTCACAAATTCAAGAAACATCCAATCTTTCAAAATCTTTCTTATTATTTTCAAATTTAAGGTTTAATAAGAGTGTGAGATTTTGTGGAAAAATACACATGGAAAGAAGAATATATGGGATATATTCAAGATTTCTTGGAGATCAAGAAAAGATCTTTCCCAACCCTAATAGAGCCCAAATTTTCGACCCCCCCTATTATAAATAGGGGATGAATTTTTCATCCCCAACACAATTCCATGTGCTGGAAATATTAGAAATCCACAAAGGTGATGCAACAAATTATTTAATTTTCCTTTATTTTATAATTGTTCATTGGATAACCTTCCACCAAGGTTGTTGAGCAAGGACTTGTAAATACTTGAGAGAGACTTTTGGTTGGTTGCCAGATACCTGATCCTGCCTGTCTCAGACCGTCTCTCCAACAAATACGTTTACGTAAACTCCTAGAAATTCCGCATGCTAGGATCTTTTACGTGAATTATTGTTTGCATGTTGTTGTTGGATTGATTATTATTTGAATTCACATCGGTAAATTCATGCTAGTAATAATCGTTAATTTAAATTTGTGTTTATGAGGTCATCCCGATAGATCTTGGCATAAAGTATCCCAAAAGTTGGAGGTTGAGGCACGAGATGCCCACCAGGCCTATGTTATGCTGACACCACAGGTTGGAGCCCTTCAGGAGAAGGTTAACGTTACTAGACAGAGGATCATATCTCTGTCTGAAAAGTATGCTTGTATAACCAAACTAAATTTTCTTATTTATTTACTGAAATAAATTATTAATCACTGTTGCATTTAAATATGAATGAATGTTATATATATTTATTGCAAACCCGTTCAATAAGTTAGTACGTATTACGTTGAAGTTAATTTGGTGATACCAGATCACAGAAGATCAAATTAAAAGCTCCTCGTAATTAAGTTAAAATTCACAACCTAGATGGAAATGAACAAACCATCATGAAAGGTTGATGTATAAGGCTCAGATTGGCTTATCTTGACCAAGAGATTATACTAGTGCATTTAGATGCACTCAATAAAGACCTACAGGGGGATAAATTCTTCGGTACTGAATATACAAGAATTAGACCTCAGTGGTGTGTTATTTCTTAATCTCCATCCCCTAAATACGATCGTGTGGAATTAATAACTATTGGTTTGACTTATGATAGGAAGAGAGTCAATGTGATTCGATACCTTATATCTTGGGCAATATTATTAATTACATGACGATTGCTGACATTTAATATGGAGAATTGTGTGCAAGTACGTCTTGCTTGATTTGTCCCCTTGGTGGGCTCAGAATCTTTATCATACCAAATCTTGCAAGTGGAAACTTATTTCCGGTATTGATAATAATGTTGAGATGTCTTTACTCCAAGGATAAAGATATTAATTAATATAAAGCTTGTTTTGTGGCTTATTTAATTAATGGACTAAGATAATCTTAAATACGAGAAATAATGATCGGGAGCCATATTATAGTAAAGTCATAATATGGGTTAAGATGGATAGTTCAATATTAATTTTATAGTGGAGTAAATTAATATTAATGGACTTGAATAATATTTGGCCCAATATTATAGCTTCATAGTCCATTGGAGGTCCAATCTTAATTCTCCTAAAGGCCCCTCAAATAGCCCAAAATAAAGTCCAATTAATGAAAAAGAGAAAAAAATATTCTTGCCTAATATTTCTTATATTTTTTGAAAATTGTAGGAAAAGGGAGAAAAAAGATTTTCTTGAAAAGATTTTATGGAAAAAAATAAGTATTCTTGGAATACATAATTATCCCACAAATTCAAGAAGTCAAATCTTGACTCCTTCTTCCTTGTATTTTTCGAAAAACAGGGATTAAAGGGGAATAAGATTTTTATGGAAAATTTAAGATAGGAGATATATTCAAGATTTCTTGGAGATCAAGAAAAAGATTTTCTTCCTTATTTTTTCATTGAAAAAATCGGCCACCCCTGTCCCTATAAATAGGGGATGAATTTTTCATTCCCAACTGCAATTCCATGTGTTGAAAATATTAGAAATCCACAAAGGTGGTGGAAAAATATTTTTGGTTTTCTCTCTTATTAAAATCGTTCTTGAGAATTCTCCCACCGAATTGCGTTCGTGGACTTGGGACATATTTGGGAAGGCTCTTTGGGTTGATCCATCGTCTCAACGGTTGTCTCTACAAGAGGTTAGTAATCTCGTAACTCCTAGATTCCGCATGCTTAGGATTTACGTGGATTACGTGTACGCATGTTGTTTTTTCTCTTATTAATTATTATGTTGAATTAATTTAGGATTAATTCATGTTAGTAATTAATTGATTAATTTAAATATGTATTTAAAATCATCTCGAATAGATCCGGGCACCCATATTTTCCCAACAACTGGTATCAGAGCTCTGGTTTCGAGCTCTGACTTTTAAATTGTTGTTTAAATTAAGTTGGACATTAAATTGAAAATTAGATTGTAGAATTGCTAGATCTGTTTTACAGGTACCCAATTGTCATGGTATTTAATGTGTTTATTTTTCATGCGTATGAATGAATGGTTTTTAATTCGACTTGTTCCGATTTGTTTTTCTCATGAGAAAATCCACAAGTAGATTAGGCTATTTGATTTGATCAATTTAATAGACTAGTCTAGATTTAAGGTGTATTTATTTTTTGTTAATTAAATTGTAACCTGATCGAAGACGAAGAAGGAGACGAGGAGTTAAAACGGATCCGAAATGTGACGTGGCGGCGACGGCACACGCGAATCGCGACGCCGCTAGTTGAACGGGCTCGGGCGACGACGTCGCTAGTTGATCGGGCTCGCGGCGCGACGTGGACGGATAAGGGCGATGCGGCGACGGGCGCGTATGTGGGCAGACATGAGGCGGAAGGGCGCTGGGGCGGCGAAGGCGGCGGCGGCGCTTGGCGCAAGAAGGGCACGCCAAGACGGGGCCCCGCCGCCGTCGCCGCCGAAAGCCGCCGAGGATGCCGAGTATACTAAAGGCGACACACGCAGCTGCGCTTAGCGAAGACGAAGCGCGATCACTTGGCCAAGTGGCCAACCTGATGCGGGCGTGTATCCCGGCTGCGAGCTGCTTATCGTGGCGTTCCAAGATGGATTTTTTTCGAGATGAACGAGTAGGAGAAATTCAAGATGGTGTTTCTTCAAGATCAAGCCAAGGAAAATCAAACCATGACAGTTGGATAATTTCTGCCCAATATGTTTATTTTCTGCTTTGCTTGATTTATTGTTGTCTTTCTTATGCTTTATTTAATTTGTTTAAATGTGTTTTAATAATTACTAAGTATGTTTTAATAATTAATTTGGTTTTGAATCAAATTAATTTTGACCTCCATGATTTATTTATTTGTGAAATATTTTGGAGAAATTTCCCTACGGGACGGTCAAAAGATAGCTTTCACTTGAATAAATTCTCAAAAGGATGATTGTGAATTATTATTAGTGGCGACGATGACCCTCCCAAGAGGCTCGATCAAAACGATGTAGTAATTCTGTATTTAATCATGGATATTACTTAGGTATAAAATTGATATGCAGATACTTCACCGAAGTCCCTGTCAATTTTATATTGGTCAAGTGGGAGCCGACTATTAATTTTTGAAATTAAAGGTTTGTAACTATTCTTGTTTGTAACCTGCTTGAATGTTATTTAAATGATGACCCTTCTAAGAGGCTTATTTAAATCTGTTTTGAGATGTTGGCTGATGCATGTTCATACTTTTTTTGAGATTTTAATATGAATCGTGTGATCGAATTATGTGATTTTCTTTGTGTTGATCCGGATATTGACACAAGATGTATGTTTATTTTCAGTTTCATCATGTCGCAACCTTTAAATCCACTGAAATATATGCTCAAAGAACACCAACTCACTGGCGAAAACTATGTCATTTGGAAACATAATATGTCTTTTGTCCTCACTGCACAAAAACATCATTGGGTTCTTGGCGGGCAAAAACCTGAAAAACCAACTAAAAGGTCATCAAGTGCAGAAAGTTGTTTGTACAAAATCTGGGAGCAAGCAAACGAATCAATGAAACTCGTAATCTTGACTTCACTGTCTGATGATTTGAGACTCATTCATGAGGGAGTTGATTCGGCTGCGGAAATTGTACAAAGTCTTGAGGAAATGTTTTCCTCAGAGAGCAATATGACCAAAGAGTTTCATCAAAATGACGTGGAAAAGCTAAAGATGATCGAGGGAACACCTGTGAGGGATCACATTCTCAAGGTCAGACACCATTTTGAAAAATTTGCTTACCTCGGTACACGGTACTGTGATGAGGCTCAAATCGAATTCTTGTTCCTAACTCTTCCAAGGTGCTTTAATGAGTTCTATTGTGGTATTGTGATGAGTGATCACATGTTTACCATAGATACTCTATAAGAAATCTTGGAGACGATAGAGAAACACTTGGGACAAGAAGACGAAGCTTTGGTGACTATGAAACTTCTCTCAAGATCTAGACCAATGGTGGGTAAGATTGTTGAGAAGATGAATGGTCCGATCCAAAGCAAGGCCACTAAGAAAACAGGTAATAAGGCCAGTTGGTTAAAGGTCCAAAAGAAACCAAAGGGAAAATGTTTCAACTGTGGTGAAGAAGGACATTGGAGGTCAGCCTGTTCCAATCCCAAAAGGAATGGAAAGAAAGGTAATTCTCACTCACTAGTTGTTGAAACTTGTTTGGCGGAGTATGCTGCCCATTCGTGGGTATTGGATACGGGATCCACTGATCATGTTTGTTTCACGTTAGAGTGGTTCAAGCGGACCCGGCAACTTAGTGGAAGTGAGATCCTCATTACGTTAGGCGATGCTACGAGAGTGGCAGCTAAAGCAGTGGGAGAAGTGCACCTGTCTTTTGAAGACAAGTTTTTAATTTTAAGAGATGTTCTTTATGTTCCTATTTTTCGGAAAAACCTTATTTCAGTTTCTAAACTATTTGTCGATGGATATTTTGTTCGTTTTAATAAGCATGTTACTGTTTTGTGTAACGAAGTTATTATCTGTCATGGAATTTTACGGAACAATCTCTATATTATTAACTGTGCACACCACTCACATAATGCATCGTATAACACATCTATTATTTCATGTAAAAGAAAGCATTCGGCTAACGTGAACGAAACACTTCTTTGGCACCTAAGATTAGGTCATATTAACCAAAAAAGAATTCAAAGGTTGGTTCAAGATGGTTTGTAGGTCCCGAATGGGTTTTGTGAGGGCAGAAGTCTAGAGGGGAGGGGTGAATGGACTTCTGAAAACTTTACGTGCAGATCAGGTGTGATTGCAGTTTGCCTGATCAGAGTGCTAGTGAGTCAGTTTGGACTGATGTTCAATCTTACTGAGTGCCTGAGGGCATATCAGTTTGATATCTGCCAGTTTAACTGATAGTGCGGAAGCTTGTAAATACCCGTGTGAAAAACCAGTTTTATCAAATCAGATTCTTAAGTCAGTTTTCAACCAGCTGACTAAGGTGTCAACCTGATCAGATCAGTTGCTTGGTGCAGACTGATGTTAACTTAGAATATGTATGCAATTTTAAGCTCAGTTGTGTGAATAGTGTAAAGCAATAAAGAGCAAGTAAATGCACACAAGATTTTATAGTGGTTAAGACAAAACCAGTCCTACGTCCACTCTTCCCTTAATACAGGGGCACCAACTTAACCAACTTAACCGACTGGACTTAGTTTAATGTGTTAGTCCAACACCCAACATATGTTTATCGAGTTCACACTCAACCGATCCCAGAAATCAGAAACTAGAATCCCTAGTCTGAAATCTTACGGTAACAAACTTAACCTAACTTTGAGTTTGGGTAAATGTTTGTTGTGGTTCCAACTGGAAATCTATCCTGGTGTTTATGTAGTCAAATGCTAGAGGATAGGATTTCTTGCTAAGAACAGTGGGATGAACACTTAAGAATAATCTTCAAATTCGGTGTTCTTCGAGAGGAAATTCTGCTATAATTTTTGCTTCTTTTTCAGTCTGCTCGATCCGGTATGTTCTCAGTCTTCTTCACCTTTGAAGAGCAATCCCATTTTATAGACCACGAAATCAAAGAGCCGTTGGAGAGCAATTTGAATTTCGGGTTATATTAGGTAGGTTGTAGGATATGATGTGACGTGCTCCGAATATCGGCGTGGCCGTAGGCATGATTAGCTCCATTTATGTCCACAACGTCGAATCCCGCATTGTCAGCTCTTTTTGTACACGTGTCGCTTTCTCCTTGGCTTCGGCGAGATCAAAGACCGAAGATTTGTCCGTTAGACGATTGATATTCCTTTTGTAGAATATTCATCTTGTCTGGTGTACCATTTTGGTTGATGCTGCTGAGCTGACTTGATCAGATAGCTGATCAGTCTACCTTGTAGAGTCTTCTGATGCAGATTGTCTTAGCACAATTTGCAGACCCTACCGATGTAGGTCTTGTCTTGGTAGTCTTCGATCTTTGGTGACTCGAGCCTCATGTCTTCATCATCGAGTCAGTTTATTATCGAGTCTTGAGTTTATCCGAGTCTTTCGAGTTCATCCGAGTCTTCGAGGTTTAAGCGAAGTCTTGAGTTTATCTCGAGTCTTGTGTTCATCCGAGTCTCGAGTGTCTTCATCTTCACGATCTTGACTTCTTGTATTACGATTTGTTCTTAGCCTTCCCGATCATCGACCTTACGGGTCATCCGATATTTCGACCTGACCTATACATATTGAGTTCCCCCCTCAATATGTGACCTATCTTTTACATCAGTTATCTATACATTTTAGTTTGGTCATCTTAATCGATTCTATGTCATCGAATCGATTCTTGGTCGATTGGTCCTATTACAACTTTGTTTTGGAACTTCCATCAAAACTTAAAAATTTACCAACAATTTCCCCTTTTTGATGGAACCAAAACACTTAATCGTAAAAACAGATACCACTTAATAGAAATGCAGATAATGTAAAGCAGTACATACTTCAGAAGACAATGAGATGTTGTCTTAGAATCAGAGAGATGGAATATTTCATTCAGATGGGTGTGTGTATTAAGAATATGTGAAAAGCGTACCTATCATCTGATTCCAAGTTGTCTTCCTCAGGTGTACTTGAACATTTGAAGTTCTTTGGGGATGCCAAACATCTTGTACATCCTTTGCATCAGCTTGTCCATATCTTCTCTTCTATGGATCCCTCCTTTGTCAGCAAATCCATAGTAGGCATTCTTGAATTTGACAGCATCTAGCTTGTTGTCTGGACGCAAAGGTGGAAGGAGTAGTTCAAAGGGTGGAGCTTCAGGTATCAGCGACATGATCTTCCCTTCCTTCATCACTGTCTGGTAGAAATCTGGGTACTTCGTTTCTAACCAGTTCCGAAATTCATCATCATTTTCTGTTTGGTTTTAATAAATCGAAATCATCTACAGGATGTACACGTCACACAACCATTCTCCTCTGATCTGATCCCATTCTGGAAGCAGATCTAGCTAGGCACAGAGGATGTCTTTAATAGGTGCCGGAAGGGCATTCTTCTCCCAAGCAATCTCCTCTGCTGCAGCTTCGTTCTTCCTCTTCCTTCGGATGTATGCGATGTTTAGTCCCTTAGCCTCTGCTAACTTCTGCTTCTTGATGGCAGCCTCTCTTATTCTCTGTCTGATTTGTTCTTGAGTTTGTTCAGGAGTCATCTGGCTTTTGGTAGAGAATAATTGGCTTTGTCTCTGATCTTCCGCAGTTGCTTTCACTATCTTGCCTTTGCCTTTCTTTCTCATCAGAGTTTGCTCAGGTTCATCTTGTTCGTCTTCTTCAGCTAATTTCTTAGCGAGTTCAAGGCTCTTGGCCTGATCATCAGTTTCCATTCTTTTCTGTACAAACGAAGAAAAGTCTTCAATCTTGTCGACTTTGGCAATAACCTCTGAAAGAGCAATTTTCTGCTCAGTGATCTCTTTGCTATGTTGCTCCACAATTTCTTTCACTTCAGCAACGAGATCAGTAGATGGAGTGGCTAGCAAGTCAGATACAGTGGCTTCTGGAAAAGTTGTAATTGTTACCAACTGTGTCTGTTTTTCTTTCTTCTCTTTATTCTCTTGTCCTTCCTCCTTTTTGGTTTCATCAAAGAGGTTGGACAGCCTGCAGTTCAGAGCAATGAATTGCCATGAGATCTCCTCTCTGAGTTCCTCAACAACAAGAGGAGTGATCTGAGCGGTGGCAGAAGGTACAGGAGTTAAAAAGCGTCTGAGAGCAAATTCGATGTCCATTCTTGCTCGTTCTGTAGAAGCTACAAAGTGTTTCCAACCCATATTAATGTTGTTGGTCCCGGTGGGAAAACCTATTTTGCGCGTGCGGAAGCAAAACATTATGTTCGGTGCATATAAAACAGGGGTGAGGGCAGAGTGTTTTCCAATTTTTTTCTCTATTGAACTCATGTGTTGTGTTTTGCTTATAACTAGATGCATATGACAAGTATAAACATAAAGCAGTAAACAACACAGCAATATATAGTGGTTCGGACAACCAGTCCTACATCCACTCTCCCTCTCTAGGAAATTCCTTATCAACTTCGAGCTTTTCGACTACCTCGTGTAGTTTACTTACTCAACTTCGCCCCGAGCTTTTCGACTACTCCACGTAGTTTACTTTACTCAACCCGAGCCTCGAGCTTTTCTAACTACCCTCAGAGTTTACTAACTCAAACTCTTAGATGTTTAACGAGTTCACACTCCTTCGGGACTTATCACCCTCACTCGGGTTTGCCTAACAACTACCTCACTTCACCACTGGGTTTGGGTTTGGTGTTGTCTCCAACTATGGTGAGATTTTCCCTTACAATGGTTTAGCCTCAATGCTAAGGTTGGGAAAATCTCTCTAAGCTTATGATACATCGTGGGTTGCTTAGGTTGGGTTCTAGAACACTCTTTGAATATATTTGTATATCTACAGACTTGTGTTCTAGGGTGGGAATGCTTTGACTATAACGCTCTTTGGCTTTGTAGCATTTTGTGCATGATCTCCACGCATCCACCATGCGATAATGAAGGAAGAACTTGTATTTATAGTGTGGATTTGAATGTTACCGTTGGAGAGAATCATATTCAAATCCATACTATTCTTTGTAAGTTCTGACTTTTTTCATTTGCTGGTTGTCTTCTCTCGTTGGTCCGTCGCCATTTAGATTCCAACGGCTATATTCCTTCACCGATTGCCTCGGAACATTAGGGATATCTTGAGCATTCAAGACATTCTCGAGTCTTTAGTAATTCTTGTGCCTTGATTTCTCTCGAGTCTTCGGAGTTCTCTCGAGTCTTCATGTTCTCTGAGTCTTCAGGTTCTCTGAGTCTTCAGGTTCTCTGAGTCTTCAGGTTCTCTGAGGCTTCGGTTTCTCTGAGGCTTCAGGTTCTCTGAGGCTTCGGTTTCTCTGAGGCTTCAGGTTCTCTGAGGCTTCAGGTTCTCTGAGCCTTCAGTTCTCAAGATCTCATCGAAGTCTTGAGATCGATTTTTTCTTGAGTCTTTAAACTAACTTCGTTTCTATATCTGCCGATTATACATGGTGCAGATAATATCCTGAACACTCTAAAACTGAATCCTGACTCATCTATCAAGATTATCCTGAACATGTCAT
This sequence comes from Stenogyne calaminthoides, assembly GCA_037126765.1. Taxonomy (NCBI): domain Eukaryota; kingdom Viridiplantae; phylum Streptophyta; class Magnoliopsida; order Lamiales; family Lamiaceae; genus Stenogyne; species Stenogyne calaminthoides. The sequence goes on from JBBCBC010000018.1 coordinate 16,081,065, forward strand.
ACTCAGGGGTTTTGGGATCTAATCAAAATCCTTTTTATTAAATTCATTTCCCAACAATTTCCCCCTTTTTGATGATGCCAAAACCTATCTTGTTACAAACATATAACCTATACTCAGGTTTCAGTTTTTCCTATTACAAGAATGGTAAATCTCTAATCAATTTAAATCATTCAATGATTTCTTCAAGAATGAATCTTTCCTAAATAGATCATTACTAAATACTTAACAATTTCTCCCATAGCATCATATAGTTTCCCTTTTATATGAGCATACAATCAGATCAGAGACATTCAATCAGGCATATCAACATAAAAGACATGTAAAAAAAGATAATGAGGTATTATCTTTGAGCATAAAGATAAAAGTTTCATTGATTGTATGTTATCAGTTACAGATTACAATGAACTTATCAAAGAAATAAAGAAAAAAAAACATAAAGAATTACAAGTCTTCAGTTTTGGTCTTCATCTTATGTCTTCAGCTCGGCTCCTCATTCATTCTTCTTCAATGGACCTTGTCGATCAGTATATATCGACACTCATGCCGACCGAGTTGGTTTCTCCGACTTCCGGACATCTTGACCCTCGGCTCTTTTGACCTATAATTGAGTCTCGGTTTATTTTACTTATCGAGTCTCGAGATCACTTTACCCAAGTTTATCTCGATTTCTTCTTTTTCGATCCGATTAGCTCGACTAATCAGATCCAACACATCTTTAGATCAACATAGCATCAGGTCATTATATCAGGTTAGCATATCGGGTTTATCATATCTGATCTTGATCACGTCTGATCTTGATCAATCTCTTTTGCTCATATTCTGATTTGCAACCTTCTCTTCTGATTTGCTGGTTTTAGCTTTTCTTCACTTCTGGTTTTTGCCTGATTTCATCATTTGAACTCATCTAACTTATTTGATCTCGATCGGTCTAAATGCTGCGTGACCATGTCTTGATCTTGATCATTTACTTTTGATTCTGTGAGTTCCCCCTCAAGTTGAAGTTCCTTTCGATATAGACCGATATATCTGATTTGGTGAAGTTTTCAAGCTCAGCTGATTTTCTTCATTTGATCAACTTTGTGTGTAATCATATTTTTGTTGACCTAATCTGATTCTCCTCAGATTAAGCCAATTCTTGGAAAGTGTTACTGCCAAAACTTAGTCTAGAGTAGTAGCCTCTATTCCCTAAGTTGGTGCGATTTGACATCGTAAATATCGTCGTCGACACTCTCGATATGTCAATCCGCCATAACTTTATCCAATTATCGATCGGCGTGATTTCTACATTTGTCCTTGTGATGCAAATTTTTCTAAAAAGGCTTTGAGAGCTCAAATTTGCATCCGCACCCTTGCTTGGCCTCTATAAATTGGACCAATATTTTTGACGACATAACTCATTCACCATACTTATCTTCTTTGTAGAATCATGTATCTGGTGAACCCTTGTTTTCGGTGAGACTTTAAGAAACACTTTTACCCTCTTTTCCATGATTTCATCTTCTCAAATCAACCTGTGTGTCCTTTTTTGCGGTTCTCGTCGTCATCAAAGATTTTCATACAATCGTTGCTAAGCTTCTCTACCATCGAGGGTGGCGGATCTGTTTGTCATGAATCGAGAAGACACTTCTCCTAATCGTATGCACCTTGTGTGTCTTTCTGGATGACGTAACCAAAGATTAGCATTACTTCGACTCACCGAAAATGAACTTGAGTTTGATATACGATCTTGATCATAACAACGGTGATCTTCCTATATCAACTCACCATTTAACAATTTGGAGAGCTCATCGACTCTTTCTTAGGGCTCCCGGCTTAAAAATCCTATCAAGGCCGCTCTCACTCCATTGGAGAGTCCATCGGGTTATGGCATAGGATTACCTTTCAAGCCTCCCTCACCTGTTAAGTGGGGAAAATGAGAGCATGAGATCTTAAAATCTCTCTTTCTCCTCCTCTTAATCACTACCCTGTAGATCGGGTTTGGGTTTGGATGAAGGTTTAGGGTTATGGCTTAAGGGTTTAGGGTTTAGAGTTATGTATTGACCTCCGTGTTCTCTTGCATTTGTAACTTGTAATGTAACGACCTTTGGTCTTTATCAATGAAAAGTTCTATTATTCCATTGTTATGTAAAACTTTTCTGTTTCCTCGATACCACAATTGATGGTATCGGATCGTAGATAGGTTTTAAAAATAGATCTCGCTTTCAGCGATTACATTGAAGAAGTAATCTTTTGAGCACCTCGCCTCTCGATACCACTTGTTGGTCCCGGTGGGAAAACCTATTTTTTGGCGCGGAAGAAGCAAAACATTATGTTCGGTGTGCATATAAAAACGGGGGTGAGGGCAAGAGTGTTTTCCAATTTTTTCTCTATTGAACTCATGTGTTGTGTTTTGCTTATAACTAGATGCATATGACAAGTATAAACATAAAAAGATAAACAACACAAAGAATATATAGTGGTTCGGACAACCAAATCCTACATCCACTCTCCTCTCTAGGAAATTCCTTATCAACTTCGAGCTCGACTACCTCGTGTAGTTTACTTACTCAACTCCTACCGAGCTTTTCGACTACTCCACGTAGTTTACTTACTCAACCCGACCACGAGCTTTCGACTACCTCACGTAGTTTACTAACTCAAAATCTTAGATGTTTAACGAGTTCACACTCCTTGGGACTTATCACCCTCACTCGGGTTTGCTTTAACAACCACCTCACTTCACCCTTTGGGTTTGGGTTTGGTGTTGTCTCCAACTATGGTGAGATTTTCCTTACAATGGTTTAGCCTCAATGCTAAGGTTGGGAAAATCTCTCTAAGCTTATGATACATCGTGGGTTGCTTAGGTTGGGTTCTAGAACACTCTTTGAATATATTTGTATATCTACAGACTTGTGTTCTAGGGTGGGAATGCTTTTGACTATAACGCTCTTTTTTGGCTTTGTAGCATTTTGTGCATGATCTCCACGCATCCACCATGCGATAATGAAGGAAGAACTTGTATTTATAGTGTGGATTTGAATGTTACCGGTTGGAGAGAATCACATTCAAATCCATACTATTCTTTGTAAGTTCTGCAGCTTTTTCAGGCTGGTTGTCTTCCTCTCGTTGGTCCACGTCAGCTGGATTCCAACGGCTATATTCCTCAGCTTCAGTGCCTCGGAACATTCAGGATATCTCGAGCATTCAAGAAGACATTCTTGAGTCTTTAGTAATTATTGTGCCTTGGTATTTCTCTCGAGTCTTCGTGTTCTCTCGAGTCTTCATGTTCTCTGAGTCTTTGAGTTCTCTGAGTCTTCGTGTTCTCTCGAGTCTTCGAGTTCTCTCGAGGCTTGAGTTTCTCCGAGGCTTCGGTTTCTCTGAGGCTTCGGTTTCTCTGAGGCTTCAGGTTCTCTGAGGCTTCAGGTTCTTTGAGCCTTCGGGTTCTCGATCTCATCGAAGTCTTCTTGATATCTCGATTTCTTCTTGAGTCTTGAAACTAACTTTGTCTATATATCGCCGATTATACATGGTGCGAGATAATATCCTGAACACTCTAAAACTGAATCCTGACTCATCTATCAAGATTATCCTGAACATGTCATACTCAGGGGTTTTGGGATCTAATCAAAATCCTTTTTATTAAATTCATTTCCCAACACATGTAGTTGTCAGTTTTCTCCAAGGATGCCCAGACATTTTCCAATAGTACCTGTGTCTCATTGAGCATATTTGTCTAAACTTTGAGTTTATCAGACTGGAGATTGAGCTTCTCGGCAAGAGGATTGACTAGTTGCATTACTTCAGAAAGGATGGCATTATGCATCCCAACTGTGTGACTTCTTTCTCTGTCAACCGTTTTGCTTGCTCTTCTTCAAACCGCTTCATCGATCTGCTGTGTATTTGTGAATTTGTCTTCAATAGCAAAATTTTGATCCCATCCCGAATCTTCTCAAGATAAAGATCTAGGGTATCGGAGGTCAAGATAGCGACCGGGTCGATGTTGAAGCCTTGCCAAGTCGGGTCTCATCTGCAGCACCCATTCTTGGTTCATCGGCAGCTCCCTCATGATCTGTAGGAGGTTGAATAGTTTCCTCCCTGTTATCAGCAATTCCAAACCTTTCATGAATCAACCATCTAATATCATCGTCAGATGCCAATTCGACAGTGCTTTCAATCCCAGGATTGTTCAAGCACTTCATCTCCAAGTCTACAAAGAAATCAGATCCCAGAGTTGCCATGTGGATCAGAAATTCCTCGATGCTTTTCAGTCTGATATCCCTCCAGAACACAAATTCTTCTATATGTTGCTGGATGCCAGGATGTTGATCCAATTCAGGGCACAGGTCTAGCAGATACTCCTTGATTTGTTGCTTCATTATCCTTATGATGGGGCTTCTGAAACAGGTGAAGCAAGCACGGTTCTGGTATTGAAGGGATTATGAGAGATGGACACACGCTTGTCAGATCTCTTAGGTTCTTGTAACTTGTTTGGAGATTGGGATTGAGATAGGGATATATGTGGTTCAGGTTCGTTTTCAGCTTGTTGAGGTGGTTCAGTTTCCTGAACAAGTTCAATGATTGGGAGAGTGGGAGATCTAGTTGATCTAATTGGTGAGGGTGAGGGTGAGAATGTTTTGTGAGGAGAGGGTGATGGCGATTTGGAAGTGGGCGTAGGCGATCTTGCTTTCTGGAAGATCTTGGTGAGAGACAGAGAATCAGATGGTGATTCTTCCTCAGATTGCTCCACTTCTGTCCCTCTGACAGCTTTCTCTCCTTCTGCTTCGATCATCTGCTCGTCCCTTACTTCTCTGGCAGTGTGCTCAGAACTGACTGCTATCTCCTTTTCTGATTCCACCTGAATCAGATCCTTCGTTCTGTGAACTTGCTGAGCAAAACTAGGAGCAGTCTTCAGAGGAGAAGTAACTCTCTTCTGACGTTTTCGTTGAGCATCTGGTTTCTTGGCCAGATCCTTCCTCTTCAACCTCTTCTCTGGAATGGCCGTTCCCTGAACTTCTGAAGATGCATTTGCCTTTTCCTTTCCCTTCTTTTCTCCCTTGGGTTTGGGCACATAAGGAGTAAGATCCTCATCAGATTGTCTAGGCAGGGGCTCAGCCTTGCCCAATATGGCCTTATGCTTTGCTTGATATATCTTCGCTCCATTCTCATTCCATTCATAATTCTTTGGCAGCTTGTCTGACAGAATGATTGAGATTTTGTGTATGAAAGAGCACTTGGAAGATAAGCACACTTCATTTCTCTGGGTCAGTTCGAACTTCCCCAAGTCTTTCCGCAATCGTGCCTTGACCATACCCAACCAATCCATGTCTGAAGCTCGGCTTCAAGAAATTCCTTTTCTCCTACATCAGTCGTGTAGGTCTCTGGATTGATGCTTCCTCGAGTTAGACCGAAGATCCTCTGGAGATCATCATTCAACACTCGTACTTCCAGTCCACCAATGGAAGAAATCAGGTCAGCATCAATGTCTTCATCCCTCTGTATATTGTATAGAAACTCCAAGGCTTCATGTGTGTGGACTATGTTCTGATGTGTAGAGCAATATCGTTCAAGTCCACACGCTCGCAAGCACTCCAGAATTTCCAGCGATTCAGGATCTGAGGTGATTGTGAATACTACATACTTCTCATCAATGATATCTTTCTTCATCGATGTAAAGTTGCAGAACTTTTTCCCTTGGCCCGGTCGTGGAACAAGATATGCCATTTCTGTATGATATGCAAATTGATGTTTAGTTTGAGTAAGATATTTCGATAAATTCAGTCAAACCAGTAATCTTAGAATCAATTAAGCAAGTAAGTGTATAGATCCAATATAAATTACAGAGACATAGCATCACGACTTGTAAACCTAGGTGCCAGAGTGAATTGAAATCATGCAGTACTCAAAGGAAAAAAAAAATTACCAGAAATTGATTCGTAGGATTGAGAAATCGCAAAAATGGAATCAATTTATTTCGAAAGTAATTTTCTGAAGATTTTGAAAAAAATTGAACTTTTAAGAGCTTTGAGAAGACGAAGTAGTGGAAAGAAGTTTTCTGAGAAAGATTTGGATTTATAGTATGCGAGGGAAAACTTTTAGCACAACTTTCCAAAGGTACTCAAGTATCCGTGTTTTAAAATCAGTGGCTGAGATTAGTCGGCCGAAAAAGTTTTTGATCGCACGGTTGAGAAAAGTAGTCTTCTAGTATTTCGGACTCGAAAATTTGAAATAAAACTCATTAAGTACACGTTCCCATGTCCGCATTAAATGTTTTGCAGTGCATGCGTCATAAAGTTAATAGAAGGCAGAGTGAAAAACCAATTTTATTTAAATAATGCATATAAGAAGTTCAGAAAGGGATAAATAAGAAACGTATCTGACTGATTGATATTGTAATCAACCAGTTACCGCTGTGATCTGATCTGGTACTTGTTGACCTTACTGATGGTAGCCTTTAAGCATTTCCCAACAATATTCCACTCATCTGATCAGATTTCTGTTTGATCCACTTCTTTACTTATCTGATCAACTTATCTGATTATCTTATCTGATCCACTTCATCCTTCAGTCTTCTTCTATTCAGGCCGCATTTCCTAGGCATTTAAGTCATACTCCCGTCAAAACATTTACTTCGGGGAGTCAAAAAGGTCGCCTCGATTCCCAAATCGGCGCGATTTGACATTCCGTAATAATGGCATAGATACGCTGTGATTACTCACACCTTCAACTCATCCAACTATTAACCACGTGTTCCTTACGCGTTGTCGATGCAAATTTCTCTTAAGGTCTTCTGAGAAAATAAATTTACATTTATACCCCTAATTTCTCCTATAAATTGGCCTGGGGTGTTAGGCAAACAACACACCATAAATCATTCATCTTTCTTTAGCTTATACTCCATGCTTTCCGATGAATTCCTTATTTCCGGTGAAACTTCCGGCAAAAACCTTTAACCCTTTTCCAATGAATTCAGCTTCTCAAATCAACCCTTTGTGTTCCTTAACACTGCTTTCGTCGTCATCGAAAATTTCACATACAATTATTGCAAAGCTTCTTTACCACCAAGGCGGCGGATCTGCTATAGCAAATGAGAAGGCACTTCTCCTAACCGTATGCACCTTGTGCGCCTATCGAGATGACGGAATTAGCATCAACAGACTCAGTCTGAAACAAGAGATGAGTTTGGTATACGGTCTGCATCAGATAACAGCTGATCTTCGTATATCAAACTCAATATTTGCATGCGACACTAGTGGCCTTATGGTCCTTTTGACCAACTCTTTGGCACTTGTGTCCCATTTAACAGCTGGAGAGCCCATTGATTTTAGGTCTAGGGGCTCCTGGCACAGAAATCCTTCAAGGCCGCTCTCGCTCCTTACTCCGAAGCTCTGAGGGTGGCTCAGGATTTTCCTTAAGGCCTCTCACGCCCCTTTTAGGGTCGGGGGATAATGAGAGCATCAAGATCTTAAAATCTCTCTCTCCCCTTCCCTACCTTGGGTTGGCTTAGGGTTTATGGTTTATGTAATGACCTCCGGGTCTTCTTGTACTTGTAGCTTGCAATACCACTTGTAGCTTATAATCTGACCTCCGGGTCCTTATCAATGAAAGATTCTGTTATTTCATTGTTGTGTTGCCTCTTCTGACTTATACGATTTGTAGCTTTAAACTTATACTTGCTTGTTGACCTTAGCTTTAATCGACTTATAAAGTAACCTACTAATCTGATCAGTTCCCCCTTAATCTGATATATCTTGATCTGATCTGCTCCTTGTCTGATCTTCAGATCGGCTACTTGTCTGATTTTCTGATCGGCTCCTTGTCTGATCTTCAGATCGGCTCCTTGTCTGATCTTCTGATCAGTTGAGATACCTAACTCAACTGATTACTCTTAACCTGGTTAGTCTGTTAACCAATTGGTTCTGGAGACCAGTCCACTAAACATTTCTGGTGCTTTTTCTCCAAGATCCAGAAGCCCTAGCTCATTGCATAATTCTCTGAATCTGATCTCAGCTAGCGGCTTGGTTAAAATATCATCTTTCTGCTTGTCAGTATGGATCTTTTCCATTCTGATATTCTTCTTTTCAACATGATCTCTGATAAAATGATGTCTGACATCCACATGCTTACATCTTGTATGTAGAACAGGGTTCTGAGTGATTGCAATAGCACTATTACTGTCACAGAATATAGGTACGTTCTTAGCTACGATGTTGTAATCCCTCAGCTGCTGACTTAGCCAGAGCAGTTGGGAACAACAGCTTCCTGCAGCCATATATTCCGCTTCAGTAGTAGATGTCACAATTGATGTCTGCTTCTTCGAAAACCAAGAGATCAGTTTATTTCCCAGAAACTGACATGAACCTGAGGTTGACTTCCTGTCGATTCTGCAACCTCCGTAATCAGAATCAAAATACCCACTAAGCTCTAGATTATCATCTGATGGGTAAAATAAACCAAGGTTTACTGTCCCCCTTCAGATACTTGAAAATTCTCTTAGCTGCCTCTAGGTGGCTTTGCATTGGATTTGCTTGAAATCTGGCCCATACACCTACAGCAAAAGTGATATCTGGTCTGCTGGCAATCAGGTATAGTAAAGATCCAATGAGAACCCTATATTCTTTCTGATTAGTTTTCTGACCGTCCTCATCTGGATCCATCTTGAACCCGGTCATCATGGGAATTTTGGCTTCCTTACAATGTTGAACTCCAAACTTGGCCAATAAATTCCTTGATGAATATCCCTTCTGTACTCTGTTTGACTTATAAACCTAGAAAGTAATTCATCTGACCCATCATGGACATCTCGAACTTCCCTTGCATCAATTTGCTGAACTTCTCACATAGCTTCTTGTTGGGAGATCCGAAGATGATGTCGTCAACGTAAGTCTGAACCATCAGAATATCTTCTCCATCTTCTACTCTGAATAAGGTTCTGTCCACTATTCCTTTAGTGAATCCGCTGTCTATCAAGAACTGAGAGAGTGTATCATACCAAGCTCGGAGCTTGTTTCAGGCCATAAAGAGCTTTTCTTAAACGGTACACTTGGTTGCCTTTTTCAAAGCCTGGAGGTTGTTCAACATAAACTTCCTCTGCTAGTACCCCATTTAAGAATGCACTTTTTACATCCATCTGATACACAATAAACCCTCTGTGGGCAGCATATGCCAGAAACAGCCGAATGGCTTCTAGGCGAGCGACTGGTGCAAAGGTCTCATCATAATAAATACCTTCTGATTGTGAATACCCCTTAGCAACAAGTATTGCCTTATTCCTAGTTATGACATTATTCTCATCTCTCTTGTTCTTGAATACCCACTTCGTGCCAATCACGTCTTGATGAGTTGGTCTATCCACCAGTTTCCAAACTTGATTCCTCTCAAACTGTTCCAGTTCTTCTTGCATTTCTAGAATCCAGCTTGCGTCTTGTAGATCTTCCTCTACTATAGTTGGTTTGTTGGGAAATATATATTTTAGTTTTGATGGAAGTTCCAAAATAGGTTGTAATAGGACCAGTCAGACCTGTTAGCTGAATGATGACTTAGAATCAGATTAAGATGACCAGCTGAAATGTATAGATAGATGATGTAAAAGATAGGTCACATATTGAGGGGGAACTCAATATGTATAGGTCAGGTCGAAGTATCAGATGACCCAGATAAGATCAGATGATCAGAAGACTAAGAACAAATCAGAAGACAAGAAGTTAGAAGATCAGGTGAAGACAGATGAACACGAAGACTCGGGATGACATCAAGACTCGGATGAACTCGAAGACTCGGATAGACATCGAAGACTCGGGGATGAACACGAAGACTCAGATAAACACGAAGACTCGAAGATCAAACTCAAGACTCAAGATGATTTGGATACACAGAGGCTCAGAGACACCAAGATAAAAAGACCAAGACCTACATTCACCGAAGTGATGCATATTGAGCTAAGATAATGCAAATGTAAGACTCAACAAGGTAGATCGATCGGGTTACTCGATCAAGTCACTCACACTGGTGACAATCAAAAATATACACCAGACAAGACTTAATCTTCTAAAAAAGGAATATCAATCGCCTAACGGACAAATTATCGAAATGTTTGCCTCATGGGTTAAGGAGAAAGCGACACACGACAAAAAAAAGAGTCGACAATGAGGGATACGATGCTGCGGACAAAAATAGCACTAATCATGCCTATGGCCACGCCGATAATCGGAGCACGTCACAATCATATCCTACAACCTACCTAATATAGCCCAAAATTCAAATTGCTCTCCAACGGCTCTTTGATTTCGAGGTCTATAAAATGGGATTGCTCGAAAGGAAGAAAAAAGAGACCTACTACTATCACATGAACAATTGAGCAAAGCGAAACAACATCATTAACGCAGATTCTCAAGAAGCAAAAAGCCTTCAAAATTTCCGCTCGAAGAACACCATATTTGAAGATTATTCTTAGAGTGTTCATCTCATTGTTCTTAGCAAGAAATCCTATCCACTAGCATTTTAGCTACCTAAAACACCAGGATAGATTTCCAGTTGGAACCCTCAAACATTTTTTACCCAAACGCAAGTTAGGTTAAGTTTGTTCCCGGAAGATTTCAGACTAGGGATTCTAGTTTTCTGATTTCTAGTTCGGTTGAGTGTGAACTCGATAAACATCTGTAGAGTGTGAACTCAACATCTCGGCCATCCCGTGAGGGATATAAGTCCCGCAGGTTAAGTTCGGTTAAGTTCGGTTAAGGTTCCCCTGTGTTAAGGGAAGAGTGGATGTAAGACGGGTTTCGTCTGAACCACTATAAAAAGTCTTGTGTGCATTTATGTGTTTTCTTATTGCTTTACATTATTCACACTACTGAGTTTAAAACTGCATACATATTCTAAGTTAAGCTCAGTCTGCACCAAGCAACTGATCTGATCAGGTTGACACCTTAGTCAGCTGGTTGAAAACTGACTTAAGAATCTGAATTGATAAAACTGGTTTTTCACACGGGTTAAAACAAGCTTCCGCACTCTCAGTTAAACTGACAGATATCAAGCTGATCTGCCCTCAGGCACTCAGTAAGATTGAACATCAGTCTAAACTGATACACTAGCACTCTGATCGGGTAATCTGAAAATCACACCTGATCCGCATGAAAAGTTTTAGAAGTCTATTCACCCCTCCCCTCTAGACTTCCACCCTCACAAAACCCGTTCGGGACCTACAAGTGGTATCAGAGCTCTGGTTCTATAGACCACTGGCTTTTAGTATCATCGATTCTTGAGGAAGAATCTTTGTGGTCATTTGAACAGATCTTGAAAAACCATTTTCAAAACTCATTCGTTTTCAAAATCACTCAGCATGGATAATACCTCATGTATGTATCATGATTTGCCTAAGTTTTCAATTGATGAGTATGCAGATTGGACTATATATATGTGCAACCATCTAGGATCGATAAGTGGCAGAATGATGGAAGTCATTGAACGAGGACCCATCATCATATATCACGACAACCCAGCAGTTGGAGGAGATCCAGACTTTACACCGGGAAGTCTTGTACGAAAAAGCCCAGCCCTGATGGATGCAAAAGAAAGAAAGTTGTATACTCTAGATACAATCGCCAGGCATATAATCATGAAGACGATGGATAAAGTCACAAAGGAGAAGATAAAGTATCTCAAAACTGCGAAACAAATGTGGGATACTCTTGCTGAGATGTGCGAAGGTAATGATCAGATCAAAGATAGCCGATTACAAGCTTAACTGGTGAAGTTCGAAAAGCTCAAGATGCTGCCCAATGAGACCATCAACGAGCTCGATGGGAGGATCACCATGTCAGTAAATAAGCTACGAGAACTTGGAAGAGAGATGTTAGACAAAGATATCAACTACAAGATCCTAAGATCTCTCACCAAGAAATGGGACATGAAGGTCACGGTAATCAAGGATTGCCAAGATATTTCTAAGATGTAGCCGAGTAGCTTGTTCCTAAGCCTTAAAGCTCACGAGTTCAATTTAATCGAATGAGGACAAGTAGATGAAGACGAGACGCTCGCAAGCTTTGAAGCCTCAACGCCTAAATCGATTCGTTTTAAAGCAACCAAACAGCAGATCAAAAAGGCCTTTGGACTGTTGGAAACATAATGAGTCAAGGTAAGCAGATCGCTCGCTTACTAGAAACTTGAAAGATCAAATACTCAACTTGGTAAGTATCAGAGATTCTACAGAGACTATCAAGACAAATGAAGAAAACAGAGGCCAACCGACAGATCACTAGAATGACCAAATCGATGATCCAAGAGATCACGAGAGAAGAAGAAAAGAAAAGAGATGATTTGTCAGATGAGAGAAGAGATAACAAATCTGACAGAAGGAGTTCAGATTACCATCAGAAAGGGAAGTCACCTGACAGATCCTACAGACGGAGTGACTCACCTGGCAGAGGAAGTTCCGTAGATCGAGGATCATGCTTCAATTGAGATAAACCAGGTCACTACAAAGACCGGACGCCTCGACCGACTCGAGAGAAAGGGAAGAGAAACGGAACAGAAGAGAGCAACACCTCAGAGATAGAAAAGCCATGGTCGCTGACACATCTGGAATTGATGATTCCTATCTGCCTTCCGAGGATTCTGGCTACTCATCTGTAGAAGACTTCTGTCTGATAAGCAGTGCTGTTGACTTCCATGAACATGAAGATCTGATATTCTCTTCAGATAATGATGAAATCTGCCTAATGGCCAAGGAGGAAGACCATTCTGAGGTAACCTCCAAACCTTCTACTTTTTCAATTTCCACACCTACTATTATTAGCACACCTACTGGAGAGGTTGACTTTGGCTCTCTGCCGAGCAATTGCTTGATGATCTCTCGATCAAAGAGACACTTATACAATAGTGGAAGTTGAAAATGACAAGATAAGGATCGAGAAATAATCGACTTTGTTAAAGAGAATTTGTCAAGAAAGCTCTTGAATCGAAATTAATTTAAAACCGCTTTCGAGGAAGGTGGCGAGGAACTTAACATTCTTAAAGTTAAATCTTCTGATCAGGAGAAGCAGATCAAAGATCAGCTAGCAATCAACAAACAGCAAGCGGTTGATTTCAAAATCCTTCAAGCTAAATTTGATGAGCTATTCCGACTACATGAGAGTCTAAAATCTAATGAGGATAGTTTGCTCAAGAAAATAGAGGTTTTCACGAAGTCATCAAAAACCGTTCAAGATATGAACACCTATTTTCAAACGCCGACTAACAAGAAGGGAATTGGGTATGAGAACCCTTCTACATCCTCAAAAGCCCCGTTTTTATTCACTTCAGAAGGGTGTAATCAAATGAGTCTCTGACAAAGATACACAAAAAGCTAAACATGTATCTGAAAAGGGAAAAAGACCTGTTGAGCAAGTAAGGCAAGTGCCTAATCAGAAAGGGAACAGAAATGGACCCTTAATCGATTAACATCGATCGAGAATCAACGAGAAGAACCCGGTTCTTCCGAAGAGACCTCAACTCGACAACAAATTAGGTATCAGAAGAGACAACCTGTAAGAAGGAAATCTAATCTGAGACCCAATCAAGGTCAGCTGCCTAATAAGCAAGCTATAGGTAAACTGTAAAGACCATCTATGCCAAGAAGATATGAATCTTTTGATGGTATCAGTCGTACCTACCCTTATAACCAGAGATCTAGGGCTACTGCACCTGAGCCACACTGGATTAAAAGAAGACAAAATATAAAGAAAAATCCCAAGTCTTGTAAGTCACCCAAGGTTCACACTAATAATCATACTAATCAGAAAGCATATAAAGAGACGTATGATTATGTTGATTTGTATGGGAGACAAATCAGACCTTCTAATCTATCCGATTACCATAGAAGTGCTCTGTTTGTGTGGATCCCTAAATCCACCACTAACCCCCCAGGACCCAATTCCAAAGGGGTACCTAAAGCCTAATTTGATTGCAGGTTCGCGTGGGACTGACCAACAAAGGAGGTGTACAAGCAACTACCTGGTACATCGATAGTGGATGCTCAAGGCACATGACTGGAAGCAAACATCTCCTTAGCTCTTACAAAGAACAAGAATGCCCACGTGTACTCTTCGGTGATGATAACTTTGGTTTACCAAAGGATTCGGAACCTTAGAGAATGATGATGTACAAGTAACTGGAGTCTCGTATGTCGAAGGATTAAAGCACAATCTTCTATCAGTATCACAATTCTGCGACAACGGATTCATCATTGAGTTCTCGAGTGACAAATGTACGATTAGGAATCGAGCTACTCAACAAATCTTGCTAACTGGTTCAAGGAAAGGCACGATCTACACCGAAGATTGGAACAGTTACCCAAGGAATACATGCTTGATTGTTAAGAGTTCCAAAAGTAGCAGTTGGCTCTGGCACAAAAGATTGAGTCATCTGAACTTCAAGACTCTTAACAAGATAGCTAGGATGTCTTTGGTTGAGGGACTTCCGAATGAGATATTCTCCAAAGATCAGACATGTGCCGCATGTCAGAAGGGAAAACAAGTTAAAGCCTCATTCAAGGGAATACCTGGACCGCCATCCAAGAAATATCGCGAATCGCTCCATATGGATCTATTCGGACCCGATTACACATCGATCTCAAATGGGCCAAATATACTCTAGTAATCGTGGATGATTATTCCAAGTTTACTTGAGTTATATTCTTATACAAGAAGAACGAGACAACGACAAAGATACCCGAGCTGCTCAAGAAGCTACAAAACGAGAAGGGTGTTAGCATAGTAAAAATCAGATCAGATAAAGGTACAGAGTTTCTGAATTCCTTTATTACTGATTTTTGCACTAAGTTTGGTATACAGCATGAGACGTCAGATGCAAGAACGCCACAACAAAATGGAGTAGCAGAACGGAGAAACAGAACTCTCAAGGAAGTTGCTCGCAGACTATGTTAATTTGAACATGCCACACCAAGCCGTTTAAGGCGTATAATCAACACCGTGATGCCATACTCGTAGCAGATGTTCTCTGACTAAGACTCACTTCAAAACACCTTATGAACTATGGAAGGGCAGAAAACCTCGTGTTTCATACTTCCATGTTTTTGGGTGCAAGTGTTTCATTCACAACAATGGGAAAAGTCAGTTGAAGACTTTTGAGGCCAAGTCAGATGAGGGCATATTCTTAGGATATTCCTCATCCAGCAAGGCTTTCAGGGTTTACAATAAACGAACCCTAGTTGTGGAAGAAACACCCATGTTGTCTTTAATGAGAAATCTTCTGAACAAGAGAAAGCTGCCTCAGAACAAGCCGTACCAGATCAACCGCTACCTAACACGCAGAAAATGGATCAGCTAAGTATCAAGGAGAAAGAACCTGAACACGTAACAGTGTATATTCCAGAACTTGATCTTGCTGATTCAATAGGTCAATCAGACCCTAAGGTACGCACAACTGTCAATGAAGAAGCCGGTGCATAATTTGAGGCGATATCAATCGAACCATCCGGTTCGGGGGACTCTGAAGTTCCTCTGTAACGGACATCAAGACATGATGAGTCCAACATCAGCTTAGACATGTTCTTATCAAGTGGATCATAGTTCCGCACCACTCCCAATCACTAGTAATGAACTACTATCAGATATGGATGATGTTCTCCAACAGACGACATCGTAGCGAAGGACTCGGATTACCGATCATCCAACCGATCCGATTATCGGAGACCCATCTGATAGAGTCAAAACTAGACATCAGATTGGTGAAAGTGCCATGTACTGTTGTTATCTGTCTTTGAAGGAACCAACTACAGTAGAGGAAGCTCTACAAGACGCAAGCTGGATTCTAGCCATGGAAGAGGAACTGGAATAGTTTGAGAGAAATCAAGTTTGGAAACTGGTGGACAGACCAACTCATCAAGACGTGATTGGCACGAAGTGGGTATTCAAGAACAAGAGAGATGAGAATAATGTCATAACCAGGAATAAGGCAAGACTTGTTGCTAAAGGGTATTCACAATCAGAAGAAATTGATTATGATGAGACCTTTGCACCAGTCTCTCACCTAGAAGCCATTCGGCTATTTCTGGCATATGCTACCTCTGAGAGGGTTCATTTGTGGTATCGATGGATGTAAAGAGTGCATTCTTAAACGGGGTACTAGCAGAGGAAGTTTATGTCGAACAACCTCCAGGCTTTGAAAATGGCAACCAAGTGTACCGTTTAAGGAAAGCTCTTTACGGCCTGAAACAAGCTCCTTGAGCTTGGTATGATACACTCTCTCAGTTCTTGATAGACAGCGGATTCACTAAAGGAATAGTGGGATGTAACCTTATTCGAGAATAGAAGATGGAGAAGATATTATGATGGTTCAGATTTACGTGGACGACATCATCTTCGGATCTCCCAACAAGAAGCTATGTGAGAAGTTCAGCAAATTGATGCAAGGGAAGTTCGAGATGTCCATGATGGGTCAAATGAATTACTTTCTGGCTTTACAAGTCAAGCAGAGTACAGAAGGGATATTCATCTGCCAGGCGAAGTACACAAGGAATCAACTGGCAAAGTTTGGAGTTCAACAATGCAAGGAAGCCAGAATTCCCATGATGACCAGGTTCAAGATGGATCCAGATGAAGATGGTCAGAAAGTTAATCAGAAAGAATATAGAGCTCTGATTGGATCACTACTATACCTGACTGCCAGCAGACCAGACATTACATTTGTAGTAGGTGTATGTGCCAGATTTCAAGCAAATCCAATGCAAAGCCACCTAGAAGAAAATTTAAGGGATTCTCAAGTATCTGAAGGGGACTGTAAACCTTGGTTTATTTTACCCATCAGATGATAATCTAGAGCTTAGTGGGTATTCTGATTCAGATTACGGAGGTTGCAAGAATCGACGGGAAGTCAACCTCGGGATCATGTAAGTTTCGGGAAATAAACTGATCTCTTGGTTTTTGAAGAAGCAGACATCAGTTGCGACATCTACTCTTTGAAGCGAGAATATATGGGCTGCAGGAAGTTGTTGTTCCCAACTGCTCTAGCTAAGTCAGCAGCTGAGGGATTACAACATCGTAGCTAAGAACGTACCTATATTTTGTGACAGTAATAGTGCTATTGCAACCACTCAGAATCCTATTCTACATACAAGATGCAAGCATGTGGATGTCAGACACCATTTTATCAGAGATTACGTTGAAAAGAATAATATCAGGATGGAAAAGATCCATACTGACAAGCAGAAAGCTGATATCTTAACTAAGCCGCTAGCTGAGATCAGATTCAGAGAGTTATGCAACGAGCTAGGGCTTCTGGATCTTGGATAAAATGCACCAGATATGGTTGAAGGACTGATCTCCAGAACCTATTGGTTAAAAGACTAACCTAGTTAAGTAGAATCAGTTGAGTTAGGAATCTCAACTGATCAGACGACCAGACGAGGAGCCGATCTGTAGTTCAGATAAGGAGCAGATCAGAAAGTCAGATAAGTAGCCGATCTGAAGTTCAGACAAGGACCAGATCAGTTCAAGACATATCAGATTAAGGGGGAACTGATCAGATTGGAAGATTACTTTATAAGTCGATTAAAGCTGCAGTCAACAAGCAAGTCAAGTAAAGCTACAGATCGCATAAGTCGGAAGAAGTAACATAACTATGAAATAACAGAATTTTTCATTAATAAAGACCCAGAGGTCAGATTTACAAGTTACAAGTGATATCACAAGCTACAAGTGCTACAAGCTATCTTCAAGTGGTATTACAAGTACAAGAAGACCCGGAGGTCATAAACCATAAGCCCTAAGACAACCCTAGGCAGGGAAGGAGAGAGAGAGATTTTAAGAGCTGATGCTCTCAGACTCTCCGACCCAGGGGGCGCAGAGAAACTTCTAGAATCCTGAAAGCTACTCTTAGAGCTTCGGAGTGAGGAGCGAGAGCGAGCCTTGAAGGATCTTTAAGCTAGGAGCCCTTAGACCTAAAATCAATGGGCTTTCCAACTGTTAAAAGGGAAACAGTGCCACAGGTTTGGTCACAAAGACCATATGGCCATGAGTGTCTCATGCAAATATTGAGTTTGATACACAAGACTGTATATCAAACCCATGTTTTGTTTCAGACTGAGTCTGTTGATGCTAATTCCGTCATCTCGATAGGCGCACAAGGTGCATACGATTTAGAGAAGTGCCTTCTCATTTGCCTTAGCAGATCCGCCTCCACGGTGGTAAAGAAGCTTAGCATTGATCGTATGTGAAATCTTATATGACGACGAAAGCAGTGTGAAGGAACAGATAGTGTTGATTTGAGAAGCTGAATTCATTAGAAAAGGGTTAAAGGTTCCTACCGGAAGTTTCACTGGAAATAAGGAACTCATCGGAAAAGCATGAAGTATATGCTAAAGAAGGTGAATGGTTTATGTTGTGTTGTTTTCCTAAACACCCCAGGCTAATTTATAGAAGGAAATTAGGGGTATAAATGCAAATTTATTTTCTCAGAAGACCTTAAGAGAAATTTGCATCGACAACGCGTATGGAACACGCGGCTAATGGTTGGATGAGTTAACGGTGTGATTAATCACAGCCTATCTATGCCATTATTATGGAATGTCAAATCGAGCCGATTTGGGAATAGAGGCGACTTTTGGACTCCCCGAAGTAAAAGTTTTGGCGGGAGTTGACTTCAGTAAAAACGGGCTGATTAGAAGAAGGATGAAGGATGAAGTGTATCAGATAAGTGCATCACAAAAGTGTATCAGATAAGTGGATCAGATAAGTAACGAAGTATTTCAAGCAAGAATCTGATCAGATGAGTGAGATATTGTTGGGAAATGCTTAAGGCTAGCATCAGTAAAGTCAACAAATACCAGATCAGATCACTGTGGTAACTGGTTGATTACAATATCAATCAGTCAGATACGTTCTCTTATTTATCCCTTTCTGAATACCGTACATGCTTTATTTAAATAAAATGTTTTACTCTGTTCATGACGCATGCTCTGCAAAACTATTAATGCGGACTTGGAAATGTGTTTTTAATGCGTTTTATTGTGAATTTTCTCAATCGTGCGATCAAAATACTTTTTGGCCGACTAATCTCAGCCACTGATTTCAAAACACGGATACTTGAGTACTTTGGAAAGTTGTGCAAAAAGGTTTTCCCTCGTATTCTATAAAATCCAAATCTTTTCAGAAAACCTCTTTCCACTACTTCGTCTTCTCAAAGTTTTTAAAAGATCAAATTCTTTCAAAATCTTCAGAGAATTACCTTCGAAATCAATTGATTCTACTCTTCCGATTTCTAAATCATTCGAATCAATTTCTGGTAATTTCTTGTTTAATAATTGCATGATTTCCATTTCTCTCTGGTACCTAGGTTTACAAATCGTGATGATATATTTCTGTAATTTTTATTAGATCTAAACTCTTATTTGCTAAATTGATGCTAAAATTACTAGTTTGACTGAATTTATTGAAATATCTTACTCAAACTAAACATCAATTTGCATATCGTACAGAAATGGCATATCTAACTCCACGACCGGGCCAAGGGAAAAAGTTCTGCAATTTTTCATCGATGAAGAAAGACATCATTGATGAGAAGTATGTAGTATTCACCATCACCTTAGACCCTGAATCGCTGGAAATTATGGAGTTCTTGAGAGCGTGTGGACTTGAACGATATTGCTCTACACATCAGAACATCGTCCACGCACATGAAGCTCTAGAGTTTCTATACAATCTGCAGACATTGATGCTGACCTGATTTCTTCCGTTGGTGGACTGGAAGTGCGAGTGTCGAATGACGATCTCCAGAGGATATTCGGCCTAACTCGTGGAAGCATCAATCCAGAGACCTACACGACTGATGTAGGAGAAAAGGGATTTCTTGAAGCCGAGTTGTTGAGACCTGCAAACAAGGAGAACACGACGAACGTCAAAGCCTCCTATCTGAAGAGGAAATATCGTCTTCTTCTTGAGATTGTTCAGAAGATGATCATGTGCTCAACCTACAGTCTTGATGCAGTCACTTCGTACAAGATAAGTGTCATGGCTGCAATAATCAAGAAGGCTTCAGATATCGATTGGTTGGGTATGGTCAAAGCAAGATTGAGAAAAGACTCCGGGAAGTTCGAGCTGACCCGGAGCAATGAAGTGTGCTTATCTTCCAAGTGCTCATTCATACACAAAATCTCTATCATTCTGTCAGATAAGCTGCCACAGAATTATAAATGGAACTTGAATGGAGCGAAGATTTACCTAGCAAAGCACAAGGCCATACTGGGCAAGGATGAGTCCCTACCTGGACAAGCTGATGAAGATCCAACTCCTTATGTGCCCAACCCCAAGGGAGAAAAGAAGGGAAAAGATAAGGCAACTGCATCGTCTGAAGTGCAGGAAGAGGCCATTCGAGAGAAGAGGATGAAGAGGAAGGATCTGGCCAAGAAACCAGATGCTCAGCGGAAACGTCAGAAGAGAGTCTCATCTCCTCTGAAGACTGCCCCAAGTTCTGCCAGGCCAGCTAGCAGAACTAAGGATCTGATGCAAGTAAGACCAGAAGAAGAGATAGCAGTCCGCTCTGAGCCAACTATCAGAGAAGTAAGGGAAGAGCAGATGATCGCAGCAGAAGGAGAGAAATCTGTCGAGGAGGGATGTAAGTGGAGCAACCTGAGGAAGAATCACCATCCAATTCTCTGCCTCTCACCAAGATCTTCCAGAGAGCAAGATCGCCAACGCCCACTTCCAAATCACCATCACCCTCTCCTCAAAAATCATCATCACCTCCCCACAAAACCTTCTCACCCTCACCCTCGCCTATCAGATCACCAAGATCTCCCACACCACCAATCAATGAACCAGTTCAGGAAACTGAACACCCTCAAAACGCTAAAAATGAACCACACATATCCCCACAAATATCCCAATCTCCAATCAAGTCACAGGAGCCTGAGAGATCCGACAAGCGAGTGTCCGTCTCTCATAATCCCTTCAATACCGTAATCGCGTGCTTGCTTCACCCGCTCCGAAAAGCACCATCATAAGGATAATGAAGCAACAGATCAAGGAGTATCTCTTTGGATCTATGCCCCGAATAGGATCAACATCCCGCATCCAAAGAATGAGATAGAAGAAATAGTGTTCTGGAGGGATATCAGACTGAAAAGTATTGAAGAATTTCTGATTCTCATGACAACTCTGGGATCAGATTTCTTTGTAGACTTGGAGTTTAAGTGCTTGAACACTGCTGGGATTGAAAGTGTTGTTTAATTGGCATCTGACGATGA
Source organism: Stenogyne calaminthoides (assembly GCA_037126765.1). Taxonomy (NCBI): domain Eukaryota; kingdom Viridiplantae; phylum Streptophyta; class Magnoliopsida; order Lamiales; family Lamiaceae; genus Stenogyne; species Stenogyne calaminthoides. The sequence goes on from JBBCBC010000018.1 coordinate 16,102,279, forward strand.
TATCAGATGGTTAATTCATGAAAGGTTCGGAATTGCTGATAACAGGGAGAAAACCGTTCAACCTCCTACATATCATGAGGGAGCTGCCGATGAACCAAGAATGGGTGCTGCAGATGAGACCCGACTTGGGAAGGCTTCAACATCTGACCAGACTGCTACGATGAGCTCTGATACCCTAGATCATTATACTGAGAAGATTCAGGATGGGATCAAGGCTGCATTTGAAGATAAATTCGCGGCGCCACAAAGCAGATCGATGAAGCGATTTGAAGATGAGCAAAGCAAAACTAGTTGACAAGGAACGAAGTCACACGGTTAGGATGCACAATGCCATCCTTGTCAAGTAATGCAACTAGTAAATCCTCTTGCTGAGAAGCTCAAACTCCAGTCTGACAAACTCACAGTTCAGACAGAGATGCTTAATCGACACATAAGTACTTTTGGGGAATGTCTGGGCATCCTTGGACAAAACTAAAAACCACATGGATATGGGTTGGAAACATTTTTTAGCTTCTCTAAGCAAAGCACGACAGAAATCGAAATTGCTCTCGGACGCTTCTTCACTCCTCGCAAGACCTTCGCCACCGCTCGGATTACTCCTCTTGTTGTCGAGGAACTCGAGAGAGGAGATCTCACGGCAATTAATCGCCTCTGAATCAAGATGATGTCCAACCTCTTTGATGAAACCAAAAAAGGGGGAAGGAAAAGAGAATAAAGAGAAGGAAGAAAAATGATATACGCTTGGTAACAATTTCATCTCTACCGAAAACCACTGTATCTGACTTGCCAACCACTCCATCTACTGATCTCGTTGCTGAAGTGAAGGAAACTATAGAGCAACATGGCAAAGAGATTACTGAGCAGAAAACTGATCTTTCAGAGATTACTGCCAGAGTCGACAAGATTGAAGACTTTTTTCTTCGCTCGCATGAGAAAAAGAATGGAAATCGATGATCGTGACAAGAGCCTTGAACTCGCTAAGAAATTAGCTGAAGAAGACGAACAAGAAGAATCTGAGCAGACTCTGAGGAGAAAGAAAGGCAAAGGCAAGATGTTGAAAGCAACTGCGGAAGATCAGAGACAAGGCCAACCATTCTCTACCAAAAGCCAGATGACTCCTGAACAATTTCAAGAGAAAACATGACAGAGAATTAGAGAGGCCGCCATCAAGAAGCAGAAGTTAGTAGAGGCTAAGGGACTGAACATCGCTTACATCAGAAGGAAGAGGAAGAACGAAGCTGCAGCAGAGGAGATTGCTTGGGAGAAGAATGCCCTTCCTGCACCTGTTAAAGACATCCTCTGTGCACGACAAGATCTGCTTCTAGAATGGGATCAGATCAGAGGAGAATGGTTATGTGACGTCTACATCCTGGAGAAGATTCCAATTCATCAAGATCAGACTGAAAATGATGATGAATTTTAGGCGGTTAGAAACAAAGTATCCAGACTTCTACCAGACAGTGATGAAAGAAGGCAAGATCATGTCACTAATACCAGAAGCTCCACCCTTTGAACTATTCCTTCCACCTTTGTGTCCAGACAAAAAGCTAAATCCTGTTAAGTTCAAAAATACCTACTATGGATTTGCTGAAAAATGAGGGATCCATAGAAGAGAAGAGCTGGACAAACTAATGCAAAGGATGTACAAGATGTTTGGCATCCCCAAAGAGCTGCAAATGTTCAAGTACACCTGAAGAAGGCAACTTGGAATCAGATGATAGGTACGTTTTTCATGTATTCTATAATGCACACACCTATCTGAATGAAATATTCCATCTCACTGATTCTAAGACGACATCTCATTGTCTTCTGAGGTATGTACTGTTTACATTATCTACATTTCCATTCATGGTATCTGTTTTTCTGATTAAGTGTTTTGGTTCCATCAAAAAGGGGGAAATTGTTGGGAAATTTGTATTTTAGGTTTGATGGAAGTTCCAAAATAGGTTGTAATAGGACCAGTCAAACCTGTTACCTAACTGATGACTTAGAATCAGATTAAGATGACCAGCTGAAATGTATAGATAGCTGATGTAAAAGATAGGTCACATATTGAGGGGGAACTCAATATGTATAGGTCAGGTCGAAGTATCAGATGACCCAGATAAGGTCAGATGATCAGAAGACTAAGAACAAATCAGAAGACAAGAAGTCAGAAGATTAGGTGAAGACAGATGAACCTGAAGACTCAGATGAACCTGAAGACTCGGGGATGACATCAAGACTCGGGATGAACTCGAAGACTCGGATAGACATCAAGACTCAGATAAACTCAAGACTCAAAGATCAAACTCAAGACTCAAAGATGATCAATACACCGAGGCTCAAAGACACCAAGATCAAAAGACCAAGACCTACATTCACCGAATGCGATATTGAGCTAAGACAATGCAACAGAAGACTCAACAAGGTAGATCGATTCGATCAAAGATCACATTCGATCAAGATCACCACAAAAGTCACTCACAAATATACACCCAGACAAGATTTAATCTTCTACAAAAGGAATATCAAACGTCTAACAAACAAATTACTGAAATGCCGCCTCGCGAAGCCAAGGAGAAAGCGACACGTGCACAAAAAGAGCTGACAATGCGGGATACGACGCTGCGGACAAAAAATGGCGCTAATCATGCCTACAGCCACGCCGATAATCGGAGCACGTCACAATCATATCCTACAACCTACCTAATATAGCCCAAAATTCAAATTGCTCTCCAACGGCTCTTTGATTTCGAGGTCTATAAAATGGGATTGCTCGAAAGGAAGAAAAAAGAGACCTACTACTATCACATGAACAATTGAGCAAAGCGGAACAACATCATTAACGCAGATTCTCAAGAAGTAAAAAGCCTTCAGAATTTCCGCTCGAAGAACACCATATTTGAAGATTATTCTTAGAGTGTTCATCCCATTGTTCTTAGCAAGAAATCCTATCCACTAGCATTTTGGATACCTAAAACACCAGGATAGATTTCCAGTTGGAACCCTCAAACATTCTATAACCAAACGCAAGTTAGGTTAAGTTTGTTCTCGGAAGATTTCAGACTAGGAATACTAGTTTTCTGATTTCTAGTTCGGTTGAGTGTGAACTCGATAAACATCTGTAGAGTGTGAACTCAATAAACATCTCGGCCATCCCGTGAGGGATATAAGTCCCGCAGGTTAAGTTCGGTTAAGGTTCCCCTGTGTTAAGGGAAGAGTGGACGTAAGACGGGTTTCGTCTGAACCACTATAAAAAGTCTTGTGTGCATTTACGTGCTTTCTTATTGCTTTACACTATTCACACTAATGAGTTTAAAACTGCATACATATTCTAAGTTAAGCTCGGTCTGCACCAAGCAACTGATCTGATCAGGTTTACACCTTAGTCAGCTGGTTGAAAACTGACTTAAGAATCTGAATTGATAAAACTGGTTTTTCACACGGGTTAAAACAAGCTTCAGCACTCTCAGTTAAACTGACAGATATCAAGCTGATCTGCCCTCAGGCACTCAGTAAGATTGAACATCAGTCTAAACTGATACTCTAGCACTCTGATCGGGTAATCTGTAAATCACACCTGATCCGCACAAAAAGTTTTAGAAGTCAATTCACCCCTCCCCTCTAGACTTCCACCCTCACAAAACTCATTCGGGACCTACATGGTACCTTCAAAGACAGATAACAACAATACATGGTACTTTCACCAATCTGATGTCTAGTTTTGACTCTATCAGATGGGTCTCCGATAATTAGATCAGTTGGATGACTGGTAATCCAGGTCCTTCTATTCTGATTTGCATCTGTTTGGAGAACATCATCCTCTTCTGATAGTAGTTCATTACTAGTGATTGGGAGTGGTTCGGAATTATGATCCACTTGATAAGAACATGTCTCAGCTGATGTTGGACTCATCATATGCTGATGTCTGTTCGTAGGAACTTCAGGAGTTCCCCCTGAACCAGATGGTTCAATTGATATTGTCTCAGCTGTACCAGCTTCTACACTGACAGTTGTGCGTGCCTTGGGGTCTGATTGACCTGGTGAATCAGCAAGATCAAGTTCTGGGATATACACTGTTACGTGTTCAGATTCTTTCTCCTTGATACTTAGCTGATCCATTTTCTCGCGTGTCAAAAGTGCGGTTGATCCGGTAACGCTTGTTTCGAGAGGCGATTTCTCTTGTTAGGAGGATGTCTCATCAAAGACCACATGGGTGTTTCTTCCACAACTAGGGTTAGTTTTTGTTGTAAACCCCGAAAAGCCTTTGCCGGATGAGGAATATCCTAAGAATATACCCTCATCCGACTTGGCCTCAAAAGTCTTCAAACCCGACTCTTCCCATTGTTGTGTATGAAACACTTGCACTCAAAAAACATGGAAGTAAGAAACACGAGGTATTCTGCCCTTCCACAGTTCATAGGGTGTTTTGAAGTGAGTCTTTGTCAGAGAACATCTGTTCTGAGTGTGGCATGCAGTATTGATGGCTTCTGCCCAGAAACGGCTTGGTGTCGCATGTTCAGCTAACATAGTGCGAGCAGCTTCCTTGAGAGTTATATTTCTCCGTTCTGCTACTCCATTTTGTTGTGGTGTTCTTGCAGCTGACGTCTCATGTTGTATACCAAACTCCAGTGCAAAAATCAAGAATAAAAGAGTTCGTAAATTCAGTACCTTCATCCGATCCGATTTTTTACTATCGACACCCTTTTCGTTTTTGTAGTTTCTTGAGAAATTTCGGGTATCTTTTGTCGTTGTCTCATTCTTCTTGTATTAGAATACAACCCAAGTAAACTTGGAATAATCATCCACGATTACCAGAGTATATTTGCGGCCCTTCGAGATCGATTGGTGTAATCGGGTCCGAATAGATCCATATGGAGCGATTCAAGATTACTCTCTACTAGATCTTTGGTCCGTATTCCCTTGAATGAGGCTTTAACTTGTTTTCCCTTCTGACATGCGGCACATGTCTGATCTTTAGAGAATACCTCATTCGAAGTCCCTCAACCAAAGACATCCTAGCTATCTTGTTAAGAGTCTTAAAGTTCAGATGACTCATTCTTTTGTGCCAGAGCCAACTGCTACTTTTGGAACTCTTAACAATTAAACATGCATTTCTTGGGCAACTGTTCCAATCTGCTGTGTAGATTATGCCTTTCCTTGAACCAGTTAGCAAGATTTGTTGAGTAGCTCGATTCCTTATCGTACACTTATCGCTCGAGAACTCAACACTGAATCCGTTGTCGCAGAATTGTGATACTGATAGTAGATTGTGCTTTAATCCTTTGACATACGAGACTCCAGTTACTTGTACATCATCATTCTCTAAGGTTCTGAATCCTTTGGTAAAACCAAAGTTATCATCACCGAAGAGTACACGCGGGCCATCTTGTTCTTTGTAAGAGCTAAGGAGATGTTTGCTTCCAGTCATGTGCCTTGAGAATCCACTATCGATGTACCAGATAGTTGCTTGTACACTTCCTTTGTTGGCCAAACCCACGCGAACCTGCAGTCGAATCAGGTTTTAGGTACCCCTTTGGAATTGGGTCCTGGGGGGTTAGTGGTGGATTTAGGGATCCACACAAACAGAGCACTTCTATGATAATCAGATAGATTAGAAGGCCTGATTTGTCTCCCATACATGTCAACATAATCATACGTCTCTTTATATGCTTTCTGATTAGTATGATTATTCGTGTGAGCCTTGAGTGAATCAGAAGACTTTGGATTTTTCTTTACATTTTGTCTTCTTTTAAACCGAAGGGGCTCGGTGCAGTGACCCCTAGGTCTCGGGTTATAAGGGTAGAAAATGACCGCTACCATTAAAAGATTCATATCTTCTCAAGATAGATGGTCTTTGCGGTTTACCTATAGCTTGCTTGTTAGGCGGTGACCTTGATTGGGTCTCGATTAGATTTCCTTTTTCTGAGGTTGTCTCTTCGATACCTAATCTCACGATCGAGTTGAGGTCTCTTGTAAGAACCGGGTTCTTCGTTGATTCCTCAGCTGATGCTTAATCAGTTGAGGTCCATTTTTGTTCCCTTTCTGATTAGGCACTTGTCTTACTTGCTCAGCAGGTCTCTTTCCCTTATCAGATACATGTTTAGCTTTTTGTGTATCTTTGTCAGAGACTCGTTTGATTACACCCTTTTAAGTGAACCAAACGAGGCTTTTGAGGATGTAGAAGGGTTCTCATACCCAATTCCCTTCTTGTTAGTCGGCGTTCGAAAATAGGTGTTCATATCTTGAACGATTTTTGATGACATCATGAAAACCTCTATTTTCTTGCGCAAACTATCCTCAGTAGATTTTAGACTCTCATGTAGTCGAAATAGCTCATCAAACTTAGCTTGTAGAATTTTGAATTCATCAGCTTGTTGTTTGTTAATTGCTAGCTGTTCTTTAATCTGCTTCTCCTGATCAGAAGATTTAACTTTCAGAACTTTAAGTTCTTCAGTTACCTTCTGAGCAGTTTCAGCTGATTTCAGTTCAGCTGCTTTACTGACAGCATTCTCTCTAACAAGCTGATTATTTTTTATCCTTAGCTTATCATTTTCAGCTTCCACTATTTTATAGGTGTCTACTGCATCAGAGAGATCATCAAGCAATTGCTCAGAGTAGAGCTGCAAGTCAATCTCTCCAGCAGGTGTGCTAATAATAGCTGGTATGGAAATTGAAAAAGCAGAAGGTTTGGAGGTTACCTCAGATTAGTCTTCCTCCCTGGCCATCAGGCAGATTTCATCATCATCTGAAGAGAATATCAGATCTTCATGGTCGAAGAAATCATTTGCATTGCTTATCAGACAGAAATCTTCTACTGATGAGTAGCCAGAATCCTCAGAAGGCAGATAGGAATCATCAATTCCTGATGTGTCAGCAACCATGGCTTTTCTATCTTTGAAGCGTAGCTCTCTTTTGTTCCGCTTTTCTTCTCTTTCTCTGGGAGTCAGGTCTGGGCAGTCGGAGCTGTAGTGACCTAGTTTCTCGCAGTTGAAGCATGATCCACGATCCACGGAACTTCCTCTGCCAGGTGAGTCACTCCATCTGTAGGATCTGTCAGGTGACTTTCCTTTCTGATAGTAATCTGAACTCCTTCTGTCAGATCTGTTATCTCTTCTCTCATCTGACCGATCATCTCTTTTATCATCTCTGTGATCCCTTCGGTCATCTGATCTAGTCCTTTCTAGTGATCTGTCAGTTGGCCTCCTGTTTCTTCTGTTGTCTTGATAGTCCTTGTAGAATCTGCGATACTTACCGAGTTGAATATTTGATCTTTCAAGTTTCCTGGTAAGTAAAGCAATCTGTTCAGCTTGGCTTATGATGTTTCCAACAGGTTCAGTGGCCTTTGATCTGCTGCTGGTTGCTTTGAATGCAACTGATTTAGATGTGGAGGTTGAGGCTTCAGCAGGCGTCTCGTCTTCATCTGCTTGCCCTCTTTCGATTAGATCGAACTCGTGGGCTTTAAGGCTTAGGAACAAGCTACTTGGATTCATCTTGGCAATGTCTTGGCAATCCTTGATTACCGTGACTTTCATGTCCCATTTCTTGGTGAGAGATCTCAGTATCTTGTAATTGATGTCTTTGTCTGACATCTCTCTTCCAAGTTCTCGTAGCTTGTTTACTGACATGGTGATCCGCCCATCGAGCTCGTTGATGGTTTCATTTGGCAACATCTTTAGCTTCTCGAACTTCACCAGTTCAGCTTGTAGTCGACTGTCTTTGATCTGATCATTTCCTTCGCACATCTCAGCAAGAGTATCCCACATTTGTTTCGCTGTTTTGAGATACTTTATCTTCTCTTTGGTGAGTTTATCCATCGTCTTCATGATTATATGCCTGACGGTTGTATCTAGAGTTTACAACTTTCTTTCTTCTGCATCTATCAGGGCTGGACTTTTTCGAACAAGGCTTCCAGGTGCATGATCTGGATCTCCTCCAACCGCTGGGTTGTCGTGATATATGATGATGGGTCCTCGTTCAATGACTTCCATCATTCTGCCGCTTATCGACCCTAGATGGTTGCACATGTATATTGTCCAATCTCCATTCTCATCAATTGAAAACTTAGGCAAATCATGATACATACCAGAGGTATTATCCATGCTGAATGTGATTTTGAAAACGAATGAGTTTTGTAAATGGTTTTTCAAGATCTGTTCAAATGACCACAAAGATTCTTCCTCAAGAATCGATGATACTCAAAGCCAGTGGTCTGTAGAACCACTGCACTGATACCACTTGTAGGTCCCGAATGGGTTTAGTGAGGGCAGAAGTCTAGAGGGGAGGGGTGAATGGACTTCAGAAAACTTTTCGTGCAGATCAGGTGTGATTGCAGTTTGCCTGATCAGAGTGCTAGTGAGTCAGTTTGGACTGATGTTCAATCTTACTGAGTGCCTGAGGGCAGATCAGTTTGATATATGTCAGTTTAACTGATAGTGCGGAAGCTTGTAAATACCAGTGTGAAAAACCAGTTTTATCAAATCAGATTCTTAAGTTAGTTTTCAACCAGCTGACTAAGGTGTCAACCTGATCAGATCAGTTGCGTGGTGCAGACTGATGTTAACTTAGAATATGTATGCAATTTTAAGCTCAGTTGTTTGAATAGTGTAAAGCAATAAAGAGCAAGTAAATGCACACAAGATTTTATAGTGGTTCAGACGAAACCCGTCTTACGTCCACTCTTCCCTTAACACAGGGGCACCAACTTAACCAACTTAACAAACTGGACTTAGTTTAATGTGTTAGTCCAACACCCAACATATGTTTATCGAGTTCACACTCAACCGATCTCAGAAATCAGAAACTAGAATCCCTAGTCTGAAATCTTACGGTAACAAACTTAACCTAACTTTGAGTTTGGGTAAAGGTTTGTTGTGGTTCCAACTGGAAATCTATCCTAGTGTTTATGTAGCCAAATGCTAGAGGATAGGATTTCTTGCTAAGAACAGTGGGATGAACACTTAAGAATAATCTTCAAATTCGGTGTTCTTCGAGCGGAAATTCTGCTATAGTTTTTGCTTCTTTTTCAGTCTACTCGATCCGGTATGTTCTCAGTCTTCTTCAACTTTGAAGAGCAATCCCATTTTATAGACCACGAAATCAAAGAGTCGTTGGAGAGCAATTTGAATTTCGGGCTATATTAGGTAGGTTGTAGGATATGATGTGACGTGCTCCGAATATCGGCTTGGCCGTAGGCATGATTAGCGTCGTTTATGTTCGCAGCGTCAAATCCCGCATTGTCAGCTCTTTTTGTACCGTGTCGGCTTTTTCTCGCTTCGCCGGAGACGGCACTTCAGTATTTGTCCGTTAGACGATTGATATTCCTTTTGTAGAATATTCGTCTTGTCTGGTGTACCATTTTGGTTGACGCTAGGTGCGAGCTAACTTGATCAGATAGCTGATCAGTCTACCTTGTAGAGTCTTCTGATGCAGATTGTCTCGGACAATTCTGGGACTCGGTGATGTAGGTCTTCTGGTAGTCTTCTGATCTTTTGGTGACTCTGAGCCTCAGTGTCTTAAGTCATCTTGAGTCTTGAGTTTCTTCTTGAGTCTTGAGGTTTATCTCGAGTCTTCGAGTTCATCCGAGTCTTGAGCTTAAGCGAAGTCTTCAGTTTATCCGAGTCTTGAGGTTCATCTCGAGTCTCGATGTCTTACATCTTCACGATCTTGACTTCTTGTCTTCGATTTTGTTCTTAGCCTTACGATCATCGACCTTTATCCGGTCATCCGATATTTCGACGACCTATACATATTGAGTTCCCCTCAATATGTGACCTATCTTTACATCGATTATCTATACATTTAAATTTGGTCATCTTAATTTGATTCTAAGTCATCAGTCAACTAACAGGTCTGACTGGTCCTATTACAACCTTTTTTGGAACTTCCATCAAAACTTAAATACAAATTTCCCAACATGGTTCATTGAGGCTAACGTGAACGAAACACTTCTTTGCTTGAACCATTTCCAACTTGCGAATCGTGCTTGGAGGGTAAAATGACCAAGAGGGCATTTGGAGCCAAGGGGCTTAGAGCTAAGGAAGTGTTAGAAATCGTTCACACCGATGTGTGGTCCAATTCAAATCAAAGCTAGAGGTGGCTATGAGTATTTCGTTACGTTTATCGATGATTACTCACGCTACGGATACATTTTCCTAATGAAGCATAAATCTGAGACCTTTGATAAATTCAAAGACTTTAAGGTTCAAGCAGAGAATCATAAGGAAAAGACTATCAAGTTTCTACGATCTGATCGTGGAGGAGAATACCTCAGCGATGAATTTTTGAACTACCTGTCGGAAGAGGGGATTGCATCCCAGTTGACTGCACCCGGTACCCCTCAACAAAACGGGGTTGCAGAATGAAGAAATAGAACGCTTTTAGAAATGGTAAGATCAATGATGAGTTATCCAGATTTACCAAAATCGTTCTGGGGTTACGCTTTGGAAAAAGCGGCTTATATTCTAAACTTAGTGTCATCCAAATTAGTCCCTAAAACCCCAAGAGAATTGTGGACGGGGCGCAAGCCCAGTTATGGACACATCAGGATCTAGGGGTGTCCGGCATACGTGTTGGACAAGGAAGCTGTTAAGTTGGATGCACGTTCAAAATTAAAAGTAGACGGCCAAAACGGGTAGATGGCTCAACGACGACAACCCTTCATGACACGGGAACCGTGGCTAATCAAATTCTGGAACCTGGTAAATCATTTCAACCATGGGTAATGTGCAATATTTACCAACGGATATGGTAAAAAGTCCATTGGAAACGAGCAATAAGCCATCATATGACTTTATTACTGGGACTCTGAAAATAGCCCATGCTTTTATTCAATTTCACATGGTCCACAATTATTTGCACCGTTGGAATTGGGAAACATATTCCTAGTCTATGATTTGGGATTAAATTCAAAATGGTCTCATAACTTATCACCTTTTTTTAAAATGGTCCCAAGAAAGTTTGAATAACACAATTAGTCCTTTTTTTCTCGAATTGTACAATTTTAGCTCTAAAATTCATCGGAAACTCGAAAAGACATGAGAAGACGTTGTTTCGTGTCATGGGAGGGCAAGTGTGCATTCAAATTGGGGATTTTCGGCGAGCTGATAACTAGGCATGACGTGTCGGATTTATAAGCCAATTAAAAAAATATACTCTTAGGTCCACCCCCTTTTTAAAAACACTCTTAGGTCCATAAACCTATAATAAAAGACTAAGTTGCCCTTAATTTTTGACATATTGGAACTGAGAGGCGCACGCCCCCCAATGTACTGGAAAAGCAAAGTTACTTTCACACTCCAACGTCTAAATCACAACTTTTTCTTTCCACATTTTAATTTCCACTCCACCGGTTACATCACAATTCAGACTTTCCCAATTTCATCTCATCAAAGACCCAGTACATTTGGTTTGCTAATCTTCTTATTGCTCCAAAGAAATCCGGCGAAAAGAGGGAATTATAAGAAATTTCATCATTCTTCAACAGAAAGGTATTTTTGCAGTGTTTCTTTGATTTATCAGTCAAGTTTGTGATTTATGTGTTCTTAAAAAAGTAAAAATTGTTGCGATTGTTGAACAAGTTCATTTATTTTCTGTATTTTTTGCCATATACCTGTGTCCTTTGTATTTATCTGTATTTTTTTGTAACTTCGCCGATGTATTTTTATCGTATGTTGTGATTATACAAGTCCTCTACATATATGTTACTGTGATCCTAACAGGGTTTTCGATTTCTGTTAAAATATTAAAGCTTGGTGCAAATCTGATCCAGACTCAGAACATGCATGGAATATAAAGCAGGTAGTGTGCTAAGTGTGTAAAGCAGATAAATCACACAAGATTTATAGTGGTTCGGACAACTCGTCCTACGTCCACTCTTCCCTATCAACAGGGTCACTCACTTAACCAATTTGGACTTAGATTAATGTGTTAGTCCAACACAATACATCAGATGTTTCAAGAGTTCTCACTCAACAATCCCAGATATCAGAAACTAGAAACCCTAGTCTGAAATCTTGCTAAACAAACTTAACCTAACTTTTTGGGTTTGGATATAAGATTTGTATGTTCCAATTGGAATTCTATCCTAGTATTTAAGTAGCCTAAAGCTAGAGGATAAGAATTCTATGCTAAGAACTTTATGGGATGAACACTTAGAATAAATCTTGAATTGTGTTCGTGCGGAAATCTTTCTTGAGCTTGAGCTTGTATAATTTCCGTAACCTTACTATGAAGGTTGATCCCAAATTTATAGGCACGAAATCGAACTAGCCGTTGGAGCGCAATTCAAATTTTGATCTATTTAAGGTAGGGTTGCAGGCTTGATTTGACGTGCTCAGATGTAGCATGGCCGAAAGCATGTAAGCTTGTCCTTTATAGCCGTTGGACTCTGAAGCGCTAGTCCTGCAAGTGTCAGTTCCGTACGTGCGTGTCTTCTTCTCATTGGTTCACAAGTACACAAATTCGGCACTTGATTTACTAACAAGATTGACATTCTTCTTGTCTAATTGACTTAGCTCGTACTAGGTAACTTGATGTAGTCACCTGATGGATCTGACTAGATCAGTTAAGACTGATCTGTCTACCTGGTTTGAATCTTCAGATGTAGATTGTCTTAGCACAACTTAGTAATTCTTCTTCGTGTTATCTGATGTAGGTCTTCTGATCTTCTGGTCTTCTGATCTTCAGCTTATCTGATCTTCTGATCTTCAGCTTATCTGATCTTTAGCTTATCTGATCACCAAGACTTAACCTATAATATTAAGTTCCCCCTCAATATGTGATCTATCTGTTACATCAGCTGTCTATACAATTCAGCTGGTCATATAATTTTTTAATCATTTTGGAACCTATACTATATTTTTAATCCGATTCCAACCTAAATAATATATTTTAGGGTGTAATTGAATAAAATAACACAATATAGGTTGCAAATTGATAAAATAATTATACAAGTTGCAAATTGATAAAAGACTATAGTACATGTTAAACGTAAGAGTTTTTTGCACTTTTGGTCCCGCAGGACACATCCCCTCACGATTTTGGTCCCAAACCTTACATTTTTGGTCTCAAAGCCGAAAATTTTTACACATTTGGTCCTGGAAAAACCGTCCAAATTTCTGTAAAATTCGCGCGTCAAGAACACGCGCCCATCAGTTAAACGTTAACGAATAAAAAAATTAATAAGAATAATAAAATAACTGTTTCTTTCCCAAATTGATTATTCTTCACACTTTGAAAGAATTCTTCCCCAAACATAACTCTAATTCCTCCCTCCGTCGCGTAAATCGCTGCCGTCGTGTTAAACCTTTGAATAATCATTACCCACTGAATAATGGAACAAGAAATTGCAACTCGTGAGGAAGAGGGTGACCCCCCGCTCTAAAAAACTCCTCTTCGTCATAAAATCCCCCCGCTTCAAAAAACCCCCCGTACCCGCAAACCTAAGAACTGAAGCAGAGAACATATGCCCGCCTTCGTCAATGAGAAGAGGTCACAGACCGTCGCTTAAGCCATATATTCCACCTTTCTTGCGAAGGAAGGAGCTTGTACACCTTGGAGCCCCCGAATATGGTAAGTCTATAATTACGACATGTTTTCTTCAATTTCCAACGAAATTTTGAAAATTAGGGCATTTGCTGAAAATTAGGGCATTTGGGCATTTTGATTTTGATTTTGTTGAAAATTAGGGCATTTGGACATTTTGATTTTGATTTTGCTGAAAATTAGGGCATTTGGGCATTTCTTCTATTTTGATTTTTTATTCCTAAATATTGAAATTATTATGCTGAAATTAGGCATTTGCTGAAATTTTGATTTTTTGTTCTAATGTAGGCAAATGCATATTATTGTATACTATTAAAATGCATCACGGGGGAGCACTGCGTAAAAATCGTAATGAAAATTTAGAATATTTGGGAGGCACAATAAGTGCATTTGATTTTGTTGATGTGACCAGAGTAGATATTGATTATTTGGATAATTTGATTTCTAAGTTGGGGTACAGTGGAACCAAGGTGTATTATGCGCTAGGTAAAACTGGGAAGTTCAAGGCTATTTATGATGCATTTGATAATGAACAGATTTTCAATGCTGCTATAGAAAGAGTATCTCATTTTTACCTGAGTGCCTTTAGAGATGGCCCTGGTGTGATACCAGATAACTTTGAAGGACTTCAGAACTATGAAAAGATATTGGATTACTTCCCACCAATGTCCCAACCTATTGAGGTAGAAGTAACTAATGTAGAAGTGGAGACCACCCAACCTTATGACTTTCCACTAATGTCTTAACCTCAAGTTCATCATGATGATGATAATGGGAAGCAAGCAGATGATGAGGGTGAGGGGGTAGAACCAGATGAGGAGGGTGAGGGGGTTGTTGGTGGGGTAGATGAGGAAGAGGTAGATTTGGAAGAGGAAGTTGAGTGGATAGAAGCAGCTGAGGAAGAGCAGAATCATGGGGTAGATAATGGCAAAGGGAAGACAATTATGACTGTAATATCACGAAAATTCAAAAAGTTTCCTAAATTTTTTTTTGTGAAATTTATGTGATTTATTTATTTAAGGTGTGCAATTATACGATTATCATCCTTAAATTATTTATTCTTAGATTTTACTAAAGTTCATGTTTATAGATGAGAATACTTTATTGGGCTTTTCATAAAATAATAAGAATAAGGATCAAGTTAAGTGGAGGGAAATGCCCAATTTACAAATAAGAAGACAAGGGCCCTTAGGGCCCAATTAGTGGAAACCCTAGTCTTGAAGGACTTTATAAATATGCACTTTCAGCCCTTGTGCACAAATTTGACACTTCATTTTTTAAGGTAAACACTTTCTACACATATTACACACACACACACTACACCACCGAACTTAAACTAAATTTCGGCCACCCATATGAACTTTGATCTTCAATCAGCTAGAACCATCTGAAATCTCTAGTCCAAAGCTTTCTATAACATCTTCCGGTTTTGCGATTGGAGTTCTGGATCTCCGGTTATTGCCGACGGAAGTTGGAGGGATGCTCTAGTAGGCAGACTGACTTCTTTTTATCATAATAATCTGTACATATTTTAAAAAATTATGTTCTTGGTCTTCTTAGAAATCATATTTAAATATATTTCTAGAACATCTTCTGGATTCTCGTTTGGAGCCCTAGAACTCCGTTTATCTCCGGTGGAAGATGGAGGGATGCCCTAGTAGGCGGACTTATTTCTTTTTATCATAATAATCTGTACATATTTCCAAAAATTATGTTCTTGGTCTTTTTAGAAATCTTATTTTAATAACTTTCCAGAACATCTTCTGGATTCTCGTTTGGAGCCCTAGAACTCCGTTTATCTCCGGTGGAAGTTGGAGGGATGCCCTAGTAGGCGGACTGACTTCTTTTTATCATAATAATCTGTACATATTTCTAAAAATTATGTTCTTTGTCTCCTTAGAAATCTTATTTCAATGGATTTCCAGAACATCTCCTGGATTCTCGTTTGGAGCCCTAGAACTCCGGTTATCTCCGGTGGAAGTTGGAGGGATGCCCCAGTAGGTGGACTGACTTCTTTTTAACATAATAATCTGTACATATTTCCTAAAACTATGTTCTTGGTCACCTTATAAAGCTTATTTCAGTAGCTTTCCGGAACATCTTCTGGATTCTCGTTTGGAGCTCTATAACTCTAGTTATCTCCGGTGGACTTAGAACGCAGACTAACTTCTATATGTCATAACCTCTTGCTCGGTTATTCAAATCTTGTGATTCTGGTCTTTAAATCAGAGTTATAGAAGTCAAATTATGTTATCAAAAGTCCTAGAAATAATATAAATGTCCTCAAACGTAAAATAAATATAAAATGCTCAATTCTTATCCGTTTTTGATGAAATTAGTGGCTAATCGACCCAAATTCCAAAAGTTACAGTATTTCATCAAATTAATTGGACTTTCAGTTTTATAAATATCAGGAAAGCCTTTAAACCCCTGTGATTTTGCATTCTTTACAAATTCTTGACCTTTTTGTGAATCACTTATCTACCAATTTATAATACACCATTAGTTTACTGTTTTTATTAGTGAGAACTAAGGGGTAGAATTTCTTGATTGTAGGACTTGAGAATCACGAAGTAGGAAAGAGCTTGGGACTAGGAGGAAACGATACCGCTTAGCTCGTACAACCTACTAGGTGGGTTACTCTCAGTGGATCTTATAATGTCTACTTGTATGCTTTACAATTTATTATCTTAATTGTCTTACATGAGAGTTTGCAATGAATACCAAAGGTGAAGATGCATGTTATGATTATTTGCATAAATGTATGTTCGAACATGAAGATGAGTATTATGATTGATTTATATGTATGCAAATTTGAAAGTGTAAGCAATATGGTCAAGACCGTACAAGATGTATGTTATACGGATAATACCGTTATAGCTATGATAAGATCACGGGTAACACCGTACAAGATTTGATCGAAATATCATTTTCGGGTAGCTCCCAAACAAGATGCTCGAGCGGGGTAAGGCGTGCCCCAACAAGATTGATGTGCTCTTATGTTTAACTTATATTAAGTATACACTAGGTATGGACGTATAGGATGAAGTTGAACGTGTCATGTGATTTTGTTATATGATTGCTGGATTCTTGAAACCCGTACTACAAAGTTGTGAGTATGTGATCCTAATGTTATGAATAAGATTAAGAGACTTGTTTGTCTTTACGATGATATGTGGTGATTCATGTACTTGACTGTTATTTCAATAATTTGTATGGTATATGAGTGGGCATTCGAGTGAACCCACAGGGTGTTTTTCTGAACACTCACCCCTTCCCTTTTTAGGTTGAGATGCGTAAGAGGAATGAAGGTGGACGTGAACTCTTGGACTCGAAAGTGCAAAGATTTTTCATTTATGGAAATTAAACATTAGCCTTATTTTGACAAGTTAACATTAGTGTTGTTATGTTGTGATGCAAACTTTTACAACTCTTCAATTTACCTTCTTTTCCGCTGCTACTTATTTAAGATTGTTCTTGGTTTTGGTGGTGATCACCCATAACCTTATGAAGTACTGTTATAACTTTATGAAGTACATTACTTTTGTTGATTGATTCGTTTTAAAAAAAAAAATTAGTTTCTTTCTTAAAAAATTTGAGATCGTTACAATGATGACAGAGATAGAGGAAGAGGAGTGTGATTCTGATTTCAAGGGTCATTGTTCAAGTGGTGATGAGCTGTTGGATGATATTATATTTGATGAGAATATAAATATTGAAGCTGAGTGGCTAGGCCTTGTGGACGAGACTAACAGAGATTCTGTTTCAAGTTTATCTGATGAGAATATAGAAAATGAATCTGACTTTTCAAGTGTTGCATCTGATGAAGAAGCAGTTGATGATGAAAGCAGTTGTTTAACTTTCAGGAGGTCTAATCTTGATGTGCCCATTTTTCACTACAAGAAAAGTAGTATAAAAAGACATTTAAAAATGTATTGATAGATTACCTATCAATACACTTGATCTATCTCCACACTTATTACTAATGTCATCTAAATTAATGTAACAATAGGTAAAATGCTATCACCACACTTATTCATGTATTAAAAAGTGATTAATAACTACATATAGTGTTCCTGCGCATTTTTATTACTACACTTACAAGTGTCATAACATATCATTTTTTTCTATAATTTATTATTTCAATTATATTTATTAGTGTCATGATAGCTTTTTAAAATTCACATTTTTAATATTAATAGTAATAAAAAGTAATGCAGTAAATAATAATAACAATAAATAAATAATACAGTAAATTAATAAATAATTCTATTTTCTTTCCCAAAGAGTAATTGAATCAATAAAAAAGTTGCAATAATAATTAATGTTTACAATGTAGACAGACTCTTACATTGACAGTAAAAGAAAGATACAAGAAAATTCTCAATTCTAAATGACATCAAACTTCATCAGAATACATTATCGGACCAACCATTCCAGATCGGAAGATGCCTTCATAAAAACTTTTAGACTACTTAATTGCACTAGGATAACATACAATCAGATTGTATCCAACCTCCAAGGAACTGTCTTGAGTAGTGAAACGCTAGAATGTCTGGACAATACAAGGTTCTTGAACATAAAACTTCAATCTTGGCTTCTTGCTTTTGATTACCTCAAATATCTTGCAGGCTTCAAATTTCATTGTGTTATCTTTTTCAGCAGTGAATTTTGCTGGAACTCACGACCATTATACGATTTGAGCATTCACTGGTATCCAATAAAGACAAGTGAGGAGGCAACTGAAGAAGAAATTATATATAATCTGTAGGATAACATACAATCAACATACCTCATGTACAATGCTGCCACCAACAACTATAATAGCAGATAACAACAATAACACCAAAGTAAAACTATTCGAGTTTGTCATACAAGTCTAATATGCCTTGGATCTTCTTGCCTGATATATATAATGCTGCATATAAACATAAAAATCAAGTTATGCCCCCCACTCATATTAGGTAGCAAATAAACAGAGGAAACAAGTCTTGAAGTCTTGAACTGGCAACTGATGAGAAGTTCTAATCCAACTTAGCAACATAAAATTAAACTTTACGAGGTGTAACTATATTTAATGCGTCATACTGAAATAATAACATAAAAATCACCCCCAACAATTATTAGGACAAGATCAACATTTTTTGAGGATAAAATATCGATAAGAATACTCACAAGATGTGCAATGACATCACAATCTCTTCTAGTATGGAATTTGTGGTCCGGTAAAAGCCGAAGGAGTGCTTCATGGTTGTAGATTTCTCCATTTGCCTGAATCAGAAAAGCACGACTCGTGTATCATTTGTGTATCGTCATCTCTCTCACTTTCAACCTGTTGGTGAGATATACACAAGAAAACAATATTACAACAATGTTCCAAATAAGTAAAAATAGACCTACCGTAACTACAACGGATTTATCTTCAATGTACAAAGATGTAATGGACCATTTGGCACAAAGAATGCATTCGTCTTAGACATGAGAAAGAAAGCACTCAATTTGCAGTGTAACCTTTGTGAGGGCTATATGACACACTTAATCATCTTTTGAAAGGAGAAATATTAGTAACAATTTGAGCTCTCTAAAACAGGGAATAAGAAGAAATATACTTTCTGCAAAAAATGACATAGTATACGTTTCTAAGCTTCAACTATCATTCTTTAGATAGAAAGGAAAGACATTCATGAGATATCTTGCACTACATATCAGTAATTAAAATTAAAAGCTAAAGACATTAGCCAATGACGTTGCTAGAACTATTTGAACTCTCTGAATCACACCATATATAAAAAAAAAAGAAAATTTCTTCAAACCAAGAAGAAACATCAACTATCAAAGAGATGTATGATGCTATAGCTATACATAAACTAGAACCAATTAAGAACACTGATATATTTTGTTCTCGGATCACACTCGAAATTATGTATCTAGTTACCATAGTTTTGCCCCTTTTTAGTAGTTCTGTAGAGGGTTTTTTTATTTCCTTACTCAAAAATCGAATAAAAAAAATCCTCAATATTAATAAGCAAGTATCATACTCCTACAAAATAAAATTTCTCTAATATAGTAGCACTGAACAGTGTATGCATTTATCAGTTTAAGCAGCAACTTTCACCACGTTCATAAAATATCTAAAAAAATCACAGAAATAGAACAGACCTTTAAGCACTTATCGCCATGTCTAAGTACCTAATTGCTTGGCCACACATACAAGTGCAGCTACTAATCATCGAAAGAAATTACATCGAAAGAGAGAGGGGAGGAAATATTTGATACCTCATCCGCTATTTTCAGATTGTACAATCCGTGAATCCAATACTTGCCTGTGAACTCAATTCAAAGCAATTGATTTTGTGTGAAAACCTAGGTCGGTATCCACGCTCATAAGAAGAAAAAAAGAGACACGATCCATCTTAGGGCACGGCGTCCTGGTGAGCAGCGGCGAGAGAGAGAGCGAGTGAGAATTAGGGGTGGGCATTGAAAATTATTCAATTTTTTGGAGGACAAAAACTGATCAGATATTGAGGCTTGTGAAAACTGCTCATTCCTCAGAGATTGATATGGAAATCGTGCACAGGGAAAAAAAAAAAAAAGCTTCTCTTCACATGCCATTTATTATAAAAAATTATAAGAGAGGGGCTTAATTTTTTTTTTAAAAAAAATTAAGAAATTATTTGGTTCTCGATGAATTCTTCAAATGGCAATTAAGGCTATTCTGTCACTACTCATAACGTCTTAATTGAGTTATATTACGACATTTACTTACTAGTGCGCTAATAGATGTAATTGTAGTGTAGTTATAGGTTGAGAAAATCTAATGTCACAACAGAATACTTATAAATGCATTTATTTCCTAGTGTATTTAAATTAGTGTAGTATTAGGCCTTTTTTCTTGTAGTGTTTGTGTTGTGGAGGATGATGAAGCTCCATCTTTACTCATGCTCATTTTTTAAAGTTTTGTTGCTATGTATGAATGAAAGAGTTAGTATTTTGCGACATATATATAGGTGTATACGGCGCCATTTTTTTCCTCCACAAAGGCAAAATAAATTTCCTCCAAAAAGTTACATTTTCCCTCCAGAAATTCTGGAAAATTTGATGAAAAAATTGAGTAAAAAATCTTATGAAACCAAAAGTGTCATGTTTTTCCCTCCAAATAAGCCCTCACACGCTTCTGTTGATTGGAAATCCTATGCGACCAAAATTGTTAACGGAGTTGACGGAAAAATTGACGATGGGACCAAATGTGTAAAAAATTTCGACTTTGGAACAAAAAATGTAAGGTTTGGAACCAAAATCGTGAGGGGGTGTGTCCTGTTGGACCAAAAGTGCAAAAAACTCTTAAACGTAACATAAACATATATAGGGTAAATATCAATTTACAACATGTACTATGACATTTTATCAATATGCAACATGACCAATTTTTTATTTATCAATTTGAAACCTATATTGTATGAAATTGAGCTATATTTGCAATTTGAAAAAAAAAATATAATAAATGTTGTAATTAGATAAAAAAAAATGTATGATTGTAAATTTATAAAAGAACAATAGTATCGATTGATTGCAAATTGATAATAATCCATGATTTTAATGTCTCATAATCCATTTAAAATTACTATCTCTTTCACACATGTCACAAAAAAAAAAAACGACAAAAACTCATATAAGATGGTCTCATGTATGAGAGGGGGTACAACTTAGCACAAATTACGTCCACCCCTCCTACAGTGTTAAAGTGTCAATGCTCAATTTATATTCCGTCTCACCGTGAGACCGCCTAAAAAAAATGTTAATGAATAAATAGAGGACAAAATTAATTAATATGTTTATGTTAATACTTAGGATAAACGCATGAGGAAATTAAGAATGAATTTTCACAAAAAGGGCATAGTGTATACACAAGGTCTCTACACGCACACGCGTAAAGCACATAGAACGTTCACAAACCATTTCAAACATTCCTTTTCCTTCTTTTTAAACCACTTGCAAAAACTCTCTCTCTATCTATCTTTCTCTCTCTCTCATTCCCATGGATACAGCTGCTCAATGGCCTCCTCATCAGGTACATACACACACATCCATCACATTTTTCCTTAATTTGTACCACCCTCCATTTTCATGAGGGTTATTTTCATCTTTGTTGATAAATGTTTTTTTATGAAAAAGATGATATCTTCATCTTAAATACTTCATTAATTTGATGGTGCACCACTCACTTTATTTTCTCCTCCCCCTTTTCAATTCTCCCTTTGAATTAATATAGTTTGTTTTGATCACTTTCTCTCTTTTCCTACTTCAAAAGGATTGAATTTGTTATAATTGATATTTGTTCTTTTCTCCCTTGTTTCAACTCATCTTTGTAAAAGTTTAAAGCAGCTCATGTGTTTGTCTCTTTGCATCTCCCCTAAGAAATTAAATTTGTGGTTCCTTAGTTCTTTTATTCATAATTAACAATTAATTCTCCTAATCTTATTTATTTATTAGGAGATAGTGGTGAAACCTATGGAAGAAATAGCAACAACATGCCCAAAAGAAAGTAGAAAAGTGAGACCACAAAAAGAGCAAGCTTTGAACTGCCCTAGATGCAATTCCACCAACACCAAATTTTGCTACTACAACAATTACAGTCTCACACAGCCCAGATACTTCTGCAAAACATGCAGAAGATACTGGACTGAAGGTGGATCTCTCCGAAACATCCCAGTTGGAGGTGGATCAAGAAAGAACAAGAGACCATCTTCTCAAAACCCTCACGCCACGTCATCATCTTCGTCATCGCAATCGGATATTTCCAAGATCAAACTCCCAGATTTGGTACAACAAAACCCTAAAATCCAAGAACCCCAAGATCTAAACCTAGGGTTTTCAATCCACCCTCATGAGATGATCCAAGTGCCTAATTTTGATAACCCTACTTCTTCTTCTTCGCCTCCGCCTCCTTCTCTCTCCCCGCTCGAGCTCCTAACTGGGTTCACAGCTTCGAGGGGGTTGAGTTCGTTTGTGCCACCGAGTTCTGATTTGAACTCGGTGTACTCATCAGGGTTTCCTAACTTGCCTGATTTCAAGCCCTCCCTAAATTTTTCTCTTGATGGGCTTGGGAGTAATTATGGAAGTTTTCAGGGGGTACAACAGTCAAATTGGAAGATTCTCTTCCCATTTCAAGATTTGAAAAGTAACACAAATGAGGGTGATGATCAGCAGAATAGAGATCAAATTGGAGATAATAATGCAAGTGGATATTGGAATGGAGTGATTGGTGGAGGATCATGGTAAAAGGAATTAATTATATCTATATTTGGGTTTATTTTTTTAAGTTTATTTTATGATGTTGTGGTGGGGAGGTTACTTTCGTGAATATCTTTAAAAAAAAAAAAAAAACTAACTTTGGAATATAGGGTTTTCATGAATTTTCCAATCTCTTGTTTGATAAGCAAGAACATTGATGGATGATAATGTTGGAATTAGAAGCTTTGTTTTAGGTATGGCTTCAGGATAATTGGAGTGATGAGAAATAGAGATATATATGAAGATATGAAATGAAAGCCCTGATTTTTTATTTTTGAAGGGCAATATTGGAGGGGAGGCTTGGTAATTATGATCAGGTTATTATGCTACATATATGTATAACAATATTTAATTTCTTCTATCAGGAAAGACTGCATGTGCTAAAGTGTCATTTTAATTGTTTGCCTGTTGGTGTTAATTTGGTGTTGGTGGTAACATAAATATCGATTAATTTTGTATTCAGCCTTTATGATCAAATATTTTCATTCTTACTAAATTTTCATGGACTGTTTATGTGTATTATTTTCCAGTTGTATTTTTTTGTAACATAATATGAAACTCATACCATTACATTTATAAAGTGATACTACTACTCGAATAAATTAGTACCAATAGCATTTAATACTATGATCAATTTATATATGTAATGATATCAGTTGATAAGTGTAATAGTATTAGTTTATAAGTATATAACGGTATATTCATGATATGAGCAAGTTTAATCGGAGACCACTCTTTTCTTAATATGTTACACATTTTAAATGAATAGAGTAGAGATGAACAATGAATAGAAACGTCATACTTCCCTTTTGTTTGTAATTTATCTTATATTTCATTAATTGCTAAGGTGAAAGTTTTTTTTTTTTTTTCGAGTTTGAGGTGAAAAATTATTTAGTCTCGTAAGTTTGCTTATTTTTTATTCTAGACATCCCCCACTTTCCAAGTTGAATTTATGTCATGTTAACTTGTAAATTTTAATTTTATAATTATTTTTAGTCTTTTACCGATTATAACAGGTGAATAATCGTTTTTTTTTTCAATTTTATTATAAATCTTTTTGAATGTGAATTTCGTTAGCTTAACTTTTAAAATCAGCTACTAACCCACTGTAATAAAGTTAAATTTTGACAGGAGGAAATTAAATAATGTTCTGTAAACATAAACAAAAAAACTAACCGATCTAACAAATCTTTTTTCCTATACTATTTATTTCAACCAAAAATATTATATTCCTGGTAATTAAGCCCCCAATTCACATTCAAACCTAAAACAAACGCATAGTCTCCCTATCTCTGCAACGGACAGATTTGTTGATTTTCATGGTGTGTCTGAAATATCTTAGCTGCTAGCATGAGATCAAAAATCTGAGGGATTGAGTCTCTGAGAAGTAGGTTTGCAGCTTGTAGTTTGTGCACCAACTTCTTGGGAAAGAATAGGGTACTTAACTATATTATAGTATGAGTACATTTCCTATTAAATTTATTTATATTATAAAATTTATAAAATTATATTTTTAAATTAATATCACTACATTTATCAACAAATGTCACTATATTTATAAATTTATATCATAATATTAAATGATATGAGTATTAATTTATAAAAGTAATTGTATCAATTTATAAATTTAATGGTATTAGTTTAGTAGGAGGAACATATTTCACTGAAAATTTTGTATAATTATATTAATTTTGTCTAGCAGAGTATCCAAACAACCCCTGAAGTTTGATAGAATTCAATCACATATATCTGCCTGCCAGTACAAGTTTGTTTTTTTTTTCAGTGGGTTGATGATGACTTCCCCATGCCATGTTCTTTTTTAGTCATCTAGTGGGCCCCACAAACATTCCCCTAGACAAGTGTGCGAATAATCTCCCCACCAGTTTACATATGTGTATATAAATATATACAAACATGCACCTAAATATACATTATAAATACATATGTAGACACACGTATCATGTTATTTGCTGGAAGGCACTATGTGGGGTGGGGGCATAATTAATTACCACTATTGATGGAGGAGTGAAGCTATTAATTTTGGGTGAGGTTTTGAGTTATTTTATTATACTCAATCATACTGTATGCTTAATTTCTTCCTCTTTTGGTGATTGGATGATGGAAAGTGATGCACTGCTACATCATTTTCACTTGAACACCAATTATACAATTTGGTCAAAATCGACTTCAATTTATGTAAAAGCAATACACATCTTTTTAAGTTCGGTCGATCTGCATAAATACACTTTGTAACTTGGAAGTACTTATATATACTTTTATAATTTATTGTAGGAGGTAACTACTCCCTATGTCCCAGATCAGTTTTCACACTGATCTGGGACCGCAAACCAAGGAAAAGGTAAAATAATAGCATATAGGTAAATAAGTGTATTTTTTGTAGGGTGAGAATTGTGTAAAAGGTGTCCATTTTAGGAATGTGAAAACTGATATGGGACAAACCGAAAAGGAAAGTGTGAAAACTGATATGGGACGTAGGGAGTAATACATTTTCATTTGATCAATTAAGGATTTTATTTTTCCTGATTTACTGTATTTGGTTTGTCTTTTGTGATACAGTCTTAAATGGTAATGATCATTCAATTATTTCAGTACAATGTGTTATATAATATGCATAGTAGATGGCTGAAAATAGAATAAACGGATTGTTGGAAAATTTATTAGTTTTGATGAAAGTTCCAAAACAGTTGTAATAGGATCAGTCAGAACTGTTAGCTGACTGATGATCTAGGGTTAGGACTAAGTTGACCAGTTGATAATTATTGTATAGAGCAACTGATGTAAAGATAGATAGATCACACATTGAGGGAGAACTCAATGTGAGTAGTCTTCAGTCTAGAAGATCAGAAGTGAAGATCAGAGATGAAGATCAGAACACATCTGAAGATATGAAGAAGAAGATAACAAGACAGAAGACCAGATCAAACTACATCGGATGAAGTCAGTAAGTTGAGCTAAGACAACTTATATCTGATGACTACAAGAAAGGCAGATCAGTTTCTACTAATCTGATCAGTTCAGTATAGTTGATGTTGGTCCCGGTGCAAACGAGTCTTACACGTGTGTGGGGGGGGGAATACACGTGTTCAGTGTTTTAAAAACTTTTCTTACTGAGGTCAGTTTGGGTCAGGTTGTCCTGATGTTTTGGTCCTGAGAAGCACAAATCGCTCTGAGTCAAAGTCTATCTGAGTCAGTGATCCTGAGCTGCTTTCAGATACCTCAGATAATCCCAACTGAGTTTTTCAGAGATCCTGAGTTGCTTGGATCAGATAACTAACTTATTGAACCCTCAGAAGAGTAAGTTCAGTTTGGTAACTATGTGTTCTAGCTACTCAGATGTGCGGAATGGTTGACCCTTAGTTTATACTCGTTTTAAGCTTTTGCTGAAAAACTTCCTTTAATGGAATAGTGATTAGGCTGTGATTCAATTATATGCAACTTTCAGTGGATTAATTCCAACTGAAATATCAGTGAAAATATGCTTTCAAAACAAGGTAATGCAACAGATAAGTCAAGCAAAACAGAAAGCAAAGAACACAACAAATTATAGTGGTTCAGAGACTCAAGCTCCTACGTCCACTCTCCTTGATATTTTCAGAGAAATTCACTAATCACTTCCTAAGGCTTTCTGACTACCTCTGTAGTTTACTAACCTTTTTAATTTTGAGTTTTCTGGCTACCTCTGTAAAAACTCACACAAGCTTTATGTCTATCCAAGATAGATTACTCACTTCTTCTCTAGAGCTTTCTGACTACCTCAATGTAGTTTACTTACTCTTTACAACTCCAATCTCACCAACAATCACACTCAAACTACCTTACAAAGGGTTTGGGGTTTCTTGGTTGGTTTCCAACTTGGATGAGATATCCTTTACAATAAAGAACAATGCAAAGGCTAGGATATCTCGACTAAGCTTTGAATATATCTTATCAAGCTAGGCTTAGTGGAATGAGCTCTCTTCGATTTAAAGCACTTGGAAAATTCTTGGTTTTTCGAGTGCTTCAACTTGCAATAATAAGTTTGAGCTCTTGAGTTGCTTACAAATTTCCCGTAACCTTTCAATGTAGAAGGTCACAAGTATATACAGGCATACACCAAGGTCACTCTTGAAAAACTATCCATTGAGAGATATAACCCGTGAGTTTCTCTCTTATGGTGTGTGAAACGGCTATATTTAGGGTTTAACACTCCTAACACGTTTTAGGCAATAGCTTTTCATGTAGCGGTCTTCACTTTTTTGCGATCTGGAACTTAGTACTTCCGACATCTTTTTCAAATGACTTTGTCATTTGTCGATTGTCGATGGGATGCATGTTGTCTTCCTCTTTTTGACTTTTGTCTCGGTTTAAAGGTAAACAACTCAAGCGCTCTTTTGGTTACAATCTACGAGTTGATATAACCTTAACAACACTTTGTATTAGTTCCTTTTTTGCGCATTTGAATGTCTTGGGCAATATCTATTTTTTCTAAGGAATCGCGATCTTTACCGATATTGAATCCCGGATAGATATTTTTTCGGTGTCTCGGAACATTGAGGTTTATCTTGAGCATTGATACATTCTTTTGAGTCTTGATAATTCTTGTGCCTTGATATTCTTGATCTTGATTCTTGATCTTACATCTTACGTGTCTTGAGTCTTACGAGTCTTGAGTCTTACGAGTCTTGGCGTCTTCGAGTTTTCACGGATATACGGTGATATCTTGAGTCTTCATCTTTGAGTCTTGATTCTTGATTTCATCTTGAGTCTTGATATCTCGATTTCATCTTGAGTCTTGATATCTCGATTTCTGCTTTGAGTCTTGATATCTCGATTTCATCTTTGAGTCTTGAAAACTTCGATTTCATCTTTGAAACTTTTAGTTTTCCGAAACTTATTGAGTTCTTTGTAATCTTGAGATCTAACCGATCTATATCTCATTGACTATACATTTTCTGAGATATCATCCCGAATACTCTAAAACTGAATCCTGACTCAACTATCAAGATTATCCTGAACATGTCATACTCAGGGGTTTTGGGATCTAATCAAAATCATATCTTTATTAAATTCATCTCCCAACAATTTTCCCTTTTTGATGATGCCAAAACCTATCTTGTTACAAACATATTTAACCTATACTCAGGTTTCAGTTTATCCTATTACAAGATTGGTTTTATTTTCAACAATTTCCCCCATAAATAATGAGTCTCCCAACAATTAATCTCCCAACAATTTCTTCAGTAAAGAATCTCTCAAAGGATTCATCACCAAATACTTAATTTCCCAACAATTAATTCAGAGACAATCAATCAGGCATATCAAAATTAAAAGACATGTAAATAAGATAATGAGATATTATCTTTTGAGCATAAATGATAAGTTTTCATTGATGATGGGTAGACTATTACAAGTTACAATGAATCTTATCTGAACAAAATCAAAAAGACAAAAAATAAAAGATTACATGAATCTTCTGAGTCTTCATCTTCTGAGTCTTCATTTGATCTTCAGGTCAGCTCTTCAGTTCGGCTCTTTAGTTCTGCTCTTCGACCTCATCAGCAGGGACTTCAAGGTTGAACATTTCGTAATATCTTCTTTTCAGCGCATCTCTTTCTTTAATGATATCAGGATTGTTCCCTGTCAGACCTAACTGAGTGGCGTACTGAGTGATTTCCTAGGAAATGGCTTTCTCATTTACACATCCATTCTCCAGCCTGGGAGGAGGGTACACGTATGGACCAGGGGCGGTTATCTGCACCTTTCCTTCATCCGCAAGATTTATCCATCCTTGAAGATATTTAGGATAGAAGGTCAGGAGATAGTCGATGAAAGCCTCATTCGGATCTGAGCTCTCCCCTCTCCATTCTCTGAGCACATCATAGTAGAACCAGAAGGTTCTCTTGATTTCTTCCCATGCATCGTTGAGATGGACTGGCATCCATTTGTCAACATGCGGCCATTTCTGTGCTTTAGTGTTCCCTCTCCTCTTGCTTGCGAACTTTTTGAACCCACTCCTTCTTTTCTGCTCTTCTTCTACCTTCTTTCTGATCACTGGTACACCAGAAACAGAAGCAGCAGTTTTCTTCGCTTGTTCAATCTGGAGTTTTTTCAGAGCGCTTCTGGTATTGAAGACCTTCTTTTTAGGCTCAACCTCAGATTCTTCAATATCCAGCAATAATTTCCTCTGAATTGGCTTAGAAGCCTTTGCTCTTTTGCCCTCAGGCTCTTTCATCGCCACAGTCTTTCTCTTGATGGGCATTTCAGCACCAGCTAGGCTTGTACCAATCCTTCATCTACCACTCAGTTTCTCTATAGCAACTTCCTGCATTGTTTCCTCTGAAACCTGAGTGTAGACAGGCTTCTCCACCTCCTTGAACTTAAGCTTCTCAGTGGCTTCTATCTCCTTCATGGCTTCGGCAATGATCTTCTTCTCAGCATCCTTTACAACCTTACCCTTCAGAGTATGTTCCAATAAAACCCTGAGATCAGCTCCAGGTCTTTCCCCCTTCTTGGAACCATACTCTGGCAGAAGCCTGGAGAGTGTTGTGTCCATATGGTATTGTTCTTTACTGACACTCCGCACCCCCCCTGCCATCTGATCTTGCTCCTCCTCGAGCCTTCTGAGGTGGTTTTTCGCCACAGAGAATTCTTCAGACAGATGAGCAAATTGGCTTGAGAGAGCTTCCTTGAACATGTCTGTCATCTTAGCCATGAGCATTGAGCTCATCTCCTCAACAGCGTTATTTACCAGCATCTCACTCTTCTCTACCAATTTTGCTTCAAGAATTTGAGTCTGCTCCTGATGTTTCTGCTTCAGCTTTGCATTAAGCTCAGCCTTGACCCCCTCCATCTTTTCTTCTAATTTTCCTTCCATGGAGTTCAGTTTGTCTGTCAGAGTATCCTGAAGCTGCACCAGTTCTGAAGAAGAACTCAAGCTATCAATCTTTTGTGCTTGGTTGGCCAATGCCTCCTCGATCTGAGCAACTTTGGTCAGGATCGGCTCAACCTTCTCCAGCTTTACCATCAGCGGGGTGAGATCAATCTCAGGAGTATATCTGATCGGCTGTGACTCCTGAGCTGGCTGTTCATCCTGAGTCTCAGTCTGAACCTGAGCTTCAGTTTGAACTAGGGCTTCAAACTCAGTCCGAGTCTGGGATTCACCCTGAGCATGGGTGTCCACCTGAGCCTCAGTCTGCATATCAGACATTACAGATTTAAAGGTAGGAACTTCAGTAATCCTGGCATAATTATTAATAGTGCCAAAAGTTACCTGAAGGCTAACTTCAGTCTGAGGATGTTCGACAGCAGCCTGATCAGCATCAGTTTAGTCTTTCTCCTTCTGAGATTGACTCTCATCATCCCCTTGTTGGTCCCCATCCCGAGATTTGTCTTTGGAGCTCGGGGAACCAACTTCAGCAATCCTCTCAGCAACCTTCCTCTTCACAAGCTCATCAAAGTCTGAGATTTTCATCCTGAGCTTGGTTTTTCTGAATCCTGAGAATTAAGTGAGAAAAGTTATCTCCTCGTTCCACTAGTCTTCCCCTCTGAATGAAGCAATATTTAGTATCTCCGGAAGAGTCTGGTTGAGGATGTAGACCGTTGACCTCAATCTGAAGAAGATGTCTTGGAGGTCAGGGAATGAGCTAAGCTCAGGGTAGTGGTCAAGGATGAACCGTTCCCCCTTGCTTCGCCATTCGGTCTCTTCAGCTTCACCTTTCTTGAGCATCGGGCTCTCAGGTTCAGTTGGAAACTCTGCTGAAAGATTGACTAACAGCTCATTCAGGAGCTCATCAAAATTCATCGGCTCCTGAGGCTCAGCAAACTCTGAGGTTTGGGCAGGCAGCTCCTCAGTTTGAATCTGACTTGGTTCTGAGGTCTGAGCTGGCTCCTCCTCAGTGGGAATTTCAGTTTGCTCTGAGAGCTGAGCGGGCACTTCCTCTGAGGAAATCTGAACATTGTCTGAGGTCTGAGCAGGTGCATCCTCAGCAGGAATCTGTACTTGCTCTGAGGTCCTTGGAATATTTCTTGAGAGAACTTATCAGAACTAAG
Source organism: Stenogyne calaminthoides (assembly GCA_037126765.1). Classification (NCBI taxonomy): domain Eukaryota; kingdom Viridiplantae; phylum Streptophyta; class Magnoliopsida; order Lamiales; family Lamiaceae; genus Stenogyne; species Stenogyne calaminthoides. Next base: position 16,133,146 of record JBBCBC010000018.1, read on the forward strand.
CGACGTCTCAAGAACCTTAGAGAAGACTTGATCCTCAGTTTGATCCTGTGCCATTGAGATAGCCTGAGCCAATACAAGTAAAGGCGATTTCTGAGCAGTTTGGCTCTCAGGCTGAATCTCCTCAGTCTCACTTTCCTCATCATCATCAGTGAGAACCACCATCCTTTTGCGCTTTGGAGCAAGGGTTTTCTGCTTCTTCAATTTCTCACCATGCTCCTTCTTGGCATCCAACAAAACCTTCCCCCCGGTTTATTGGCTTTCTTCAGCAGCAGCCGCAACTGGTGATTCCACTTTCTTCTCTTTCTTTCCTTTAATCGTCCTCTTTGCAGCAATGGGCTTGAACATTACTTTGGACTTAGGAAATGGAGTAGATTTGGAAAAGATATCGTCCTCCTCTCGGTACATCTCCAAAATAAATGTTATTTTGGTGGCATGGAGGATCCTGCCTTTGATAGATACTACCCCATCCTCCCTTCTTATGACCTTGGTTTGCTCACTCACCACCTTGATCAGATACTTCAACCAGTTGAACTCCTTGGTGGGTGAGTCCTCGATCGCCGCCATAAGTCGGAGTTTGGGAGTGCTGATCTGCTCGAAGCTTTCAGATCGACTCATGATGCACTTTCCAACAATATCCATCAATACTCTGTATTTCGGCTTTAGATGCCGCTTATGCAGAGTTGCCTCAAACTTAATAGGATTCTCAGTAATCCCATCAAGATACTCTTTCTCCCGTCCCAACATATACAATGAGGGATCATCTCCCCTATCGCACAACTCATATACGTCGTTTAAGTTCTTAGGGACAATATAGAGCTCTCGAACAAAATCCACATACTTCATCTATTGTTCAAGATGAGAAACAAAAATCTTGGACTCTATACAATCATCCTCATTTATTTCCAAATTAGCGACAAACTCTATTACCTCGGGAGTATACTCCGCCTCCGGTCGATTCGCGATGAGGTTTGTCAGTTTCGCCAATCGGATTAAGTGGAGCGCCTCTTCTTCATGCTTGGCATTGGTGGTACTCTCCAAAGAAACCACGTACTCATACCATGGCTTATTTATCTCCGCTAATTTTTCGAACATGGTAGGAGCCATTTGAGATTTGAAGATTTAGGGTTTTGAGCGATGAAGCTTTTCTGGGTAAAAGAGATTTATTTGCAGAGGGTTTTGGGGAATGAAGGGTTTCAATAAAATTTGGCTTGAAAGACTTTCAAAGGAATAAATAGCTCGAGATCGTGGGAAGTCGTACCGGTTTGGTGAAAAACAACGGTTAAGATTAAACCACGATTAATCGGGTATGCGAAAGGTCGATCCCCGAAAAGTAAGCCGCCATTTTAACTTCATTGGTGATTAAATGTAACAGAGCATTTAATGACTGTTGACCTTTTTAGGAATTTCAAAGATCCCGCCCAAAAACATTCCTCAGGTGTTTTGTATTTATTGCAAATGATTACTGAGTTTCAATTAAGAAATAAATGAGTCGCATGAGTCATTACTTCTTCAGACTAATTTCCCTCTATCAGTCTTACTGAGTATTGATCTTGATAAAAATGTCGATTATGATAATCGAAAGTCTTGAATGGGTTCAATATGCTCTTCGAAATCTTGACCTTGAAGAATCTGAGTTTCCGAGACTCGATTCGGTATTTCAATTTTATCCGAGTTTCTCGGTAGAATTTCGAGAAAACTTCATGCATCCGAAAATCTTCAATTTTTGATTTTACTCTATACACGGATCCAACATCCCTAATTCAACTGATAGTTCCTGAAATCTTGATTCAGCCAAAGGTTTAGTCAAGATATCAGCTCTCTGCTTATCAGTATGAATTTTCTCCATCCCGATGTCCTTTTTCTCGACATGATCTACGATGAAGTGATGTCGATATCCACATGCTTGCATCGGTGTGCAATATACGGATTTTGTGAAATAGCAATGGCACTATTATTGTCACAAAATATTGGTACTTCATTGGCTACAACTTTATAATCCCTTAATTGTTGTCCGAGGCAAAGAATCGGAAGCACATCGACTTCATAAATGACCATGTATTCAACAAGTAATCTTGGTTGCTCTTGAGAGTGCATTTCTTTGAAAACCAAGATATCACTTGCTTCCAAGAAATTGACAAGTTCCTGTAGTGGACTTCCTGTCAATCCTGCAACCTCTGTAATCAGCATCTGAGTAACCAGTTAATTCAAGGTTATCATCAGCTGGATACCATAATCCTCTATTCAATGTGCCTTTAAGATACTTCAGTATCTTTTTGGCAGCCTCCATGTGACTAGCCTTAGGATTAGCTTGGTATCTTGCACATATCCCAACAGCAAATGTTATATCCGGCCTACTTGCTGTGAGATAGAGCAATGATCCAATGATTCCTCTATAATCAGTATGACTTAATGATTTGCCTTCAGAATCAGGATCCATCTTGTAGTTAGTATTCATAGGAATTCTATCTGCATTGCAATTCTGTACACCATACTTGCCAATCAGATCCCTGGTGTACTTTGCCTGGTTGATGAAGATTCCTTCCTTTGATTGTTTCACTTGAAGACCTAGAAAAAATTCATCTCTCCCATCATTGACATCTCAAACTTGCCTTTCATCAGTGTTGAAAACTTTTCACACAGCTGATGGTTTGGAGATCCAAAAATGATGTCATCAACATATATCTGAACCAGTAAGATATCTTCCCCATCTTCTATCCTGAACAGAGTTCTATCAACAGTTCCTTTGACAAAACCATGGTCAGTAAGAAACTGAGAAAGAGTATCATACCAAGCTCTGGGTGCTTTCTTAAGACCATACAAGGCTTTTCTGAGCCTGCAAACTTGGTCATTCTGTTTGAAACCAGGAGGTTGTTCTACATAAACCTCTTCTTTAAGCACACCGTTCAGAAATGCACTCTTCACATCCATTTGATAGACTGTGAACTTCATGTGGGCAGCATATGCAAGAAACAATCTGATGGCTTCTAGTCTTGCAACTGGTGCAAAGGTTTCATCATAATCCAAGCCTTCTTCTTGGGAATAACCTTGTGCAACTAGCCTTGCCTTGTTTCTTACAATGTTGTTGTTTTCATCTCTTTTATTCTTAAATACCCACTTGGTTCCAATGACATTGTGCCTTTCAGGTCTATCCACTAGCTCCCAAACTTCATTTCTTGAGAATTGATTTAGCTCATCTTGCATAGCAGTAATCCAATGAGAATCTTGTAGAGCTTCACCAATCTCAGTAGGCTCTTTCTCTGATAGGAAGCAGCAGAATAGTGCACTCTCACCATGGAACCTTCTTATTTTGACACCTTCAATTAGATCACCCACAATCTGACTTGTAGGATGACTATCTAACCATCTTCTTCTAGATGTTCCCCCTTCAATAGTATCCTCAACATTTAAAATGTTAGGTTCAGTTAATTCAGTAAACTCCGAGGGAACAACAAGAAAAGAGAAAGGGAATCATCTTCCTCGGGGAAATTCCATTCAGAATATTGTCGAGACATTTGTTCCCCTTTGGTTGATAGATTGAATTTGCCTCATCTGTGACCACATCTTCATTGGCATCACATACACGAATCAGGCGGGTGTGCATTCGGTTTGGTCACTTTTCAGTGTGTTGGTTTTCCTTCGGTGAAGACTTTCCATCCCGAGTCTCACCATCACGAGTTCCATCTGAACTTCTTTATCGAGTCTGAGTCACTCCAATCATAGATGGTGGTGACTTCTTCTTTTCGAGTTAGGTGGATGTTTAGTCATTCTTTTTCGGGCTTAATCTGGTGATTCTCTTGGTGGGTTCTTCGCATCATGTTCTGTTTCTTACGAACACAAGTAGATTCATCAAAAAAACAACATGAGGTGTTTCCCCCACAATAAGAGTCCTCGATTTGTAAACTCTGAAAGCTTTCTTGACTTGAGAATATCCTAAGAATATTCCTTCATCGACTTTACTATCAAATGTTTTCAACCGATCTTTACCATTATTGTGTATGAAACACTTGCAACCAAACACACGAAAAGAAAGAAACAAGAGGCTTCCTTTCATTCCAAAGCTCATAGGGTGTTTTGCCTTGACTCTTGGTCGGCATGGATCTGTTTCCGAGAATAGCATGCGGTGTTTGACTTGACCCCAAAATCTTTTAGGAATATAAACCCATTTATCATTGTCCTTGCGAACTTCTTTGAGTCTATTCCTTCTTTTCAAAGAACACCATTTTGTTGAGGGGTCCTTGCGGTGATGTTTCATGAGAAATTCCATTTCTTTGCACAATAATCGAGAGATAATATGATTTATAAATTCGGTTCCTTGTCGGATCGATTTTGACCCACACTCGATTTTTCTCAATCTTGAGCCTTTTCGATAATTCAGCAACTTTATCTCGAGTCTCTTTCTTCTTGAGTAAGAATATGACCCAAGTATATCTTGAGTAGTCATCAACTACTACCAGTGTGTATTTCCTGCCATTAGTGCTCACTGGTTTTATTGGACCAAAAAAGATCCATATGCAACAACTGAAGTATTCTTTCAGTAGAAACATCTACTTTGCTTTTAAATGATGCTCTAATTTGTTTTCCTTTTTGGCACGCATCACAAATATGTTCCTTCTTGAACACTTCATTAGGCAACCCTCTCACAAGAGCTAATCTTGCAAATTTATTCGGGGTTTTGAAATTGGGTGATTCATTCTTTTTATGCCATAACCAACTGGGTATCTGTGGAACTTTTGCAACCAAACATGTATCTTTAGGAGTTGAACTCCAATCAGCAAGATACACATTTCCTTTTCTAGTACCAGTCAGTAATACTTTCTGTGAGATATCATCTTTCACATAACATAAGTTCTTAGAGAACTCAACATTAAATCCCTTATCAAAAAATTGGCTTATTGAAAGCAAGTTATGCTTCAATCCAGATACATATGAAACACCATGGATAAGAACTGAGTCGATTTCCAAAGTTCCATATCCTTCAGTTTGTCCCTTGGAGTTTTCTCCAAAAGTGATCTGAGGGCCTCTTTGTTCAACATAGTCACTGAGTATCTTCTTGAATCCTGTCATATGTCTTGAGCATCCACTGCAAGATACCATACATCAGGGCCTTTTTCATCTCTACTCATCAGTGCTATGTGATCTTCAATCAGCTCAGTGCCCTTGCTTTTCTCCTGAAAAACAAATCAATTTTTAGGTACCCAATTTGTGTAGGGTCCTACAAGGTTAATTTGTACCTTTCGGAATCAAATCTGCTTTGACAACTCTAATCACTTTAGAGTGGCTTATCTGTCTTCCATAAACATCTACATACACATTTACTACTCTGGGTGCCTTAGCAGTTTCCTGTGTATGAGTGCTAGCCTTAGCATGAACATGGGCTTTGAATTTTTCTTTGGTTCAGGCCTTTTGTTCATTTGCTTTGGCTTCTGTGTCTTGTTGGTGCGAATCTTTGTTGACTCGGGTTCGGGTAACCTTTACCCCTTAGGCAAGTGGGGTTCAAGGTTACATCTTGAAATTTGGGTCTTCAAGATATCTTGAGGACTTGGTCTCTTCAGTTGAGAATGTCTCTGCTGAGTGTTTCTCTTTTGAAGATTCCTCTGATGGTTCAGTGCAGATCCTTTCAGGTTTACATTCTTAACTTGAGGCTTTGAAGTACTTGCCTGAAATTTTCCAACTGAGTGCTCAGGTTTTCTAGCCTTCACCTGAGGTTTGGGCTTTCCTACCTGATCATTCAGTTTTACTGAAACCATGGGTCATTTTCCCTTGTCTACAACCTTGGGCATTTCTTCATTTTGAATTGTGGGTGCTATTGGTTTTACAAAGATTGTCTTCTTGCTACTTGATGCAGCATTCAGATGACCTTGTGAGGTTCCCCCTGGAATGTATCCCAATCCAAATTTTATAGTGATAGATCTCTGGTAACTCTGAATTTCATCTATTACTTTAGATGCAGTATTTGTTGGGAAATTTAGAGTTTTGATGAAAGTTCTAAAACACATGTAATAGGACGGTCGGACACATTGGTGAATCGATGTTTTTATTACTAGTTATAAGAATACCAGTTGATAATTATTGTATAGAACAACTGATGTAGAAGATAGGTCACATATTGAGGGGGAACCTCAATATGTATAGGTCAGATCAAAAGAACAACTGATATCCGACAGGCCAGAAGGCAAGGGAAGGATAGAAGATCATATCGATCTGATAAAGTCAGATATCTTAGCTGAAGTCATGAAATTCAAATCCAAGAAATTCAAATCCGAAGACACGGAAAGATACATCAGTACGCTAGTTGAAGCTAAGACAATCGGCACGAAGACATATCGTAGATCGACGATTGTGGATGATCGCTAGTTGAAACCGATGTTTCACTAATCATACGTCGATCTTAACAAGAAGAATGTCAACCTTAGTTGGTAGAACAATCTTGAAAAAGTGCTTACATTAATCAATAAGAACAAGACACGTATGATCGGCCGCAATTACGGGATTTGGTCTTTGTTTCTCAAGCGGCTATAAAAGACACTATTCACGCTTTTCGCCATGTTTCACCCACATCAATCCTACAAAGTCTACCAAATATGAAATTCAAATTCTTAACGGCTCTTTGAGAAGAGGTCTATAAATATGGGATTTGGTGAAGAGAAAATATCAAGAAAAAGCTATAATCAAATTTAATCAAGAAGAACAAACTTGAAGATTATTTTCTAAGTGTTCATCCCATAGTTCTTAGCACATAAATCTTTTCATCTAGCTGATAGGCTACTTAAAAACTAGGAAAGATTTCAAAGTTGGAACAAAACAATCTTACCCAAAACCCAAAGTTAGGTTAAGTTGTTTAGCAAGATTTCAGGACTAGGGTTTCTAGTTACGATTTAGGATCGGTTGAGTGAGAACTCTTTAAATATCTGTTGGTGTCTTTGTGTTGGACTAACACAATAATCTAAGTCGATTGGTTTAGTTGGTGCCCCTTGTGATAGGGGAAAAGTGGGACGTGGGGATGGTTATACGAACCACTATAAATCTTGTGTGCATTTACGTGGTTTGATTAACTGTTTTACACAATCGCACACAACTTAATTAAAGTTGCATACATATTCTATGTTAAGATCAGCTAGCACCAAGCTTATGATCTGATCAAGTTTGACACTTTAGTCGGTTGGTTGAAAAACCCGACTTTGGAATCGATTTTTTAAAACTGGTTTTTCACACGGGTAAAATTTAGTTTCCGCTGTCAATCGTTAAACCGATGAATCTTGAATCGACCGCCTTGAGCGATTAGTAAGTTGGATATCGATCAAATCGATTCATTTTGCACTCTGATCGGGGCTAAGCGCAATCACACGATCTTCATGAAAAAAGTTTTTGAAGTCTATTCACCCCCCCTCTAGACTTACGCCCTCACAAAACCCGTTCGGGACCTACAAGTGGTATCGAGCGGTGGTTCTCTGGACCAATCGGCTTTGAGTATCATCGATTCTTGAGGAAGAATCTTTGTGGTCATTTGAGCAGATCTTGAAAAAACGTTTTTTAAAACTCATTCGTTTTTCCAAAATCACTCAGCATGGATAATACCTCTAGTATGTATCATGATTTGCCAAAGTTCTCAATTGATGAGTATGCAGATTGGGCCATATATATGTTGCAACCATTTAGGATCGATAAGTGGCAGAATGATGGAAGTCATTGAAAGAGGACCCATCATCATATATCCGACAACCTGCGGTTGGAGATCCAGTTTTGCCACGGGAAGTCTTGTGCGAAAAAGCCTAGCCTTGATGGATGCAGAGGAAAGAAAGCTGTATACTTTAGATACAATCGCCAGGCATATAATCATGAAGACGATGGATAAAGTCACCAAGGAGAAGATAAAATATCTCAAGACCGCGAAAGCAATGTGGGATACTCTAGCTGAGATATGCGAAGGAAATGATCAGATCAAAGACAGCCGACTACAAGCCGAACTGGTGAAGTTCGAAAAATTAAAGATGCTGCCCAACGAGACCATCAACGAGCTCGATGGAAGGATTACTATGTCAGTAAATAAGCTACGAGAACTTGGTAGAGATGTCGGACAAAGATATCAACTACAAGATCTTAAGATCTCTCACCAAGAAATGGGACATGAAAGTCACGGTAATAAAGGATTCCCAAGACATTTCAAAGATGAAGCCGAGTAGCTTGTCCCTAAGCCTTAATGCTCACGAGTTTGACTTAATCGAAAGAGGACAAGCAGATGAAGGCGAGACGCTCAATTTGAAGCCTCAACGTCTAAATCGATTCGTTTAAAGTAACCAGAAGCAGATCGAAGGCCACTGAACCTGTTGGAAACATAATAAGTCAGGCAGAACAGATCGCTCTGCTTACCAAGAAACTTGAAAAATCAAACATTCAACTTGGTAAGTATCACAGATTCTATAAAGATTATCAACATAGCAGAGGAAGAGATAGGAGACCAAATGGACGGATCTCCAAAAAGAACCGGATCGATGATCGAAGAGATCCAGAGAAGAAAAAGAAAAGAGATAATCTGACAGATGAAAGAAGAGATAACAGATCTGACAGAAGGAGTTCAGATTACTATCAGAAAGGGAAGTCACCTGATAGATTCTACAGACGGAATGACTCACCTGGAAGAAAAAGTTCCGTGGATCGTGGAGCGTGTTTCAACTGTGAAAAACCAGGTCACAACAAGTACAGATTGCCCGGACGGCGCAAAAAAGAAAGAGAAGAAAAGCGGAACAGAAGAGAGCAAATGATATAGAGACAGGAAAGCCCGGGTCGCTGACACATCTGGAATTGATGATTCCTATCTGCCCTCTGAGGATTCTGGGTACTCATCTGTAGAAGATTTTTGTCTGATAAGAAAGTGCTGTTGACTTCCACGAGAATGAAAATCTGATATTCTCTTCGGATGACGATGAAATCTGCCTGATGGCCAAGGAGGACCAATCTGAGGTAACCCCAAACCTTCGCTTTTATGCGCTTTCACCGCTATTATTAGCACTTTTTGGAGAGATTGACCTGCAACTCTACTCTGAGCAATTGCTTGATGATCTCTCTAATGCAGTAGACACTTATACTATAGTGGAAGTTTCGAGAATGACAAGCTAAGGATCGTAAATAATCACTTTTGTTGAAGAGAAGGCTCTCAAGAAAAACGAATCGAATCAAATTAAACCGCCGCCGAAAGGTAATCGAGGAACTTAACATTACGAAAGTTAAATCTTCGATCGGGAGAAGAAGGATCAAAGATCACTAGCAATCAACAAAGCAACAAAGTGATGACTTCAAAATCCTTCAAGCTAAATTTGATGAGCTATTCCGACTACATGAGAGTCTAAAATCTTCTGAGGATAGTTTGCGCAAGAAAATAAAGGTTTTCACGAAGTCATCTAAAACCGTTCAAGATATGAACACCTATTTTCGAACACCGACTAACAAGAAGGGACTTGGGTATGAAAACCCTTCTAAGTCCTCAAAAGCCCCGGTTGGTTCACTTCAAAAAGGTGTAATCAAACGAGTTTCTGACAAAGATACACTAAAAGCTAAACTTGTATCTGATAAGGGGAAAAAAGACACATTGAGCAAGTAAAGGCGGTGCCTAATCGAGAAAGGGAGCGAAATGGACCCTAATTGGTAAAAGCATCGGTAGAGGAATCAACGAAGAACCCGATTCTTTACGAAGAGACCTCAAACGATCAACAGATTAGGTATCATAAAAGACAACTGTCAAAGGAAATCTAATCGAGACCCAATCAAGGTCATTTGCCTAATAAGCAAGCTATAGGTAAAAAAAAAAACCACCTATGCCAAAAAGATATGAATCTTTTGATGGTAGCGATCGTACCTACCCTTATATAATCGAAACCTACGCACTTTTGAGCCCATTTGGATTAAAAGAAGACAAACAACAAAGATAAATCCCAAGTCTTCTAAGTCACCCAAGGCTCACACGAATAATCATACTAATCAGAAAACATATAAAGAGACGTATGATTATGTTGATATGTATGGGAGACAAATCAGGCCTTCTGATCTAACTGATTACAATAAAAGTGCCCTGTTTGTATGGATCCCTAAAACCAATCCTAACCCCTCGGGACCCAATCCAAAAGGGTACCTAAAGCTGATTTGGTTGCGGTGTTCGGCGTGGGTCCGCCAACAAAGGAGGTGTACAAGAAACTATCTGGTACATTGATAGTGGATGCTCAAGGCACATGACTGGAAGCAAACATCTCCTTAACTCTTACATAGAACAAAAAGGCCAGCGTGTACTCTTCGTTGATGATAACTTTGGTTTTACCAGAGGATTTGGAACCTTAGAGAATGATGATGTACATGTTACTGGAGTCTCGTATGTCGAAGGTTTAAAGCATAACTTTGTTATCGGTTTCACAATTCTGCGACAAATGGATTGGTGTTGAGTTCTCGATCGATCAATGCACTATAAAAAATCGAGCCACTCAAGCGAGATCTTGCTAAGCTGGTTCAAGGAAAGGGACGATCTACCGCAGATTGGAGCAGTTGTCAAGAAATGCATGCACGATTGTTAAGAGTTCCAAAAGTAGCAGTTGGCTCTGGCACAAAAGAATGAGTCATCTGAACTTTAAAACTCTTAACAAGATAGCAAGGATGTCTTTAGTGGAAGGACTTCCGAATGAGGTATTCTCTAAGGATCGGACATGTGTCGCATGTCGGAAGGAAAGGAAAGGTTAAAGCCTCATTCAAGGAAATCACTGGGACCGGCATCCAATGAGTATTCTTGTTGCTTCATATGGACTTATTTGGACCCGATTACACCGGTCGGTCTCGTGATTTAAATATATACTCTGGTAATCGTGGATGATTATTCAAAGTTTTACAGGTTGTATTCTTACATAAGAAGAATGAGATAACAACAAAGATACCCGAAATTTGCTCAAGAGATTACAAAATGAAAAGGGTGTGGTGTAGTGAAAATCGGATCGGATAAAGGCATGCGAGAATTTACGAACTCTTTTATTACTGATTTTTGCACTAAGTTTGGTATACAGCATGAGACATCAGCTGCAAGAACGCCACAAAAGAATGGAGTAGCAGAACGGAGAAACAGAACACTCAAAGAAGCTGCTCGCACTATGTTAGCTGAACATGCAATACCAAGCCATTTCTGGGCAGAAGCCATCAATACTGCATGCCACACTCAGAACAGATGTCTTCTAACTAAGGCTCACTACAAAACACCCTCTATTTAATTGTGGAAGGAAGAAAACCTCTTGTTTCTTACTTCCATGTTTTTGGGTGTAAGTGTTTCATACACAACAATGGGAAGAGTCAGTTGAAGACTTTTGAGGCCAAGTCAGATGAGGGTATATTCTTAGGATATTCCTCATCTAGCAAGACTTTCAGGGTTTACAACAGGCGAACCCTAGTTGTGGAAGAAACACCCCATGTAGTCTTTGATGAAACATCTTCTGAACAAGAGAAATCTGCCTCAGACCAAGAAGTACCAGATCAACCAAGATGCACGATGCACGTAAAATGGATCGACTAATGATCAAGGAAAAAGGATCGAGAACTCAGATACATTCCGGATCTAGGTGATTCACCAGTCAATCGAGATCTAAGGTACGAACAATGCCGATGAAGAAGTCGGATACGGTGAGATAAGATATCAAACCGAAACCATCCGGTTCAGGGGAACACTGAAGCTCCCATTTAACATACATCAGCACATGATGAGTCCAACATCAGCTGAGACATGTTCTTATCAAGTGGATCATAACTCTGCACCACTCCCAATCTCTAGTAATGAACTATTATCATAAATGGATGATGTTCTCCAAACAAACGCAAATCAGAACAGAAGGACCTGGATAACCAGTCATCCAACTGATCTGATCATCTGAGACCCATCTGATAGAGTTAAAACTAGACATCATATTGGTGAAAGTGCCATGTATTGTTGTTATATCGTCTATGAAGGAAACCAACAACAAGAGAAAGCTCTACTAAAGGCCAAAGTGGATTCTAGCCATGCGGAGGAGCTGGAATTCGAGAGAAATCAAGTTTGGGAATTGGTGGACAGACCAAACGCATCAAGGCGTAATTGGCACAAAGTGGGTATTCAAGAACAAGAGAGATGAAAAATGTCATAACCGGGGAATAAGGTAAGACTTGTTGCTAAGGGGTATTCACAATCGGAAGGAATTGATTATGATGAGACCTTTGCACGATCGCTCGCCTAAAAGCCATTCTAATTTGTTTTCGCATATGCTTCCCCACAGAGGGTTCAATGTGTATCGGATGGGACGTAAAAGAGTGCATTCTTAAGCGGGGGTACTAGCGAGAGGAAGTTTATGTCGAACAACCTCCAGGCTTTGAAAAGGGCAACCAAGTGTACCGTTTAAGAAAAGCTCTTTATGGCCTGAAACAAGCTCCTCGAGCTTTGTATCATACACTCTCTCAGTTCTTGATAGACAGTGGTTTCACTAAAGAATAGTGGATATAACCTTATTCAGAATAGAAGATGGAGAAGATATTACGATGGTTCATTTTTATGTAGGCGACATCATCTTGGATCTCCCAACAAGAGTCTATGTGAAAGATTGACAAAAAGTCGATGCAAGGGAAGTTCGAGATGTCCATGATGGGTCAGATGAGTTACTTTCTGGGTCTACAAGTTAAGCAAAGTACAGAAGGGATATTCATCTACCAAGCAAAGTACACTAGGAGTTTATTGGCTAAGTTTGGAGTTCAAAACCGTAAGAAGCCGGAAATTCCTATGTTGATTGGATTCAAGATGGATCGCACGAGGATGGTCGAAAAACCAATCGAGAAAGAATATAGGGCTCTCATTGGATTTTTACTATACCGACCGCCGGCCAGACCGGATATCACTTTTGCGATAGGTGTATGTGCGATTTTCGTGCAAATCCAATGCAAAGTCACCTAGAAAGCGACTAAGCGGATTCTTAAGTATCTGAAGGGACAATAAACCTTGGTTTATTTTACCCATCGATGATAATCTAGAGTTTAGTGGGTATTACGATTACGATTATGGAGGTTGAAAAATTGACAGGGAAGTCAACCTCGGGAAACATGTCGTTTTTAGGAAGTAAAAACCGATCTTATGGTTTTCAAAAAAGCGGAACATCGATTCGACATCTACTACTAAAAGCGAGAATATATGGCAAGAAGATTTCATTGCTCTAATCGCTCCGCTTAATCGGCGGTGAGGATTATAACATTGTAGCTAAGAATGTACCTATATTCGTGGCCGATGTAATAGTCTTATTGCAATCACTCAAAATCTATTCTACATACAAGATGCAAGCATGTGGATGTCGGACACCATTTTATAAGAGATCATGTTGAAAAGAAGAATATCATAATGGAAAAGATTCATCTTGATATCTGTAAAGTCGATATTCTAACCAAGCCACTAGCCGAGATCGATTCGAGAGAATTATGCAATGAGCTAGGGCTTCGGATCTTGGAGAAAAAAGCACCTAAAATGTTTGATGGATGATCTCCATAACCGGTGGTTAAGAGACTAACAAAGTTAAGAGGAATCGATTGAGTTTGGTATCTCAATCGATCGGAAGATCGATCAAGGAACCGATATGAGAAAGCGATCGATTTACGGATTATCGAGTTTAAAGGAACTGATCAGATTAAAGGATTATCTGATTAAATCAGTTTGGTTATTTCACACTTTGTAAGTCGATTAAGCTGATATTCAACAAGCAAGGTTCACAAGATTAAAGCTTACATCGCATAAGAAAAGCGAAAAATTTACACAACAATGGAATAATAGAAATTTTCATTGATAAAGACCCGAAGGTCAGATTTACATTACAAGTTACAAGTACAAAAGGACCCGGAGGTCAGTACATAAACCTTAAACCCTAAACCTAACCTTAGAAGGGGGGGGGGGAGAGAGAGATTTTAAGATATGATGCTCCCATTTTCCCCCACTTAACAGGTGTGTGAAGGTTTTGAAATAATCCTAAAGCCACCCTCGAGCTTGGAGTTAGGAGGAGAGGCGGCGTTGAAAGGATTTCTAAGCCAGGAGCCCCTAGACCTGAAATCAATGGGCTCTCCAGCTGTTAAATGGGACACAAGTGCCAAGAAAGTGATCCAAAGATCATATGGCCACATGTGTCACATGCAAAAATTGAGTTTGATATACGAAGATTTGCTATTGTCTGATCAAGAACGTATACCAAACTCATGTTTTATATCGGACTGAGTCTGTTGATGTTAATTCCGTCATCTCGATAGACACACAAGGTGCATACGGTTAGGAGAAGTGTCTTCTCAGTTGCGATAGCAGATCCGCTGCCTCGATGGTAGAGAAGCTTTGCAATAATTGTTTGTGTAATCTTTGATGACGATGAAAGCAGCAATAAGTGACACACAAGGTTGATTTGAGAAGCTGAAATCATTGAAAAAGGGGTAAAGGTTTTTGCCGGAAGTTTCACCGGAAATAAGGGTTCACCAGAATACATGATTTACAAAGAAGATAAGTATGGTGAATGGGTTATGTTGTGTAAATCATTGGTCCAATTTATAGAGGCCAAGCAAGGGTGCAAATGCAAATTTGATTTCTCAAAGCCTTTTAGAGAAATTTTCACCACAAGGACAGCGTGTAGGAAACACGCGACTGATAATTGGATAAATTTACGGCGATTTGACATTACGAAGTATCCAGACTATTACTATAAATGTCAAATCGTTCCGACTTAGGGAATCGAGACTACTATTCAATTCTTCAAGAACTAAGTTTTGGCGGTAACACTTATCCCAAGAATTGGCTTGGTCTGAGTAGAATCAGATTAGGTCAACTGAAATCTGATTAGACAAGAGACTGATCAGATGAGGAAGATCAGTTGAGTATGATACCTAAACAAATCAGATATATCAGTCAATAAGAAATCAGAAATAACAGTTGAAGGGGGAACTTCAACTGACCGAGGAGGATCAGAAAAGGAAAAATCAGACGCAAAGTGAAAGGGATCAGTTGAAAAGGACAGTTGGGAAATTATAAGGATTAGGCAGAAAACTAAGATCAACAAGTGGGATCAAGACCTACAAGTGGTATTGACTGATTACAATATCAGTCAACCAGATACGCATTTCTGTTTCCTTGTTTACTGCTTACTTATCTGATATTATCTGATAATATTTGCCTTTACTGTACACACTACTTTTGTGACGTATATCCTGCAAAATATTTAATGCGGACGTGGGGTATTTGTATTAAATTCCACAAAATGTGTTTTTAAATCCAAAAGGCAATCGTACGTGCATTTCCTAACCACACGATCAAAACCGCTCAATCTGGATCGTCTAACCTTTTCAAACGGTTGATCTTCTAATCTCGATTTTCCCTCCTTCATCCTATAAGTTTCATCAAAACCCTACCAGAGTTTTCTTATCCTCAAAATTCTTGCGATTTATTCTCTGAAAACTCAAAATTATTTTTCTGCGATTCAAAGTGTTTTCTTGCGATTCAAACTTATTTTTTCCGAAAAACAGAATCTGGTAATTTCTGATTATTTGTTGTATCACTTTTCTAAAATCCATTGATCACATAGATTATGTCTATATATGTTATCCTGTGATATGCCTTATCATTTCTTGATATCCGTATGTGTTTATCGATTACTAGGCCTGAGAATAGGTCTGATAATCAATACATGATATCTTTATGATTATGCACAATTTTAATCGAGTTTATCTTGTTGTAGATGGCCACTCACGGAATGGGAAAAATCATGTGCAACTATGCGGATCTGGCAACAAAAATTGTCGATGACAAATTTGTAAAGTTTGGTGTTACGCGGGATCCGGAGTCAATGGAGGTGGAACAAATTCTGAAGATGGGAGGTCTTGAAAAACAAAGGTCTTTGCTTCGCAATCCAAAGAATCAAGATGATAATCGGAATTCTTAAGGAATTTGAAGGTGGATACGGACAATCCTGGAGATGAACTGATTTCTTCAGTTAACGAAGAGGAGATCGGATCATCAAATGTCGACATAACTCGTCTTTTTGCCAAAGGAAGAATCTCTCCTGCCCACTACAGAGAGAATGAAGATGAGCTGATCAGAAATGAGCTCTTCAGAGAGGCTGACAAACACCAGACCGCAGGTTTTGTCAGGCCTATGTTGAAAAGGAAATACCGACTGTTGTTTGACATACTGTCAAAAACAATCATGGGTATTTCGTTCAGCCCAGATGCTTTAACATCCGTAAAAATGTACAGCATGGCTGCTATAATCGATGAAGCCAAAAATATCAATTGGCATGGCTTCCTGAAGGCCATTCTGCTCCAAGAACATGAAAAATTTGGAGTTAATGATCGTAGGCAAGTCTATCTGAAGAAGAGAATCAGCAATCTCAACAAGGTTGCAGTCATTCTGAAAGACAAAATGCCAAATGTTGAATGGGATCAGAACGGACTGAAGTCCTACAAGGCCTTTCTCACAACCACATCTGCTATATATGGGCCATCTGATGATGATACGCGGCCCACCCCTCCAAAGGTGAAGAAAGGAAAGAACAAGGAGGCAGCTACGTCTGCACCAGATGCTCCCCAAAAGAAGAAGAGAAAACTGGTAAAGGCTCAGGAGAAGAGGCCGAAGAAGGCAAAACAGGCCACCATGACTCTGTTTCTGGAAGACGAGTCAGATGAAGAAGGAGTGCCAGAGCAACCTGATGCGCCACAGAAATCAGCCAAAAATCAGACAGGCAGGCTTCTCAAGTTGAGAGCTCGCCAGAACATTCTGAGGGAAGAGCAAGAGACGAACGATCTCCTTCTCCTCAATCTCGAGCTGATTCACCACTCAGTTTTGAGCATATTTTCCTTTCTTCACCGCGCGAACTTGAAAGTTCATCAGTTCGCGAACCAGAAAGATCACCTGCTGCAGAGCCGGACGTACTTGCTTCTACAACAGAACCTCTGCAGATTCAGCCAATCAGTCAACATCCACCTACTCAGGCACCACCAGAACCCTCTACATCTCATCAACCGGAATCTGGTCGATCTGAACAGATAATTCCTGAGTCCAGATCATCCAAGACCATCACCGGGAAAATGGTCAGAACGCGAATTGAACGAGATATTGATGAGCTGTATCCAGAGTTGGTAGCCCATCCTGTTATTCGAGAGGAAGTAATGGAGATCCTAACCTGGAAAGATCTCCGTTTGAAGAGCTTCTCAGATTTCATGATCATTATAGAACAGATGGGAGGTGCTGATGAATTCGCAGATTTTGATTTCGACATGAAGAAATCTGCTCAAGTAGGATCACCAGCTGAGCTGATAACTGCTGAATCGATCAAAGCTCTGATCCACAGAAAGCTAGGGATTATTGAACAAGTTGGATCGAGAATTTCAAGAAACTCCTAAAGAAGATGATCCTATGAAGGATGTGGGAGTTGCCGATGATAGTGGAACTGGTCTTTCATAGATTCATGACCGACCATCGGAGGCGCAAACAATGAAAAAAAAAGATCGTGACGCAAAAATATTCCTACAACTCACATCACATTTGATCAACTTCCCGGGAGATCGGATCGTGTTTTAAAGATCTCCGAAAAGAAGAAGTTGAGGAGTGTTGGCTAATCAACTTAGCAACACAATAGCCTGATCGAGGAGGCGGTGGCCTCAAAGAAATAACGGATCAACGGAATTGGCTATTTCCCAGATTGAGGTAATCAAAGATCGATTCTCTCAAACTGTGACCAACCCGATTCTTTGAATTTAAGAAGACAGTTGATGACAAGTTAGTCCAGGTTGATCAACAACAAGTTTCTCTTCTAATGGTCACTGAAAAGCTTGAAATGACTGAAGAAAAACTTGACAAACTAATTCTTACCCTCTCTACTGTCGTGGAATCTGTCAAGACTGAGCTGATTTCGAAGATTCAAAGTCTATCTGCTCAAACTCAAGGTTTATCTGTTGAAGATCTTAACAAGGCCATATCAGTCAGCTTTGGATCTCTGACTTCCCACCTCAAAAGCTCTTTTGATCAAACCAAAAGGGGGAAGGACAGATTGAGAAACCAACTGACCCTATCAGAACAACAGAAGACCTAATTCAGACAGTTGAATCCTATGGCCAAAGACTAGACCATCTGGATCTTTTTGCTAACTAAATTTCTGAGAAGATGGAAAAGTCAAAGGCAAGAAAGTTAGCTGCGGGTGCTGGGACATCACAACTTGTACCAGTCACTCAGACTAAGAAAGTCACAAGAAGCACAGCTAGCCAGATACAGGCCGATAAGAAACCGGGCCGAGAAACCGGCCTAAAAAAGAGCGATTCTTTCAAGAAGCCCGAATAAGTGAAGAAGAAAAAGAAAAAAAAAAATTGGCAGAGGCAGAAGATCTGAAAAAGAAATATAGATCGAGGGCAAAGAAAGGAAAAGTTGGAAAATCTGGATCAGAACCTCAGCTGCCAGCAAGAATTGATGAGATCATTCCGAAAACTGCTGCACATGCTGATAGGTTTGAGGAATGGAATAAGATCAGAAGTGAATGGCTTCTGGATGCTTTTGTTCTAGATCTTGTTCCACAAGAAGAATCTCCAGATGCAGAATTCCTCAACTGGTTGGAGAACAAATACCCAGATTTTCTGAAGTATCTGGAAAATGAGGCCAAAATAATCAATGTAAAAATATCTCGCTAAGAGTATGATGTGATGGATTACTCGAAGAAGGCAGATGGCTCATTTGTGATTTGGCATTTCAAAGGTTCTATTTTGACATCCTGAGCAAAGCGCGCATAACTGATCATCAGCAGATCAATGATGTTAAATGGAAGTTATACCAGATTTTCAACATACCTCAAGATCAAAGAGAAATGCCAGAAGGATACAAGCCAAGAGACTGAAGAATCAGAAGACTACTTAGGATCAGCTGTTTTTAAACTCAAACTTTTCTTTTGTAATATGTAATCGATAAATCTAATGAAAGAAAAGTTTATTTTCTGATCCTAAGACAAAATCTCATTGTCTTCTGATTATATGCTCTTTATTGTTTTATACTTATCAAGCGTGCTTGGTTTCTCAAGTGTTTTTGTTTTTCAAAAAAGGGAAATTGTTGGGAAATTTAGACTTTTGATGAAAGTTCTAAAACACATGTAATAGGACCAATCGGACACATTAATCGATCGATGTTTTTATTACCAGTTATAAGAATACCAGTTGATAATTATTGTATAGAACAACTGATGTAGAAGATAGGTCACATATTGAGGGGAAACCTCAATATGTATAGGTCAGATCAAAAGAACGGTGATATCCAAGCGGGCCGGAAGGCAAGGAAGGATAGAAGATCGATTGATCGATAAAGTCGATATCTCAAATTTGAAGTCATGAAATTCAAATCCAGAAGACCTGAAGATCCGATGACTACCAGAAGATCAGACCAGAAGACCTAATCATACGTCGATGATCTGAACAAGAAGAATGTCAACCTTAGTTGGTAGAACAACACTGAAAAGTGCTTACATTAACCAATAAGAACAAGACACGTAATTTCGGAGAGCCGCAATTACGGATTTGGTCTTCGCTTTCAAAAGGCTATAATAGACACTATTCACGCTTTCGGCCATGCCGTTCCTGAAGCACGTCACATCAATCCTACAAGTCTACCAAATATAGCCGGAAATTCAAATTGCTCTCCAACGGCTCTTTGATTTCGAGGTCTATAAATATGGGATTACTCTTCAGAGTGAAGATACAGAAACTATCAAGAAGCTCAAGCTATAATCAAATTTCCGCAAGAAGAACACAAACTTGAAGATTATTTTCTAAGTGTTCATCCCATAGTTCTTAAGCACGTAAATCTTTTCATCTAAATTGATAGGCTACTTAAAAACTAGGAAAGATTTCAAAGTTGGAACAAAACAATCTTACCCAAAACCCAATGTTAGGTTAAGTTGTTTAGCAAGATTTCAGACTAGGGTTTCTAGTTCTGATTTCTGGGATCGGTTGAGTGAGAACTCTTTAAATATCTGTTGGTGTACTGTGTTGGACTAACACAATAATCTAAGTCCAGTTGGTTTAGTTGGTGCCCCTTGTGATAGGGAAGAGTGGACGTAGGACTGGTTGTCCGAACCACTATAAATCTTGTGTGCATTTACCTGTTTGATTAATTGTTTTACACAATCGCACACAACTTAATTAAAGTTGCATACATATTCTAAGTTAAGATCAGCTAGCACCAAGCTTCTGATCTGATCAAGTTTGACACTTTAGTCAACTTGGTTGAAAGACGGCCTTGGAATCTGATTTATTAAAACTGGTTTTTCACACGGGTAAAATTTAGCTTCCGACTGTCAGTTAAACCGATAGATACCGAATCGATCCGCCTTCAGCGATTAGTAAGTTGGATATCGATCAAACCGATTCATTTTGCACTCGATCGGACTAATCGCAATCACACCCGATCTTCACGAAAAAAGTTTTCGTAAGTCTATTCACCCCTCCCCTCTAGACTTCTGCCCTCACAAAACCCGTTCGGGACCTACAGTATTCAATAGAGTTAGCTTCTTCTGTGCACTATCCTCACATTTCTGTAGAGTTTCATGCTTCTCAGAGAGGTCATTGAACTTAGTTACGATCAATTTGAATCTCTTGATTGGATTTCTCTAGGTTTTCGTTAGGGTCACTATCATCTTCTCTTTTTCTCGAGAGTTTTACTTTGAACATCCGATTCATCAAGAGCTCCCATTAATTGAGAAGTGATTTCAGTTTTTGCTAGAGTCTTTCCACTTAAGTTTTTCAGCCTTCAGTTCCTTATTCTGCTCTTGAGTTTCATTTAGCAGTTCTTGTAAAACAACATAGTCCTTCATTAGACTCTCAAAAGAATCCATCAGGTCAAAATGACTATTTACAGTTGAACTTGACAACTCTTGTGCTAGTGTAGGAGCAACAACAGAGAAAGAAGAGTTTACCTCCTCAATAGCCATCAGACATATGTCATCACTTTCCTTTGTATCGAGAATATTTCATCGGAAGAGCTAGATCCCTCCTCGAAGAATGTTCTTCTTCGCAACCATGGCTTTTTCATTTGGAGAACTTCTTGTCTCTTTTTGCCTGTCTTTTCTTCTCTCCTTTGCACTCAGGTCAGGACAATCATACTGGAAGTGACCTTTC
Source organism: Stenogyne calaminthoides (assembly GCA_037126765.1). Lineage (NCBI taxonomy): Eukaryota > Viridiplantae > Streptophyta > Magnoliopsida > Lamiales > Lamiaceae > Stenogyne > Stenogyne calaminthoides. Next base: position 16,154,296 of record JBBCBC010000018.1, read on the forward strand.
TTTTGGCAATTGTAGCATCTGTTGGCATCATCATCCTGATCACTTTCTTCTTTGGACTTGGAGTCCTTCCTTTTGGATGAAGATCCCTCGACTTTCGTGTCCTTCTTCTTCTCGAGTTGATCTCGTCCTCGGGTTTCTTTCCGCACTGTGATTCTGTAATAGTTTTTGTATTTTCCATATCGACTATTAAGTCTTTCAAACCTCCTTGCCATCAGTGCTAGCTTATCCTCAAGCTCATCCTGATTTTTAGCAAGAGAGTTCTCAGACTCTCTAGTTTTACAGGTTTTATCCTTGGCCTTAAAAACCACATTCTTACTAGATGATGAATCATCTTTGTTGTCAGCCTTTTTAGATTTCTTATCAATTACGAACTCATAGGCCTTCAGCTCAGAGAAGACTTGTTGATATGGCATTGAATTAATATTTTTGGTGTTTTCAATCACCACGGCATGTATATCCCATTTCTTAGAAAGACCTCTAAGAATTTTCAATGCAACTTCTCTCTGTGGATATTTCTTACCAAGTGCATTTAGATCATTCATAATGCTAGTGAATCTGACTTCCAATTTGTCTATAGATTCACCTTCATCCATTTCAAAACTATCAAACTTTCCAATTGCAATTGAAAGTTTGTTTTCCTTGATATGATCTGTGCCTTGGCACATTACAGCTAGTGTATCCCAAATTTCTTTTGCAGTATTACCGTGAGAGATCATTCCCATCACACCATCATCAATTGTACTGTATAGTGTGTCTTTAGCAATATAGTCTAGATTGACTAACTTCCTCTCCTCAGGAGTCACTTGGTCATCAGACTTAGGAAATTCTGCTCTAGGATCGTTTCTCTCATTTTCTGTTCCTCTAGGATTCACCACAGTAAATTGGAATGGCCCTTCAGAGACCACTCTCCACATACGTTCATGTTTAGAATACAGGTGAGCCTGCATTCTCAGTCTCCATAAATCATAGTTCTCCACTGAGAACATGGGAAGTTTTTTAGATGACATTTTATCTGAGTCTTTTAAGAATTCAACAAATATGATCAGTTCAGATAGACCACAAGTATTTTTAGAAAATAAAACTTTGGTCAACAAAGAATGGTGGTCAAGTTGAACCACTGCTCTGATACAACTTGTTGGTCCCGGTGCAAACGAGTCTTACACGTGTATGGGGGGGGAATACACGTGTTCAGTGTTTTAAAAACTTTTCTTACTGAGGTCAGCTTGGGTCAGGTTATACTGATGTTTTGGTCCTGAGAAGCACAAATCGCTCTGAGTCAAAGTCTATTTGAGACAGTGATCCTGAGCTGCTTTCAGATACCTCAGATAATCCCAACTGAGTTTTTCAGAGATCCTGAGTTGCTTGGATCAGATAACTAACTTACTGAACCCTCAGAAGGGTAAGTTCAGTTTGGTAACTATCTGTTCTAGCTACTCAGATGTGCGGAATGGTTGGCCCTTAGTTTATACTCGTTTTAAGCTTTTGCTGAAAAACTTCCTTTAATGGAATAGTGATTAGGCTGTGATTCAATTATATGCAACTTTCAGTGGATTGATTCCAACTGAAATATCAGTGAAAATATGCTTTCAAAACAAGGTAATGCAACAGATAAGTCAAGCAAAACAGAAAGCAAAGAACACAGCAAATTATAGTGGTTCAGAGACTCAAGCTCCTAAGTCCACTCTCCCTGATCTTTTCAGAGAAATTCACTAATCACTTCCTAAGGCTTTCTGACTACCTCTGTTGTTTACTAACCTTTTTAATTTTGAGTTTTCTGACTACCTCTGTAGTTTACTAACTCAAAACTCACACAAGCTTTCTGTCTATCCAAGATAGATTACTCACTTCTTCTCTAGAGCTTTCTGACTACCTCATTGTAGTTTACTTACTCTTTACAACTCCAATCTCACCAACAATCAAACTAAAACTACCTTACAAAGGGTTTGGGGTTTCTTGGTTGGTTTCCAACTAGGATGAGATATCCTTTACAATAAAGAACAATGCAAAGGCTAGGATATCTCGACTAAGCTTTGGATATATCTTATCAAGCTAGGCTTAGTGGAATGAGCTCTCTTCGATTTAAAGCACTTGGTAAATTCTTGGTTTTTCGAGTGCTTCAACTTGCAATAATAAGTTTGAGCTCTTTAGTTGCTTACAAATTTCCTGTAACCTTTCAATGTAGAAGGTCACAAGTATTTATAGGGGTACACCAAGGTCACTCTTGAAAAACTATCCGTTGGAGAGATAGATTCGTGAGTTTCCTCTTATGGTGTGTGAGAAATGACTATATTTAGGGTTTGACACTCCCTAACACGTTTTAGGCAATAGCCTTTCATGTAGCCGGTCTTCACTTTTTGCAGTCTGGAACTTAGTACTTCTGACATCTTTTTGTTGACACTGTCATTTGTCGATGTCGATATGATGCGATCTTTGTCTTCCTCTTTTTGACTTTTGTCTCGGTTTAAAAGGTAGACAACTCAACGGCTCTTTTGGTTACAATCTCTGAGTTGATATAACCTTAACAACACTTTATCTTAGTTCCTTTTGTCTGCATTTGAATGTCTTGGGCAATATCTATTTTTCTAAGGAATCGCGATCTTCTCAGTATTGAATCCTTCAGATAGATATTTTTCAGTGCCTCGGAACATTCAGGTTTATCTTGAGCATTGATACATTCTTGAGTCTTGATAATTCTTTGTGCCTTGATATTCTTGATCTTGATTCTTGATCTTACATGTCGTTCTTGAGTCTTACGAGTCTTGAGGGTCTTCGAGTCTTGGCGTCTTACGAGTTTTCACAGATATATCGATCGATATCTTGAGTCTTCATCTTTGAGTCTTGATTCTTGATTTCATCTTGAGTCTTGATATCTCGATTTCATCTTGAGTCTTGATATCTCGATTTCTAATCGAAGTCTTGATATCTCGATTTCATCGAAGTCTTCTAAACTTCGGTTTCATAATGAAACCGGTTTCTTGTAAACTTATCGAGTTCTTGTAATCTTGAGATCTAACCCGATCTATATCTCACGACTATACATTTTGCAGATATCATCCTGAATACTCTAAAACTGAATCCTGACTCAACTATCAAGATTATCCTGAACATGTCATACTCAGGGGTTTTGGGATCTAATCAAAATCATATCTTTATTAAATTCATCTCCCAACAGTTGATTCTGGAGAATCAACCCTATGTCAAACAAAGTCGATCAGACAATAAGAATGATGAGCTGCTAGTCCAAGTTTCATGGTACTTATTAGCCAATGAAGGATCGACACGTTTGTACGGAACTGATAGGATTCAGGGTGTGAAAGGCTTAAAGCTAACAGTTCAAATTGCTCTCCAACGACTCTTTGATTCAAGGCCTATATATATGGGATCAAACCTTCTTAGTAAGGTTACGGAAATTATCATCAAGCTCAAGCTAAAACAAATTTCCGCACGAAGAACACTCAAACGAAGATTATTTTCTAAGTGTTCATCCCATTTGTTCTTAGCTTCGAATACTTATCCTTTAGCTTTAGGCTACCCAAATACTAGGATAGTATTTCAGTTGGAACATTACAAATCTTATACCTAAACAAAAGTTAGGTTAAGTTTGTTATAGCAAGATTTCAGTCTAGGGTTTCTAGATCTGATTTCTGGGATTGGTTGAGTGAGAACTCTTGAAACATCTATTGGTTGTACTGTGTTGGACTAACACATTAAACTAAGTCCAGTTGGTTTAGTCGGTGCCCCGTCTGAAGGGAAGAGTGGACGTAGGACAAGTTGTCCGAACCACAATAAATCTTGTGTGATTTATCTGTATTACACTTACACACTACTTGTTTAAATTTGCATGCATTTACTTAGTCTGGATCAGATTTTCATCAAGCAACTGATCTGATCATTGACTCTTTGTCATCTGATCAAAAACCAGATTACTAAGTATCATATTTGAGAAATGGTTTTTCACACAGGTTAACTTATCTTCCGCACCATCAGTTAAACTGATAGATGTCTAACTGATCTGCCTTCAGGCGATCAATAAGTTGGATATCAGTCCGTACTGATTCACATGCACTCTGATCAGGAAACTTGCATATTCACACCTGATATCACGAAAAGTTTTAAAAGTCTATTCACCCCTCCCCTATAGACATCTACCCTCACTAACCTGTTCGGGACCTACACTAATAATCGAAGCCCATGCTACATACGATTTCTTTAAAAAAATCATGCCCTTCTCTCGGTGCTTAAAATCATCTGGTGGCAAATCGCCGATGTGATAGAGATGCCTGCATCACTGGCGACTGTGTCATTAGTTCCATAGAAAAATTGCAGTAGAAAAAAAAATTCGCTTCAATTCCAGAAATTGAAATTTTGTATAAGAACTCATGGCTTCAGTGCCATTTTCTTTATTCCTCTCATTTCATCATAGTCATTTCATCGGGTAAATTGCATTTTTGGTCCCATGATAATATTTTCAAAGAACTTTTAGTCCCATTATTTCAAAGTGGTATTTTTTTGTGCACTTTTGGTCCAAAACCTTTAATTGCACATCACAAACACCCCTAACATGTTCATCTAACAACTTTAACACACAAAAGCCACCTATATATGTTTAAAGTTTTTTGTGCACTTTTAATTTTGGAAGATTTGGGTAAGAATTTTTTTATAGTTTGCTATATATTGGAGGTGCAGCGATTCCTAAGGTTCAAGTTGGGGATGAGGATTTTTGGTGTTTTTTTGCATCATATTAGTAATCTCGCTATTTTGGTGGGAACACACGCACTTACATCTGTTAAAAACTAAGGGAATATTAGTTCGGGACCAAAAGTGCTTGAACTGGGACCATTTTGATATGAGAATATTCGCATGGGACCAAAAATGCAATTTTCCTCATTTCATCAATATGTTGGCTCCGTTTGTTATAACATGTGATATCAGCCATCTCGAATATTTGTTTTAAGATTGTTAGATAATATGCACCGTTAAAGCTAAAAATAGGGTAAACGAATAATCGAGGCTCGTGCTACACACGATTTTCTTAAAAAAATTATGTCTTTCACTATCGGTGCTATTGAATCGTGGGAAACTTATTTCCATGGATACAACAATCAAAGAGCAATTATATTAACATTAGATCATGCTCGAGGCGAATTGAGATGTTGCCTGAATTTAATCACTAGAGGGCAAACAAAAATAGTAGCAAAATGAACGCAAAAACGTATTAGCAATTATTTGAATAGTATCAATAAGAATTTCTAATTCATTCGTTTCAAATCCAATTTCAACTTTGTCTTAAATGCTATTTATAGCATAAGAATATTAATTAATGTTGGAGGGTGGTCATTATGAGCCCATTAATGGCATCAAATAAAACCAACCATCCGAAATAATGTACCATTAATTTAGGTTTGAAACTTTCAATTAATTTGTTGTAATTGCCACCTGAAATAATGTCCGCTTAAATAAGGTTTTAAAATCGAACGTGTAATGTTGTTCATTGCACTAAATGCAGTCGTTACGTTCAACAATTAAATGAGAAATAAAAACAAGGCAAACTCAATTCCTCATTCTTTATTTCAATGTAGGACAAAAGATCATTACTTTTCCCTTTTCAATAATTAATTACAACAATTTTAAAAATTAATTTCTCATTAATCTAAAAAATGAGTAACAGTTCCCAACACAATGTTGCTTTACAATAGAGCTTTAAAGCAATACTGAAAGCAATGATATCAAACATGTCATGCAGTTTGAACAAATTGAGATTAAGGGAGTGCCTACCACTTCTTTTCTTTCGAGAAACTAATTAAAATTAGAAACAGTGCAAGTTAGGAAAATTTATAGTTTTGTTGAAAAAGTTCCAAAACATGTGTAATAGGACCAGTTAGATCTGTTAGCTGACTGATAAATCATATAGGGAACCAGCTGAGTATGTATAGACACCTGATTATTATAATAGGTCATACATTGAGGGGGAATTCAATGTATATAGGTTAAGTCTTGATCAAAACAGAAGACACGAAGATCAGAAGACCTGGAGTGTTCAACACCAGAAGACCTACCTTATTGAAGACCTCAGAAGAATCTCAAGTTGAAGACCTGGAGTGTTCAACACTCAAGGTAGTCTGATCAGCCTGGTCTGATCGGAAAAGCTCAAAGTCAGAATTCAAGAAGAGTATTCAACAAGTCATACACAAGATTAGATAAGAAGAATGTCAACCAGATCGGTCTGTCAATCTCCGAATATCTGTACTTGTCAACCAATCTGAGATCAACAAGAATGTACTTTTCTGACAGAGCGCATGATGGAGTCTTAGGGTCAAACAGCTAGAAAGGACAAATTTACATGCTTTAGACATGTCTATTCTTGAGGACGTCACTTCATCTCTGCAAGCTACCTAAAATAACTTGAGATTTAAATTGTTCTCCAACGACTCTTTGATCTCAAGGTCTATAAATGTGGGATCACTCTTTCAAAGTAACACACAAAAATGATCAAGCATTCAAGCCTCAAACATTTCAGCAAGAACACTCAAGAACATCAAGCATATCTTCAAGTGTTCATCCCATATTCTCTTAGCGGAATTATCCCTCTTAACATTTAGGTTAAACACTTGCTAGGGTTAAGTACTAGTTGGACAAACAACAAATCTTTGCAAAATAGATCCTGTTAGGTTAGTTTGTTAGCAAGATTATAAGTTAGAAGTTCTAGCTTATTTTCTGTGATTGTTAGAGTGAGAACTCAATAAACATTTGTTTGTATTGTGTTGTCTAACACATTAAACTAAGGTGGATTGTTAGTGAGTCCCCAGGTGATATGGAAGAGTGGATGTAGGAGGAGTTCTCCGAACCACTATAAAAATATTGTGTGTTGTTTATCTGCTTTACACCTTGCACACTACTGATATTTAAACAACATGCATAACACTTGAGAGGATCAGATTTGCACATCAAGTCATCTGATCAGATCAGCTTGGTCATTTACCATTTGATCAGGTAAACCCTTGAGTTTGTTTTAAAAAGGTTTTCACACATGTTAACTGCTTCCGCACATCAGCTAGTCTGATAGACATCTAACTGATCAGCTTCAGAGCAGTCAGTAGGTTGGATATCAGTCTGAGCTGATTCACTCGCACTCTACAACACTTATCTTATTTACACATTGTACACTCAAAAGTTTTGAAAGTCTATTCACCCTTCCCCTCTAGATTTTCAACTCACAAAACCCGTTCAGGACCTACAAGTGATATCAGAGCAGTGCTTCTACAGACCATTGGCTTTGATTATCATTGGTTCTTGAGGAAGAATCTTTGTGGTCACTATAACAGAACTTGAAAAACCTTTAAAACTCATTTGTTTTCAAAATGGATAACCAATATGGCATATGTATCATGATTTGCCCAAGTTTGATGTCGAAGATTATGATAACTGGATGTACCGCATGGAGAACCATTTGGGCTCTCTATGTTCGCGTATGATGGGAATGATACGAAAAAGACCAATTCTGATATACCACACCAACCTTACTAAAGGAGTTGAAGGTGCTGATCCCACCCATCCGCCTGGAGCCAGAGTGGTCAAGTCTCTTCTTCAGATGGATGCTGAAGAAAGGAAGTTGTTCAAACTTGATCAGGTAGCTCATAATATTATTCTTAAAACTGTTGAAAATGTTTTCATACAGAAAATATGCTACGTCAAAACGGCAAAGTCTGTGTGGGACATCCTGGCAGAAATATGCGAAGGTAATGAGCAAATTAGGGAGAGTAAGCTCTAGACTGAACTAGCCAAGTTTGAAACTATCAGAATGCTGCCAAATAAAACTATAGACAAGCTAGATGGAAGGTTCACAGTTGCAATGAATGAGATACTTGATCTTGGCAAGGAGTTTCCTGAGAAGGAGACCAACTAAAAATTCTTCATGATTTGCCGAAGAAATGGGATATGAAGATAACAGTGTTGAAGGATAGTCCTGGCTTTGGTACCATGAAGACCAACAAACTATTTCAAATTTTGAAAGCACATGAATATCACTTAGAGTAAATAGAAGTGATAGAAGAAAGTTCAATCTCTATATCGACAAAATCTGTTGCATTTCAGGCAACGAACATCTCTCAGAGATCTGTTGAACTAGTTGGAATAGACATAAGTTAGACGGAACAACTAGCCCTGCTGACCAGAAAGTTTAATCACCTGAATTCAATATTTGGTAAGTATAAGACATTTTACAGGGATTACAAGGAAAACAAAGAAAGAGAGAACAAATTATCTGAAAGATCTGATGTTAGAGATTGATTTGATCGTCCTAGTGAAAGAAATTGGTCTGGTGAAAGAAGATCATATGAGAAAGGAAGCTGCAGACAAGTTGGGAAGTCTCATAATAGATCTTATAGGAAAAGAGATTCTCCAGCAAGAAGAGATTCTGATGAGCCAGATTCCTACTTCAACTGCAAGAAGACAGGTCACTACAATTATGACTGTCAATTTTAGTCAAGATGAGAAGATGCGGGTAATGGCCACAATTATTGACAAGACGGGGGATATTAATTGGATCGGAATGTTCAAGAGGAAGCTTATCGAGGAGCATAGTAAATTTGTATCTGATGAGAAGTTGAAGGTGGTCAGGTTGAAGAAGAAAGTGACCATGCTTCACAAAATCAAACCCATTTTGAAGGACAAGATGCCTTATGCAGAATGGGATAAGCATGCAATCAAACCCTATCTGCCAGCCCACAAAGCCTTGCTTCTGGTAGATGAGGAGATCCAAGGCCTACTAGATGATGATCCCACCCCCACTGCATCCGACAAAAGAAGAAGAAGGAAGTTGCTTCTTCTGAGCAAGCAGAAGAGCAACAAGGAAGAAGTCGACCTTGAAGCGGAAGGAGCTGGCCAGAGAACCATCTGTTGGGGAATTATTTGCACGGATATATTCGGGATGAATATTTAAATATAAATTTAATTCTAACAATTGTTACTAGCATGAATTAATCCTATATTAATTCAAATAATAATTCAACAACAAATCATGCATACAAGTTCGTCACATAAATCCTACGATGCGGAATTGCTAGGAGTTTACGTGAACTAACCTCTCGGAGTGACAAACGTTGAAAAGATGGATCCCGTTCACATAAACACACCAAAAAACCTTCTCAAGTATTCCCTCGTCCTTGTCCAACAATCCGGTGGTAGTATGCTCGCGAACAATTAACAAAAGGAAAAATAAAATTATGTTGCACCACCTTTGTGGATTTCTAATTTTTCCAACACATTGGACCACATACATCGGTGTGAATGATTTCTAACACTTCTTTGGCTCTATTCCCCTTGGCTCCAAATGCCCTCTTGGTCATTTTACCCTCAAAACACGATTCGCGGGTTGGAAATGGTTCAACCCGAGAGACTTCAATGAACCATCTTGGACCAACCTTTGGATCCTCTTTGGATTAATATGACCTAGTCTTAGACGCCATAGAAGTGTTTCGTTCACGTCTAATGAACGTTTTCTTTTATCCGAAATAGTCGATGTGTTATAGGATGCATTTCATGAGTGGTGTGCACAGTTAATCGTGTAGAGATTATTTGACAACATTCCATGATAGATAAACTCATTATTTAGAGTAATGGTAACAACTTTATTAAAAGTGACCGAATATCCACCAAGAAAAAGTTTAGAAACTGAAATCAAATTCTTTCTAAAACTAGGAACGTAAAGAACATCTCTCAAAATTAAAACTTTGTCTTCAAAAGACAACTGCACTTCTCCCACTGTTTCAGCTGACACTCTCGTAGCATCGCCCAGTGTGATGAGGACCTCAATTCCAGTAAGTTGCCGAGTCCGCTTGAACCCCTGTAAAGTGAAACAAACATGATCAGTGGATCCCGTATCCACTACCCACGAATGGGAAGCATACGCCGCTAAACAAGTTTCAACAACTAGTGCATGAGAGTTACCTTTCTTTCCATTCCTTTTGGGTTTAGAACAGGCTGACCTCGAGTGTCCTTTCTCACCGCAGTTAAAACATTTCCCCTTAGCTGTTTTATTCACTCCTCCATCTCCCTTCACCTTTTCTTTGCCATTGTCAACGCTTGAGTTCACTTGCTTTTGGCCTTTTGCCTTCTTCTTGTTCTTGCCTCCTCTTGGCCTAGAAGAAGAAGAGGGACCATTTACCATCAAGGCTTGGCTCTTTTGCCCCAATATCACCTCTGCCGATACCAAAGATTGTAACAAATCAGGCAACGTGAACTCTTGTCTGTTCATCTGATAGTTCAGCCTGAATTGTTCAAAACTTTTAGGCAGAGAATGGAGTATGAAATCGATCTGGGTCTCGATATCATATTGAGCGCCAAGAACCTCAAGCTTATTTAGGTGAGCCATCATCTGGAGAACGTGCTCCCTTACGGGCATTCCCTCCACCATCTTCATGGAAAGCATGTCTCTCATGGTGATCTGACGAGCCACACGGTTCTGATGTTGGAACATCGCTTTAAGACTCGTCATGATGTCTGCAGCGGTCTCAAAATGTTGATGCTGATGTTTCAACACATCTGACATAGAAGCCAACATAGTGCACTTAGCCATCTCATTTGACCTCTCCCAGTCAACATAATCTTTCTTATCCGCTTTTGTGGACTCATCAGTTGGCTTTTCAGGTTTTGGGACAGTAAGAACCCAATTATGATGTTGTGCAGTAAGGACAATAGTAAGTTTTTGATTCCAATCGATGAAGTTTTCACCAGTAAATAAATTGTCTTTCAGTATATTGAACAATGGATTAAAAGGTTGCGACGTGCTGAACTGAAATAAATAATGATTTGCATAAGCACAAAATTATCACACAATTCGATCACATGTATCATATTAAAATCTCAAAAAAATATGAACATGCATCAGCCAACATCTCAAAACAGTTTAAATAAGCCACGTGGGGTGGGTCATTACTTAAACACATTCAAGCAGGTTACAAACAAGAAAACAATTACAAATCTTTAATATCCAGATTAATAGTTGGCTCCCACTTGACCAATATAAAATTGACAGGGACTTTGGGGAAGTATATGCATATCAATTTTATACCTAAGTAATAACCATGATTAAATACAGAATTATTATTTCGCTTTGAACGAGTCTCGTGGGGAGGGTCATCGTCGCCACTAATAATAATCCACAATCATCAGTTTGGAATTTATTCATGTGAAAGCTATCTTTTGGCCGTCCCGTGGGGGGATTTTCTCCAAAAGAATTCAAAAATAAATAAATCATAGAGATCAAAATTAATTCAATTTTATTATCCGGAATAAAATTGTCAATTAATTATTTAAAACATACTTAGTAATTTTCGAAAGTGAGATTCTTTCCAAAACAATTTCTCATGCATCGCATATTCAAAACATAATTAAATACGCAAGAAAAATAAAGCAAACATAAAAACAAAAAATTAAACATATTGGGCACATATATCCAATTGATCCAATTGTCACGGTTAATTTTTGTCATGTCTTGATCTTGAGAAATCGTCTTCATAACCTTCATCGTTCGTCTCGAAAAAGCTCCCACTCGTCCGCAACATTTTCTTTATAATGTCCTCCATCTAGGTCCGAAATGACGTCCGACATTGGGTAGCTCATGGCTCGGAACACATATCCGCATCGCCCGTCGACTTTTGGCCCGCGTCATCCCATCCATCCCGGCCGTCGCTTCGGAAGACTTTCGGTAAAGGAACAAACCATGAGCCCCATGCGCGCACCCGCCCCATCGTCCGCGAGCCGCTCGGGAGTTCGCGCCCCGCCCGCGCATTTCCACGTGCGTGCTGTGTGCCCCGTTCACTGGGGCGCTACACGCCGGGCTTGTGCCCGCGTGTGCCGAGCGCCTTCACCCGCCTGCGTGCTCGTGCGCGTTTCCTCAAGCGCCTATGCACGCGCCGCGCACGCCTAAGCCACCGGTCGCCCGATTGCTTGCCTTGCGCCGGGCTTGCGCCCTCGTCTTATTTGAAAGCACCTCTCGGCCACCCGTCTGACGACCGCTAGCACCCGTACCTTGGCTCGCGTCGTCGTCCGAGCTCTTGGTACTTTGTCTTTAATTCTTTGTCTTCGTTCTCGATCCGGTTACAATTTATTTACAAAATAAATAAACCTAGATCTAGACTAGTCCATTACATTGATCAAATCAAACAAATCCTAATCTACTCGTGGATTTTCTCACGAGGCAAAACGAATTCGAACTAATCGAATTAAAAACCACAATTTATATGCATGCATAAATAAACATTCATCAAATACCATGACAATTTATATGTATGCATAAATAAACATTCATCAAATACCATGACAATTGAATCGAAACCGTGGCTCTGATACCAGTTGTTTGGGAATTATTTGCACGGATCTATTCGGGATGAATATTTAAATACAAATTTAATTCTAACAATTATTACTAGCATGAATAAATCCTATATTAATTCAAATAATAATTCAACAACAAATCATGCATACAAGTTCGTCACATAAATCCTACGCATGCGGAATTGCTAGGAGTTTACGTGAACTAAACTCTCGGAGTGACAACCATTGAGAAGATGGATCCCGTTCACATGAACACACCAAAAGACCTTCTCAAGTATTCCCTTGTCCTTGTCCAACAATCCGGTGGTAGGATGCTCACAAACAATTAACAAAAGGAAAAATAAAATTATGTTGCACCATCTTTGTGGATTTCTAATTTTTCCAACACATAGAATTGCCTTGGGGATGAAAAATTCATCCCCTATTTATAATACAGAGGGGGGGACGAAAATTTTAGGATTGGGAAATTTCCTTGCTTCTTCTCCAAGAAATAATCTTGAATATATCCAATATATTCTATTTCCCAAAATATCTCCCAAATAAAATCTCCCCCTCCTTATGTTATGGAATTTTCGAAATATATCATTATAAATAGCCAAGTGGGAGATTTCTTGAATTTAATGAGATAATCTTGTATTCCATGAATACTTATCCTCATTCCATAACAAAATTCAAAGAAAATCTTTCTCCCTCTTTTATTCATAATTTTCGAAAAAATTAGAAAAATTTGGCAACTATAATTTATTTTATTTTAAACACCTTTTTCAGTTATTGGACTTTATGTTTGGGCTACTTGAGGGGCCTTTAGGAGAATTAAGATTGGACCTTCCAATGGACTTTGAATTTCCAATATTTAGCCATAATATTATTCAAGCCCATAAATATTAATTAATCCCACTACATAATTAATATTGCACTATCCATCTTAACCCATATTACTGTTAATATGGCTCCCGGTTATTATTTTCCGTGTTTAAGATTATCCAGTCCATTAATTGATTTAGGCCACTGAAATAGTTTCATATTAATTAACATCTTTTTTCTTGGTCAAGGAACGACTCAACATTATTATCCATACCGGAAATTAATTCCACATTCAAATGAAGGAAGAACTTGTATCTATAGTGTGGATTTGAATGTTACCGTTGGAGAGAATCACATTCAAATCCATACTATTCTGTAGCTTTTTGCAGCTTTTTCAGGCTTGTTGTCTTCCTCTCATTGGTCCACGTCAGCTGATTCTAACGGCTATATTCTTCAGGATCTTCTGAGTCTCAGGATCTTCAGTTCTATCTGAGCCTTCAGGTTATCTGAGCTATCTGAGCCTTCAGGTTATCTGAGCTATCTGAGCCTTCAGGTTATCTGAGCCTTCAGGTTATCTGAGCATCTGAGCCTTCAGTTTATCTGAGCCTTCAGGTTATCTGAACCTTCAGGTTATCTGAGCCTTCAGGTTTCTTGATTCAGCAGACTTTCTCTTGAGCAGACCTTGTCTGATCAGGCATACTGACACTCAGGCTTACTGAGTTCAGCTCTTCTGAATTCAGACATCCTGACCCTCAGGTCACATTGACTCAGACTATCTGATTTCTTCTTTGCCTGATCTGATCAGCTCAACTGATCAGATCAACACTTCTTCAGATCAACATATCAGGATAGCATCAGGTCAGTACATTAGGTTAGCATATCAGGTTATCATATCTGATCTCGATCACGTCTGATCTCGATCAGTCTCATCTGCTCCTCTTCATATCTGATCTCGATCACGTCTGATCTTGATTAGTCTCATCTGCTCATCTTCTGATCTGCAACCTTCTCTTCTGATTTGCTGGCTTTAGCTTTTCTTCACATCTGGTTTGCACAGCTCATCAGTTAACTCCGGAACTCATCTTAGTCATCGATCAGTCTCGTCTACAGCCTTGTCTAATCTTGATCATCTACGTCAGATTTCGTGAGTTTCCCCTCAATTTGTTCTCTCGTTCCCCCTTAACTTGTTATCTGTAGATTAGCTTCAAAAACACAAGTTGATAATATTTTAGCATAATTCATCAAAACTAAAATATCCCAACACTACTACTACTACTACACAATATTGGAGTTAAATCAATCCCTGTAAGTTGTGCAGATTCCTCCAAATCAGCCTCAGCTTGTATACCACAATCAACAAATTTAAAGGTAGGTACTTCAGTAACTTTGGCATAAGAAATAATAGTGTCAAAAGGTAACTGAAGAGTTCTAACTCTAGTCTGAGGAATCTGGGTATCAGTAGCTGGATTTTGTTCAACATCCTTTTCAAGTTCAGTTTCTTTCTCTTTCTCAGGCATCTTTCCTTTCTCACTCTATTTCTCAGCTACCTTTTGTCCTCCTTCACCTCCTTCATCTTTAGAGCTTGGCTCTCCTGTCTCAACACCTTTTCTTTCAGCCAATTTCTGTTTGACCAGCTCATCAAATTCAGCAACTTTAATTCTGAGCTTTGTCTTTCTGAATATAGAAAACTCTGTCAAGGCAGCAGTCTCAGCACTTCACCATTCTTCTCCTCTGAAGAAGGCAATATTATGTTAGTGTTAGTGTCCTAGAGACAATCCATTGTAAGGACATAATACTCAGATAATATTCAGTATTTGTTTCTCAGATGACTTAAGCTTGATTCTCAAATAGCCCCAATCGAGGATTATCTAGAATGGGATATTGATGATGCAATGGAGATTGGTGTGCCATCTGCATCATACACTTAGAGAGTGTAGTAAAATCTCACTTACTAAGAGATACTAGGTATCTCATGATGGATGCACCAATACCTTAGAGGGTATTGGTATACCCATCCGAGAAACCATTTGATGTAGTTCCACTATATGTGTCTACGGGTGTCTCGGTTAGTGGGAGCTATGCGATACTCCTTTGACTTGAGGTCAATACGCACGACATGTGTGGAGTGATGAACTTTGAACATGATCGACGCTTGCACCCGTCTATGGGTAGATATGGCTTGGATTGGGTTCATCACGAAGTGCATGTGCGTGGTAGTTGAGCCAAGAAAAGGATTCATTCCTCAAAGTGGATTTGGAGAGAATACTCATCTTCTCATCATAATAGGATCTAAGTCATTGACCAATGCACGTCAACTTAGACTTTGTGACTAAGTGTGACACTAATGATCAATTAGTGATTAGAGATAAATTGATTTAATTATTTGAATAGACACTTCATCATGTTCAAGACTAAATCGAGTATTCGTGAATGAAAGGAGAAAATCGCAATTGCCCACATTTCTATTGGTGTAGTTGCACTTTTTTCTATAACGCATTACCTCATATATTGAGAATATCGATTTATTGTATAGGGTTCAATTAAGACCGTTAGTTTGACTAATCGCTCGATATATGAGGGCCTATGGGTCACACAACAAGTAGTCCCCTTTACAGATTAAAGTTGGTTGATTAAATGTTAAATTGAATTTAATATTTAATTTTTGGAGAATTAATTAATAATAGATTAATTTGGAATTAATTATTATTAATATTTAATTAAATTAGATTTAATTAAATAGGAATTCCCAACAATAATATATGGAATATTATTGTAGGATTTAATTATATAAGGAAATAAATCGTAGAGATTTTTCACATATGAATATTAAATTTGTAGAGATTTATATGGAGAAATAAATCCTAGGGATTTATACAAATAAGGATTAGGGATATTATTTTCTAATTAGGCTAGCTTAAGATTTAAGCTGAGTCTCTCCTATAGATATGAGCTCTTGGGATTCATAATTATCAGTTGTTCAAATTTTTTCATAAAATTTAGAGTTAGAATTTTCCTAGCAAATTCATCTCGGGATTCAATGCTGGCGAATATGCGCGAATTTGTAAATGGAGATTATGTGGATACCGTAGTTGAGAAATCTGCTCTTGAGTTGCTTTAAGATTTCTTGTTACTGTTTTTCGTGTTCTTACTTGCAATTATAGGTTCGTTGTTGGTGAACTGTTTCATTCCGCTACGTATGTTTTACGTGTTACGTGCCTCTAAATTCCAACAGTGGTATCAGAGCTTCAAGCTCTTTGTTATAATTGCTTTTTGGTTTTAAAATTAAAATTAATTTTTTTTAAAACCATGGGGCACGGTTCTTTAGAACAACCGCACCCCTCGTGTATTTGTTTGATTTCTGGGTATCACACCCACTCGTCTTCAACCCCCAGAATTAGGGTTAACCCCAAATTGAGGTTTCGCCGCTGAAATTCATCGCTCCACGACCGGCGGCGCTACGCCCCGTCGCTGGAGGCCGGCGCTAGGCGTCGTGCCTCGCAACTCATGGGCTTGTGGCATGGTTCGTTCACGCCCGTCACGATTCCTTCACCCCGTCGCGATGCGCCCTCTGTTGCGATTCACCTCCACGACGTCAGATCTATTCACGGCGGTGCACTGACTCCATCCGGGACTTGGGGCATGTCCGCTCTGCGGAGTTTTTCCATGGTGGCGCCCATTCTTCGATCGTATCCTCCGTCGATCGGGTTTTGAACCAGGTCTGACCAAGGGGTTGCGGCTCTGCCCGTGCCCCTTCCCGACCGGACCGCCTGTATGAATTCGCGGCATCACGCCTAGCGTACCGTGAGCCGCGTTCTTCGTTTTTGTCCCTTTGCTTCTGACATTGAATCTGGACGTTTTTCTAATTGTTTGGATTTCATGGTTCGGTTGCACAGTAGATTAATTGGATCAATTTATGATGAAATCGTTAAAAATTTCTAAAATTTGGTTGATTTGGGTGTTTGGATTGTCAGATTGGATTCAATTTGGTATGGGTGATGATGTTGGAGAATTTTTGTTTTGCAAATTTAATTTGAGACATGCCCTCCCGCAAGTTTTGAAAATTGAACCTGAGCCCCCGGAATAAAACAAATAATTGAACACTTTTGGATTTTTAATTAAGTTTAAATTTCTAAAATAAAATTGGTTGGACCAATAACAATTAATTGGATTAATTGTAATTTTAATAACCTTAAAATTGAAACTTTAATTTGGACATAAAGCTCGTTTTAAAAGGATTTATTAAAACCCACTGTTAACTTGTTTAATCGTTTTAAATTAGTTAACCCGTTTTACAGTCTGCGTTATAACTGTTTGGGTAGGCGGCACCCAATACTTGTCGGACCGTGTTAAATACTTGGGTAGATGGCGCCCAAATATTTGTTAGTCCGCATATGTCATGTTTGGGTAGGCGGCGCCCGTAATTGCTCAAATGTGACTTAGACATCATGATGGATCTCGATTAAGCAATTAATACCGGAGATTTCGTTCCAATGAGTACTTAAAGACCCTTGTCTTTTGCTCGGATCTACATCTAACGGGACTTTTATAGGGACACGTGATGTCGCCGCTTGATGGTTGTAAACCAACTTAACTTTGTTTCGCTAGCCCTCGCGGGGAACAAAGGGTAAGTGACATCAGTCGAACTAGGTTCGACAAACTAGGAGTTGCAGATTGCAATTGGTTTGGAGACCTACCAGTTATGCTGTTATAATGATCAGCCCACCCTAGGATTATAATAGTAGTAATGTAGATCCTAGTCCATTATGATTTATATGTGATATAAATTTGCATTTTAGATGAGAGGTCGTTAAGTATGTGAAAATAATGGAGACAAAATAAATTTAAAAGGCCATATTTATTTTGATTGCTGAATATTGATCATAGAAATTATGTGTTTTAATTCCCGTTTTATTTTATTTCTCTAGGATTGTTGAAATGAATAACTTGTCATTGAGAAGTGTTTTGGAAACGAACAAATTGGCTGGGTCAAACTTTCTCGACTGGCACCGAAATGTTTGTTTGGTGCTCAGACAAGAAAAGATTGAGTACGTGTTAGACACGCCAATCCCTGCTACCCCGGAGGCTGGTACTGAAGAGGCCGAGGCGTTTGATGCCGAAGCTCAAAAGAAGCATCAAGATGATGCTTCCCAAGCTCAGTGTGTTATGCTCCCGGGATAACTCCCCGAGTTGCAAAAAAAGATGAGAGGATGCTTCCCTTCGAGATGATCAAGCATCTGAAGGATCTCTTTGATTCTGAATATCGTTCCGAGATTTATGAAGTGATGAGAGATCTGTTTAGATGTTGGATGTCTGAAGGAGGAAAGGTTTCTCCTCATGTGTTGAAGATGATAGGGCTAATCGAGAAACTTGGTCGGTTGGGCATTGAGCTCGGGACCAATGTTGCTGTTTATTCCATTCTTCAGTTGCTTCCCGATTCATATTCGAGTTTCGTGGTAAACTTTAATATGAATAAGACAGAATCGACTATGCCCGAGCTGCATAACATGCTAAAAACTTTTGAGTCTTCCACTGCTAAGGAAAAGCCCGTGCTCGTGGTGAGTGCCTCTACTTCTTCTATTCCGAAAGGAAAGAAGAAGCGAAGGGGCAAGGCAAAGAAAGGCTCCAAGTCGAACCTTCTTAAGCCCAAAGGTGGGATTCAAAAGAAGGATAGGGTGGACAAGGATGTATGCCTCCAATACAAGCAGAAGGGGCATTGGAAGAAGGACTGTGAGGTTCTAGCAGCTGAAAAGAAGACACAAGGTGTCTCAGCCACTAGAACAGGTATGTTTGTTATTGAGATAAACATGTCCACAAATGATATTAACTGCTGGGTATTGGATACCGGTTGTGGCTCACACATTTGTACTAATGTGCAGGGTCTCAAGCATAGCAGGGCAGTTAGGCCGGGTGAAGTCGCCCTACACGTTGGGAATGGAGCAAGAGTTGTTGTTGAACGTGTTGGCGTTTATGTTTTAGATTTACCCTCTGGTTTTAGACTTGAACTGAATAATTGTTATTTTGTTCCTTCTATTACCCGCAACATTATTTCTATTCCGATGTTGGATAATGAAGGTTTTTCCTTCCATTTTGCAAATAATAATTGTTATTTTTCGCTTAATGGTGATGTTTACGGAAATGCTCCTTTATCTAATGGTTTATATTTGTTGCATTGTGGACATGATATTCTTAATATACAAAAACAAACGACTCAAACTTAGTAATCATGAAAACCCGACTTACTTGTGGCATTGTAGACTTGGTCATGCTAGTGAGAAAAGAATTGCAAGGTTCAGAAAGTTGGACTACTTAACCCCATTCGATTTTGAATCTTATGGAAATTGTGAATCTTGTCTCAAAGGCAAGATGATTAACAAACCTTTTTCTGGGAAAGGGGTTCGTGCCAAAGAAGTTCTAGAGTTGATCCACAGTGACATTTGTGGACCACTACCCACTCTAGCTAGGGGTCACTTCGGATACTTCATAACCTTTACTGATGATTTTTCTAGGTTCGGGTATGTGTATCTGATGAAACACAAATCCGAGTCCTTTGAAAAGTTCAAAGAGTATAAGGCTGAAGTAGAGAAGCATCTTGGTAAGAGTATTAAGACTCTTCCATCAGATCGAGGAGGAGAATATCTTAGCCATGAGTTCACTGATTACTTGAAGTTGCATGGAATCCAATCACAATGGACTCCTCCGAGAACACCACAAATGAATGGTGTGTCCGAGAGGAGAAACCGAACCTTGTTGGACATGGTATGGTCCATGATGAGCTTTTCCTCTCTTACGATATTCTAATGTGGATACGCGCTTCAAACCTCTATCTACATTCTGAATATGATTCCATCCAAATCAGTTGAGCATACGTCATACGAGCTATGGCATGGCAAGAAGCCAAACTTCACTCACATGAAAACGTGGGGTTGCCCCGCGTTTGTGAAGAAGATGCTCACTGACAAGTTGGAATCAAAAGGTGAAAAGGGTTACTTTGTGGGATATCCTAAGGAAACTAGAGGATATTATTTCTATCTCCCTGAGAAACAAACAGTTATTGTTTCTAGGCAAGCCAAATTCCTTGAAGAAGACTACGTCTTCAAGGGACAAGGTCGTAAGCCGATAGAACTTGAAGAAAAAAATTCAAGAACCACAAATTGACAAGGAGACTGATATATTGTCAAAGCAACATGACATAGAATCAGTGGGAGCATTCAACAGCTCACATGGTGGAAGTTTATCACTAAGTGATCCTCTTTCAGCGAGGGAGTGTAATTGGAGTTGCATTACACAAGAAGCTAACTCCAAGTAGACTGAATGAGAACAATATAGTTCAAACTCCCATTCAAGAGGGCATCCGGAAATGCTCAAGAAGCATCCGAAAGTGTCGCTTCTTGAACCCTCCCCACCAACGATGAGATCAGCTGTACCACAAAATTTTCACAATCGAATGTGCAGTCTGAACAACCACAACTCCGTAAGTCCACTAGAGTTCGTAATCCACCCACTAGATATTATGGTTTCCTCGTAGAGGAACATGATGACGTGGAAATCCCGGATAAACACGAATCTAAGACTTACACTGAGGCAACATTAGATGTTGACTCAAAGAAGTGGCATGAAGCCATGAAATCCGAGATGGACTAGATGTACATCAATCAAGTTTGGGACTTGGTTGAATTGCCGAAAGGGGTTAGACCCATAGGTTGCAAGTGGGTCTTCAAACGAAAGACCGATGTAAATGGCAAAGTATAAACCCACAAGGCTAGGTTGGTGGTGAAAGGTTATAGTCAACGCAAAGGCATTGACTATGATGAGACTTTCTCACCAGTTGCTAAGATCAAGTCCATTCAAATTTTACTTGCGGTAGCAGCACATCTAGATTATGAGATTTGGCATATGGATGTCAAAACAGCTTTCCTCAATGGCAACATCTAATCTTGTTTATGACTCAACCTGAAGTTTTTATATCAAAGCCAAAATCTAATCTTGTGTGCAAGCTTAAAACATCCATCTATGGATTGAAGCAAACTTCTAGGAGTTGGAATATCCAATTTGATGAAGCTGTCAAATCTTTTGACTTCATCAGAAATTCGGAAGATCCGTGCGTTTATAGGAAGTGCATTGGGAAGAATATTATTTTCATAGTTGTGTATGTCGATGACATACTCATTATGGGAAACAATATCCCACTAATGCAGTCAGTGAAAGAATGGTTATCAAAGACCTTCATGATGAAGGATCTTGGTGAAGCCTGCTACATCTTAGGGATCAAGATCCATAGGGATAGATCCAAAAGGATGCTAGGGCTGTCACAGTCAACCTACGTAGACAAAGTGTTGAAGCGATTTGCAATGGAGAACTCTAAGAGAGGTTCTCTGCCGGCATGTCATGGGATAAAGTTGTCTAAGAAGGATTGTCCTTCCACAAATACTGATATCCAGCGCATTAAGGATATACCATATGCATCTGCAATTGGATCCATCATGTACGCCATGACTTGCACAAGGCCGGATGTGGCCTTCGCTGTCAGCACCACTGGTAGATACCAACAGAATCTGGGTGAACCTCACTGGATTGCTGT
This sequence comes from Stenogyne calaminthoides, assembly GCA_037126765.1. Classification (NCBI taxonomy): domain Eukaryota; kingdom Viridiplantae; phylum Streptophyta; class Magnoliopsida; order Lamiales; family Lamiaceae; genus Stenogyne; species Stenogyne calaminthoides. The sequence goes on from JBBCBC010000018.1 coordinate 16,176,011, forward strand.
CAAGAATATTCTTAAGTACCTCAGACGTATTAAAGAATACTTCTTAGTCTACGGAGGACAGTCAGAATTGATGGCCACTGGCTATGCTGGCGCAAGTTTCCAATCCGACTGTGACGATTACAAGTCACAATCGGGCTATGTGTTCAATCTCAATGGTGGGGCGGTTAGTTGGAATAGTTCCAAGTAAGTGACTACCACGGATTCAACAACCGAAGCTGAGTACATCGCTGCGGCGGAAGCTGCCAAAGAAGTTGTCTGGATAAAACAGTTCTTAAGTGAACTAGGGGTAGTTCCGAGTGCCAGCAGTCTAATAAAGTTGTATTGTGACAACACTGGTGCGGTTGCGCAAGCTAAGGAACCGAGATCCAGTAACAGAAACAAGCATGTATCGAGGCGTTATCACTTGATAAGAGAGATAATCTCTAGAGGAGAGATAGAGTTAGAACGTGTCCCCATGGAGGATAACCTGGCCGATCCTTTCACCAAGGCTTTGAGTGTTCATGTACACACTAGACATTTTAATGGTCTAGGGGTTAGATATGTAGGTGATTAACTCTAGTTCAAGTGGGAGATTATTAGTGTTAGTGTCCTAAAGACAATCCATTGTAAGGACATAATACTCAGAGAATATTCAGTATTTGTTTAATGTTAATGTTTGTTTAATATTAAATGTATGGCGTTACACTCATTAGAATATTATGTTTGATTGTTTGCATTTATTCTTATATGTGTTTCCATGAATCACTGCTATCATTGAGGGTGTGAGAACTCAGATGACTTAAGATTGATTCTCAAATAGCCCCAATCGAGGATCATCAAGAATGGGATATTGATGATGCAATGGAGATTGGTGTGCCATCTGCATCATACACTTAGAGAGTGTAGTAAGATCTCACTTACTACGAGATACTAGGTATCTCATGATGGATGCACAAATACCTTAGAGGGTATTGGTATACCCATCCGAGAAACTGTTTGATGTAGTTCCACTATATGTGTCTACGGGTGTCTCGGTTAGTGGGAGCTATGCGATACTCCTTTGACTTGAGGTCAATACGCACGACATGTGTGGAGTGATGAATTTTGATAATGACCGACGCTTGCACCCGTTTATGGGTAGATATGGCTTGGATTGGGTTCATCACGAAGTGCATGTGCGTGGTAGTTGAGCCAAGAAAATGATTCATTCCTCAAAGTGGATTTAGAGAGAATACTCATCTTCTCATCATAATTGGATCTAAGTCATTGGCCAATGCACGTCAACTTAGACTTTGTGACTAAGTGTGACACTAATGATCAATTAATGAATAGAGATAAATTGATTTAGTTATTTGAATAAACACTTCATCATGTTCAAGACTAAATCGAGTATTCATGAATGAAAGGAGGAAATCGCAATTGCCCACATTTCTATTACAGGTAGTTGCACTTTTCTCGCAACATACCTCATATATTGAGAATGTCTGATTTATTGTCTAGGGTTCAATTAAGACCGTTAGTTTGACTAATCGCTCGATATATGAGTGCTTATGGGTCACACAACAAGTAGTCCCCTTTACAGATTAAAGTTGGTTGATTAAATGTTAAATTGGATTTAATATTTAATTTATGGAGAATTAATTAATAATAGATTAATTTGGAATTAATTATTATTAATGTTTAATTAAATTAGATTTAATTAAATAGGAATTCCCAACAATAATATATGGAATATTATTGTAGGATTTAATTATATGAGGAAATAAATCGTAGAGATTTTCCACATATGGATATTAAATTCGTAGAGATTTATATGGAGAAAAAAATCCTAGGGATTTATACAAATAAGGATTAGGGATATTATTTCCTAATTAGGCTAGCTTAAGATTTAAGCTGAGTCTCTCCTATAAATATGAGCTCTTGGGATTCATAATTATCAGTTGTTCAAATTTCTCCATAAAATCTAGAGTTAGAATTTTCCTAGCAAATTCATCTCGGGATTCATATTTGGCGAATCTCTTGAATTTGTAAATGGGGATTATGTGGATACCGTAGTTGAGAAATCTGCTCTTGAGTTGCTGTAAGATTTCTTGTTACTGTTTTTCGTGTTCTTACTTGCAATTATATGTTCGTTGTTGGTGAACTGTTTAATTCCGTTGCGCATGTTTTACGTGTTTACGTGCCTCTAAATTCCAACATATTAAGCATCTCGGGAGTGATTGATTCAGGATGTAAACAGTTGTCCTGAGTCGATGAACAGTTCTGAAGGTCGAGGATATGTTGCAAGTTTAGGTATCTCATCCCACGACATCTGATTTCCCCCTTCGCCGCCATTCGCTTTTCTTCGCTTCTCCTTTCTTCAGTGGAGATCTTGGTGGTTCAGAATGGTCAAATCAGATTAAATGATTTGAAGATCTCGAGGGGTCAAGGAATGGTTCATTCAAGAGAACATTAAGATTCGAAGTTCTTGAGCTTCGATGGTTCTAAGGTTTGAACAGGTGGGGCTGAGGTTGGCTTTCTTCAGGATATTTCGAGAGCCTTTGAAGGTTTCTGAGAAGTTCCCATTACCTCCGAGAACACGTTTTTCTTCTTCACTTCTGTTCTCCAATATTTTTCACTGCCTGAGCAAGTATCTGTAGGGGTGACTTCATTCCAACCTGAGCCTCAGACTGAGTTTCTTCAGACTCAACTTCATCGGCTTCCTTCTCAGCAATTTTCTGAAGCCTTTTCCTCTTCTGAGGTGCCAAGGCTTTTATCTTGAGTTTCTCTCTGGCTTCCCTTTTTAACTTTAAAAGGGTTCTTCCTATTTCTTTTTTCTTCTCGACTGAGCTGGACTCAGTGACCTTCTGACTTTCCTGTCTTGCCCTTCTTGGCTGAACAGTGGTAGGGGAAGGAATATCTTCCTCAGTCTCTTCTTCTGTAGTCTCCGCCTGAGCTGTCTTTTCCTGAGACTCAACAGATTTTTTCTTCAACTTCCTCTGTCCTTTCTGAGACTTTAGCCTGAACATTATCCGGTTTATGGGAAAATCATTGCTTTTGAAAAGCATGTCATCCTCTTCAATTCATGCTTCCAGAATGAAAGCAATCTTTGTGGCATGTTGGATTTTTCCTTTGATACTCACAGCATCACCATCCCACTTGATGTGCTTGACTTGATCACTAACCATATTTATCAGATACTGAAGCTAGATGAATTCTTTTGCAGGAGAATCCTCAATAGCAGCCATCAAACACAGCTTTGGCTTGCTGACTTGTTCATGACTTCCAGTACCACTCATTAAACTCTTGCTTACAATATACAGAAGTACTCTATACTTCGGCTGTAAGTGTTTCTTGTTCAGAGTTGCCTCAAACTTGACAGAACCTATAGAAATTCTATCCAAGTAATCTTGCTCCCTACCAGCCATGTACATAGTAGGATCTTCCCCCTTATTACATAACTTATAAATAACATTCAAATTGTTCGAAATTATGTAAAGTTTACGAGTAAAATCCACCCCCTTATGCCCTTTTGACAGTTGATAAACAGTAATCTTAGAGCTTATGCAGTTGTCCTGATATAAATGCATATTGGCTACAAATTCGATTATCTCTCTAGGATACTCACCCTTTGGATGATTTCCGAAAAGCAAGGTGAGTTTCGCCAAGTGTAGCATATGCAGGGCTTCTTCCTCTTGTGGAGTATTGGTTGTTCCATTGAATGATACCACATGCTCTTAGTAGGGTTTGTTATATTCAGCGAGTTTGGCAAAGATTGAGACAGTCATTTTTGTATTTGAAGATTTGAAGTGAAGGGGATTTCTGGAGAATTTTGAAGACGAAGGTTTTGAAAAAGTAGAAGTGTAAAATGTCTTCAAATAAGTGAGGAAGGGGTATATATATATATATATATCGTAAAAATAATTTGATCCCTTGGATTAGATTTAAAGGACGGTTAATCAACGGTTATAGATTTATCCACGATTATCGGGTTATAAATGGGTCGGTGAAAGGACATAAAATGGGTAATTGCCACAATTTTATCCATTTTAGTGAATATGCACAATGTCCAATCATTGTTTATGCGGACTGTTGACGTGCCCGAGAATTCCATGTTGGGATAACATATGCCAGGATCTATCGGGTTGACCTCATAAACACAAATTTAAATTAACAATTATTACTAGCATGAATTTACCTAAGTGAATTCAAATAATAATTACACCAACAACGACATGCAAATAAAAATCACGTAAAAGATCCTAGCATGCAGAATTTCTAGGAGTTTACGTAAACGTTCCCGTTGGAGAGACAATCCGAGATAGACAGGATCAAGTAACTGGCTACCAACCAAAAGTCCTTATCAAGTATTCCCAAGTCCTCGCTCAATAACCCGGTGGGAGGTTCTCCAATGAACAAATTATAAAACGAAGGAAAATAGAATTGTTGCACCACCTTTGTGGATTTCTAATATTTCCAACACATGGAATTGCACTGGGATGAAAAATTCATCCCCTATTTATAAGAGGGGGTGTTGGTCAAATTTTTAAGGTTAATTAGGGTTAGGAAAGATCTTTTTTTGATCTCCAAGAAATCTTGAATATATCCCATATATTCTTCTTTCCATGTGTATTTTTCAACAAAAATCTCACACCCTTATTTACCCTTAATTTTCGAAAAAAACAAGAAGATTTGCAAGATTGGATCTTTCTTGAATTTATGAGATATTCTTGTATTCCAAGAATACATATCTTTCTTCATAAAATCTTTCCAAGAAAATCAAGAAAATCTTTCTTCCCTTTCTTATAGATAATTTTCGAAAAAAAACACATTAAAAAAACCAAGTGGGAGATTTCTTGAATTTATAAGATAATCTTGTATTCCAAGAATACTTATATCCTTTCCATAAAATCTTTTCAAGAAAATTTCTTCTCCCTCTTTTTCTTTAAATTTTTTGAAAAAAATCAAGAAATATTAGGCAACAATCATTTATTTTATTTTAAGCACCTTTTATTTATTGGACTATACTTTGGGCTACTTGAGGGGCCTTTAGGAGAATTAAGATGGACCTTCCAATGGGCTTCTGAATTCTAATATTGAGCCACAATATAATTCAGCCCATTAATATTAATTAATATCAATATATAATTAATATTGCACTATCCAACCTTAACCCATATTACAGTAATATAGCTCCCGGTTATTATTTCCCGTGTTTAAGATTATTTAGTCCACTAATTAATTAAGTCACTGAAAAGCTTTATATTAATTAATATCTTTATTCTTGGAGTAAGGACAACTCAGCTTTATTATCCATACCGGAAAATTAATTCCACTAGCAAGATTTGGTATGATAAAGGTTCCGAGCCCACCAAGGGGACCAATCAAGCAAGGCTTTGCAAGCACACAATTCTCTATATTAATTTAGCAACTATCGTGCAATTAATATTATTACCCAAGATATAGGGTATCGAAGTCGCAATAATTCTCTTCCCATTTATAAGTCAAAGCAATAACTACTAATCGCACACGGTCTTTATTAAGTGACAGAGATTAAGTAATCAACAACCACTGAGGTCTAACTCTTCATTCCTTAAGTCAGTGCGAATGAGTTTATCCTCTCTACAGGTCCGCTTCAGCGCATCGAATGCACTAGTGTAATCTCTTGGTCAAGACAAGTCAATCTGAGCCTTACACATCAACTTATACCAATAGACTGTTCGCGTCTATCTAAGTTGTGAAACATGCACTAGTTTACAAGGGACTGTTAACGTGATCTTCTGTGATCTGTGTTGGTCCCGGTGCAAACGAGTCTTACACGTGTATGGGGGGAAATACACGTGTTCAGTGTTTTTAAAACTTTTTCTTACAGAGGTCAGCTTGGGTCAGATAATCCTGAAGATTAGGTTCTGAGAAGCACAGATCGCTCTGAGTCAAAGTCTACTGAGACAGTGATCCTGAGCTGCTTTCAGATACCTCAAATAATCCCAACTGAGTCCTGAGTGTCAGAGATCCTGAGTTGCTTGGATCAGATAACTAACTTACAGAACTCTCAGAAGAGTAAGTTCAGTTTGGTAACTATCTGTTCTAGCTACTCAGATGTGCGGAATGGTTGGCCCTTTAGTTTATACTCGTTTTAAGCTTTGCTGAAAAACCTTCCTGAATGGAGTTAGTGATTAGGCTGTGATTCAATTACATGCAACTTCAGTGGATTGATTCCAACTGAATATCAGTGAAAAGTATGCTTTCAAAATCAAGTCAATGCAACAGTTAAGCACAGATAAGGAAAGCAATAAACAACACAGCAATTATAGTGGTTCAGAGACTCAAGCTCCTACATCCACTCTCTCTGATCCTCAGAGAAATTCACTAATCACTTCTGAGCTTTCTGACTACCTCGCGTAGTTTACTTACTCAACTCGGCCCTGAGCTTTCTGACTACTCCACGTAGTTTACTTACTCAACCCGACCTTAAGCTTTCTGACTACCTCCGTAGTTTACTTACTCAAACACAAACAAGCTTTCAGACTACCCCTGTAGCTTACTAACTTCTCCTCTAGAGTTTTCTGACTACTCCGCGTAGTTTACTAACTCTTTACAACTCTTCTCACCAACAAACACACTCCAACTACCTTCTCAAGGGTTTGGGGTTTCTCGGTTGGTTTCCAACTAGGATGAGATATCCTTTACAATGAAGCACAATGCAAAGGGTTAGGATATCTCGACTAAGCTTTTGGATAAATCTTATCAAGCTAGGCTTAGTATAGTGAGCTCTCTTCAATATAGAAACACTTGGGAAATTCTAGGTTTTTCGAGTGCTTCAACTTGCGATAATAAGTTTGAGCTCTTGAGTTGCGTATAAATTTCCCGTAACCTTACAATGTAGAGGGTCACCAGTATTTATAGACATACACCAAGGTCACTCTTGAAAACTATCCGTTGGAGAGATAACTTCGTGAGTTTCCTCTTATGGTGTGTGAGGAACGGCTATATTTAGGGTTTGAAACTCCCTAGCACTTTTTAGGCAATAGCCTTTCATGTAGCCGGTCTTCACTTTTTGCAGTCTGGAACTTTTGTACATCTGACATCCTTTTCAGCGACCTGTCACTGTCAGTGTCAGTATGGTACAGTGTTGTCTTCCTCTTTTTGACTTTTGTCTCCAGTTAAAGGTAGACACCTTCAACGGCTCTTTTGGTTACAAACTCTGAGTTTGATATAACCTTAACAATACTTCTGACTTAGTTCCTTTTGTCTGCATTTGAATGTCTTGGGCAATATCTATTTTCTAAGGAATCGCGATCTTCTCAGTATTGCATCCTTTAGATAGATATATTCAGTGCCTCGGAACATTCAGGTTTATATTGAGCATTCAAGATATTATCGAGTCTTGATAATTCTCGTGCCTTGATATTCTTGATCTTGGGTCTTGATCTTGCGTCTTGAGTCTTCGATTCTTGAGGTCTTCGAGTCTTTGCGTCTTCCGAGTCTTCGAGTCTTCGAGTTTTCAGCGATATCTCGACCGATATCTCGAGTCTTCATCTTCGAGTCTTGATTCCTCAATATCATCTTGAGTCTTGATAGCTTCGATTTCTAATCGAAGTCTTCAGATACTTCAGTTTCATACTGAAATTTCAGTTTCTTTAGAAACATCGAAGTTCTTCTTGAGTCTTTGAACCTATCTGAACTATATCTCACGACTATACATTTTGCGAGATAACATCCCTAATACTCTAAAACTGAATCATGACTCAACTATCAAGATCATATTGAACATGTCATACTCAGGGGTTTTGGGATCTTAATCAAAATCATATATCTTTTATTAAATTCATCTCCCAACAATCCGGTATCACCACGTTAACTACAATGTAACATGTGCTATTATATGAACGGTTTGCAATAAATATATATAACATTCAATCATATTTAAAGCAACAGTGATAAATAATTTATTTCAGTAAATAAGTGTTTAATAAATAGGTTATACAAAGTAAAAGGATACTTTCAAAGTAAAAGTTAGGTTGTCCTCTGAAGCGATCTTTTCCACCTCTATATCTCCTCTCTTAACGATTTCTCGTATAAGATGGTATTTACTTTCAATGTGTTTGCTGGCCTTGTGGGCTCTCGGTTCCCTTGAATTTTCAATCGCTTCCCAAGATTATCACGTAAAACCGTGATGGTCTTTGGGCAAATTCGAACAACGCCTAAGTCCACTAGGAAGTTCTTGAGGAACACCGCTTCTTTTCGCCGCTTCTGGCGGCTACATATTCGGCTTCCATGGTAGAATCTGCGATGCATTTCTGCTTAAGGCTTCTCCATGTTACAGCTCCTCCCCCCAGACAAAACACACTACCCGAGGTAGATTTTCTGGAATCTATGTCCGATTGGAAATCCAAGTCCGTGTATCCCACTGGAAATAAACTGTCCAACTGGTAAACCAACATTCTATCCCGAGTTCTTTTCAGATACTTTACAATGTTCTTTCTGGTTGATTTTCGGTTTTGATATTTTGCCACCATTACTTGAGCAAATATCTTGCCACCATGCATAAGGCTCGGCGCCGACGATAAAATTTCATGTCATCGTGCACAACATGTGTCTTGGGGACATGATAGGCCCGGTGGAAAACCCATGAAATGCGGAATAATCATGAAATGCATATAAAAATAGGGGTGAAGGAATGGTGATTCCAGATTTTTACATTTTAAGCTCATGTGTTGTGTTTTGCTTATAATCGAATGCATATGACAAGATAAGAACGTAAAAGCGATAAGAAGAACACAACAATGTATAGTGGTTCGGAGACTCAAGCTCCTACATCCACTCTCCATGTTCCTAGGGAAATTCCTTCAAACTGGACTTATCACCCTCTCGGGTTCGCCTCTAGATATTTAACGAGTTCACACTCCTACGGGACTTATCACCCTCTCGGGCTCACCTCTAGATGTTTAACGAGTTCACACTCCTACAGGACTTATCACCCTCTCTCGGGATTGCCTAACAACTACCTCACTTCACCACTAGTTATCTCTTACGAGAATGGGGTTTGGGTTTGGTGGTCTCCAACTATAGTGAGATTTTCCCTTACATTTGTTTAGCCTCAATGCTATGGTTGGGAAAATCTATCTAAGCTTAGGATACATCGTGGGTTGCTTAGATTGGGTTCTAGAACACTCTTTGAATATATGTGTATATCTATAGACTTGTGTTCTATGGTGGGAAAGCTTGAGTATATGTCTTCTTAGCTCTATAGCATCATTTGATATATTCTCCGCACTTCCACACGTAATAATGAAGGAAGAACTTGTATTTATATTGTGGATTTGAATGTTACCGTTGGAGAGAATCACATTCAAATCCATACTATTCTTTGTAAGTTCTGCAGCTTTTTCAGGCAGGTTGTCTTCCTCTCATTGGTCCACAGCTGGATTCCAACGGCTATATTCCTCAGTTTCTTTGCCTCGGAACATTCAGGTTTATACTGAGCATTCAGTACATTACTGAGTCTTTAGTAATTACTGTGCATTCAGTATCCTTTGTCTTCAGTCATCTATCTTCTGAGTCTTCACAGATATACTGACTGATATACTGAGTCTTTATGCTGAGTCTTTAGTTTCTCAGTTTCATACTGAGTCTTTCAGTTTCTCAGTTTCATACTGAGTCTTCAGATTCTCAGTCTCATACTGAGTCTTCAGATTCTCAGTTTCATACTGAGTCTTCAGATTCTCGGTTTCACACTGAGTCTTCAGTTTCTCAGTTTCACACTGAGTCTTCAGAAACTTCAGTTTCATACAGAAACTTCAGTTTCTTCAGAAATTTACTGAGTCTTCAGAATCTTCAGAATCTATCCTGATCTATATCTGCGGACTATACTATTGGGATTATACTAGAAAGTATGCCTTTTACTTTGTATAATCAAAACGGAATTCTGAACTTATTTACTGAAATAAATTGTTTATCACTGATGCGTTAAATATTATTGAATGTTACATATATTTACTACTTAACTGTTCAATAAGTCGTACGTGTTACATTGTAGTTAATTTAGTGATACCAGATCACAGAAGATTAAATTAACAGTCCCTTGTAACTAAAACTACGCCATTCACGACCTAGATGGAAATGAACAACCCATCGCGAAAGGTTGAAGTGTAAGGCTCAGATTGGCTTGTCTTGACCAAGAGATTACACTAGTGCATGACTGATGCACTGAATAGGACCTACAGGAGGATAAATTCTTCAGAACTGAACAAGGAAGAATTAGACCTCAGTGGTTCGTTATTTCTTAATCTTCGTTCCTTAAATAGGATCACGTGTGATTGGTAACTATTGCTTTGACTTATCATGGGTAGAGAATCAATGAGATTCAATACTTTTTATCTTGGGCAATATTATTGGTCACATGTGATTGCTAAGATTTAATACGAAGAATCGTGTGCAAGTACGCTTGTTCGATTTGCCCCCTTGGGAGGTTCATAAGCTTTATCATACCAAATCTTGCAAGTGGAATTAGTTTCCGGTATGGATAATAATGTTGAACTGTTCCTTGACCAAGGACAAAAGATATTAATTAATGGAAAGCTATTTTAGTGGCTTGAATTAATTAATGGGCTAGATAATCTTAAACACGGGAAATAATAACCGGGAGCCATATTGACTGTAATATGGGTTAAGATGGATAGTGCAATGGCTCAATATTAGATATTCAAGGTCCATTAGAAGGTCCAATCTTAATTCTCCTAAAGGCCCCCTGAGTAGCCCAACATATAGTCCAATAACTGAAAAAGGTGATTAAAATAAAATAAATATTGTTGCTTAATTTTTCCTATTTATTTCGAAAATTATGGATAAGAGGGGAGAAATATTTTCTTTGAATTTTGGTATGGAATGAAGATATGTATTCTTGGAATACAAGATTATCTCATTAAATTCAAGAAATCTCCCACTTGATTATTCATAATAGAGATTTCGAAAATTTTGAAATATAGTGGGCAAGAAAGATTTTCTTGATTTTCTTGAAAGGATATTATGGAAGATATGTATTTCTTAAAGTACAAGAATATCTCATAAATTCAAGAAGGTCCAAATCTTGGAATCTTGATCCCTAATATTTCGAAATATTCCATAACAAATAAGAGAGTGGGATTTTGTGGAATATTTTAATTATGGAGAAAAGAATATATGAGATATATTCAAGATTTCTTGGAGATCAAGAAAAAGATTTTTTCCTCTTTATTTCACATGTAATTTTCGTTCCCTTCTCCTCTATAAATAGGGGATGAATGTTTCATTCCCAGTAACACACGAAAATTGGTTTTTCGGAAAAAATATCAGCGTCGATAAAATATTAAATATTTTGTAACGTCGACAGATTGTATTTTTTCGAAAAACGACAATTGTGAGTAGTGTACAATTCCATGTGCTGGAAAAATTAGTAAATCCACAAAGGTGGTGCAACATAATTTATTTTCCTTTTGTTAAATCGTTCACAAGAGTCCTTCCACGGGATAGTCGAACGAGGGCTAAAGGAATACTTGGGAAGTTCTTTCGGTTAGTCTAATCAGCCACACCGTTGCCATCCCAAGAGGTACATTCATGTAAACTCGTAGAATTCCGCATGCGTAGGTTTTACGTGAATTATTATATGCATGATATGTTGTTAGATTATTATTTGAATTAATATAGGATTAATTCATGCTAGTAATAATTATTAGAATTAAATTTGTATTTAAATATTCACCCCGAATAGATCTGTGCAAATTATTCCCCAACAACTGGTATCAGCGCCACGATTTCGGGCTCTGAATTTTTTAAATTGTAATTTAATTCGTTGACATTAAATTTGAAATTGGATAGTAGAATTGCTAGATCTGTTTTGCAGGTATCCAATTGTCATGGAATTTAATGTGTTTTTTTATGCATGCATATAAACTGTGGTTTTTAATTCGATTCGTTCGGATTCGTTTTGCCTCGTGAGAAAATCCACGAGTAGATTAGAATTTGTTTGATTTGATCAATGTAATAGACTAGTCTAGATCTAGGTTTATTTATTTTTTGTAAATAAATTGTAACCGGATCAAGAAACGAGGAACGAGATGAAGAATTAAAAGGATGAAATCTGTAATCCAAGCGTAGGGCGGCGTATGCGTCGGAAAACGTGCTAACGGAGGCACGACGTGACATTCTGGATGTGCAGCACGACGGGCGCTGGGCGAGGCCGAGTGGCCGAAGCGCTTCAGATCTCGGACAACGACGGCGGGTTAGGCGACGCAAAGACTGCGGCGCGGAGTATGCCAGCGGACGGACGCGGAGCGACGGACGTTGGCGGGCGATGGGATGGGTGTGCGGAGAACTGCGCGGTGCCGAGAACTCCGCAAAGGCCGGGTCGGCAAAGCGTCAACGCGCGGATCTTGCGGCTTCGCTGTGAATCGCGAGACCCCGCCGAGGTTGCCGAGGAAAGCGGCGGCCTTCGCTGCCGCCGAGGTCAACGCGCCAGGTGAACTGGCCAAGTGGCGGGCGGATCTTGATCGTGCATCCGCCATTTGCGTGGCGTGGCAGACGATCGAGTGGGAGAAATCAAAGCCGGCATTTCTTCAAGATCAAGCCAAGAAAAATCAAACCATGACAATTGGATAATTTATGCCCAATATGTTTATTTTTCTATTTTCCTTGATTTATTTTGTGCTATCTTATGCTTTATTTAATTTGTTTAAATGTGTTTGCATGAGAGTTGCCCAATAAAAAATCTCACCTTCAAAATTACTAAGTATGTTTAAATAATTAATTGACAATTTTATTAGGATAATAAAATTGAATTAATTTTTGACCTCCATGATTTATTTATTTGTGAATTCTTTTGGAGAAATTCCTCCCACGGGACGGTCAAAAGATAGCTTTCACATGAATGAATTCCAAACGGATGATTGTGGGTTATTACTAGTGGCGACGATGACCCTCCCCACGAGGCTCGTTCAAAATGAAATAATAATCATGTATTTAATCATGGTTATTACTTAGGTATAAAATTGATATGCATATACTTCCCCGAAGTCCCTGTCAATTTTATATTGGTCAAGTGGGAGCCAACTATTAATCTGGATATTAAAGGTTTGTAACTGTTCTTGTTTGTAACCTGCTTGAATGTGTTTAAATAATGACCCACCCCACGTGGCTTATTTAAACTGTTTTGAGATGTTGGCTGATGCATGTTCATATTTTTTTTTGAGATTTTAAATATGATGCATGTGATCGAATCTTGTGATATACTTGTGCCTATGCATATAGTTATTTATTTCAGTTCAGGATGTCGTTACCTTTTAATCCACTGTTATTATACTTAAAGTCAATACAATACGGAAACTATATTGATTGGAAAATTACAATTGTCCTAACTGCACAAAAGCACAAGTTGATTTTTTACACACCAAAATCAGATGAGCCAACTGACGAGTCAAAACATGCGGGACTCGTCAGATCACCTTGCGAGAGATGTCGTCGCTGTAAATGGTGGAGGGAAAACCCGTAAGGGATTACGTCCTCAAAATAGATGGCCCATCCGAACAAACTTGAGATTTCGAAAGCAGATTATGATCCGGAGACTCGGATGAATTTGGTACTTCACTCTCGCCCAAAAAGTTTTTGAGCATTTTTGGCCTCATTAGCTAATTTGTTGCAAAGTTTTTGGTCTCGGCAGTAAATGTAGATAAGGCACCAAACTTAAGCTTTGACGGCAGGTGGTCCGTCTTCATCTTCTAGGCCAAGGGTAGGCAAGAAAAGGAAGAGGACCAAAAGCCATAAGCAATAAAACTCAACTGTTGCCAAGGGCAATGGTAAGATGAGGAATGCTTGTTGTGTCAAGGAAAATCCAAAGAGGAAGTGCTTAAGCTGCGGTGAGAGAGGACAATAGAGGTTTTGCCTGTTCCAACCCCAAAAGGGACGGAAAGAAAGGTAATTCTCACGCACTAGTTGTTGAAACTTGTTTAGCGGTGTATACTTCTCATTCGTGGGTGGTTGATACGAGATCCACTAATCATGTTGGCTTCACGTATTAAAAACTGATCCGACAACTTAGTGGGAGTGAGATCCTCATCACACTGGGCGACGTTACGAAAGTAGCAATTATTGCAATGCTACGTAAGTGGCAGATATTGCAATGCTATGATAGTAACGATTATTGCAATACTACGCAAGTAGCAGACATTGCAATGCTACATGAGTAGTGGTTAAAGCAGTGGGAGAAGTGCACCTATATTTTGAAGATAATGTTTTTTTGAGATTATCTTTATGTTCCCAGTTTTAGAAAGAATTCACTTTCAGTTTCTAAAATTTGATTAAAGGACACTAGGTTTCTTCTAATAAGAATGACATCATTTCTTGAAATGATGAGTGTATCTGTTACGGGACATTGATGGAAAATCTCTATACAATTAACTGTGCACACCACTCACGAAATGCATCCTATAACACATCAACTATTTCCGACAAAAGAAAACGTGAACGAGACACTTCTTTGGCATCTAAGATTGGGTCATGTAAATCCAAAGAGGATCCAAAGGTTGGTGAAAGACGGTTCACTGGAGTTTCTCCAAGTTGAACGAATTCCAACCTGCGAATCATGTTTGGAGGGTAAAATGACCCAGAGGGCAATTGGAGCCAAGGGGAATAGGGCCAAAGAAGTGTTAGAGATCGTTCACACAGATGTATGTGGTCCAATGTCAACCAAAGAAAGATGAGGTTATGAGTATTTTGTCACTTTTATTGATGATTACTCAAGGTACGTTTACATTTTCCTTATGAAGCATAAATCTGAGACCTTCGAGAAATTCATAGAATTTAAGGCTCAAGCAGAGAATCATAAGGAAAAACGTATCAAGTCTCTACGATCTGATCGTGGAGGCGAATACCTCAGCGATGAGTTTTTGAACTACTTATCTGATGAAGGGATTGCATCCCAGCTCAATGCACCCGAAACCCCTCAACAAAACGGGGTTGCAGAGCGAAGAAACAGAACTCTTTTGGAAATGGTTAGATCTATGATGAGTTATGCGGATCTTCCCAAGTCGTTCTGGGGTCATACCTTGGAAACAACGGCTTATATTCTGAACTTGGTGCCATCCAAATCGGTTCCCAAAACTCCCAAAGAATTGTGGACCGGGCGCAAGCCTAGTATGAGACACATGAGAATTTGGGGGGGTGTCCTACCACGTGTTGGACAAGGAAGCCGTAGAATTGGATCCTCGATCAGAATTAAGGTTGTTTGTAAGTTACCCCGAGGGAACAAAAGGGTGTATGTTCTATAGTCCCGAAGATCAAAAGGTGGTCATCAGCACCCACTTTAGATTTTTTTGAAGAAGACTATATGAACCAAAGAAAACCCAGAAGTGAGATTACCTTAAATGAGCTAAGAGGGCAAACCTCAATGCCAACTGTACTAGATGATATACCAAACGACACACTTTCACAACCGGAACCTCATCGTAGTGGGAGGGTTGTAAGACAGCCCGAGAGATTCATGGGAATAGGAGAGTCTTCGGACTTGATTCCCGGATAAGATTTAAATCGAGACCCATGGACATATGACGAGGCACTCCAAGACAAGGATGCAGATTCTTGGCAAACAAAGAATGAAAGCCTAAATGGGTTCTATGTTTCATAACAGTGTGGGGAGCTAGTTGAACCACTTAATGGGGTCAAAAGTGGGTGTACAAGAGAAAAAGAGGACCGAACTGGAAGGTTGAAACCTTCAAAGCAAGACTAGTGGCAAAAGGTTATACTCAGAAAGAAGGGATCGATTATGAGGAAACTTTTTCGCCCGTAGCCATGCTTAAGTCCATCCGTATTCTCATATAATTTGCTGCGCATTTCGACTTTGAAATCTGGCAAATAGATGTCAAGATAGCTTTCCTTAACGGAAGTCTTGATAAAGAGATCTATATGCAACAACCCCAAGGCTTCATTGAAAAAGGCCAAAAACACCTAGTTTGTAAGCTCATTAAGTCCATTTACGGACTCAAACAGGCATCCATAGCTTAGAACCAATGTTTTGATCATGTTATAAAGTCTTATGGGTTCGATCAAAATGAGTTCGAAAGTTGTGAGTATAAAAAGCGTGTCGGAACTACATTGGTATTCTTAGTACTATACGTAGATGACATTCTGATCATCGGGAACGATGTGAAGGTATTATCAAACGTAAGGGCATGGCTTTCAAAACAGTTTGATATGAAAGACTTAGGGGAAGCCGAACACATCCTTGGGATCAAGATCACTCGAGATCGTAAGAATAGGATGATCGGCTTATCGCAAGCTTCATATATAGACACTGTCTTGAAACGCTTCAGCATGTAAGATTCTAAGAAAGGCTTCGTACCTTTCAGACATGGAATACATCTATCCAAGAAAATGTCCCCTAAGACGCAAAAGGAGATAGATGACATGAAAGGCATTCCTTATGCTTCGGCTGTCGGAAGCCTCATGTATGCAATGCTGTGCACGAGACCGAATATCTGCTTTGCCGTAGGCATGGTGGCAAGATATCAAAGTAACCCCGGGAAAGAGCATTGGACGGCAGTTAAAAACATTCTGAAGTCTCTGAAAAGAACTCGGGATAGAATGTTGATTTATCAGCCAGATGGTCCAATCCCCGTCGGCTACATGGACTCGGATTTCCAATCAGACATAGACTCCAGAAAATCTACCTCCGGTAGTGTGTTTTGCATGGGGGGAGGAGCCGTGACATGGAGAAGCGTCAAATAGAAATGCGTCGCAGATTCTACCATGAAAGCCGAATATGTAGCTGCTTGCGAGGCAACGAAAGAAGCGGTTTGGCTCAAGCACTTCCTAGTGGACTTAGATGTGGTTCCGAATTTGCCCAACAGAATCACTATTTATTGTGACAATGCGGAGCGAGTTGCAAATTCAAGGGAACCAAGAGCCCACAAAGCCAAAGCAAACACATAGAAAGGAAATACCATCTTATACGAGATATCGTTAAGAGAGGAGATATAGATGTGGCAAAGATAGCGTCTGAGGACAACCTAGCAGATTTATTCACAAAGAGTCCGCCTCCGAATACATTCGAGAGACATGTGGAAGGAATGGGTGTCAAGACCGTTGCCAATCTGCTTTGAGTATAAGTGGGAGAAATTATTAGCTCCGTGTAGGTGACATTAGATGTCACAGACTACACGAGACATGTTGTAGTATACTTAAAAGCAGACTTTGAGTATAAGTGGAAGATTGTTGGGATTATACTAGAAAGTATGCCTTTTACTTTGTATAATCAAAACGGAATTCCGAACTTATTTACTGAAATAAATTATTTATCACTGATGCGTTAAATATTATTGAATGTTACATATATTTCTTACATAACTGTTCAATAAGTAAATGACGTGTTACATTGTAGTTAATTTAGTGATACCGGATCACAGAAGATTAAATTAACAGTCCCTTGTAACTAAAACTACGCCATTCACGACCTAGATGGAAATGAACAACCCATCGCGAAAGGTTGAAGTGTAAGGCTCAGATTGGCTTGTCTTGACCAAGAGATTACACTAGTGCATGACTGATGCACTGAATAGGACCTCTGAGGAGGATAAATTCTTTTAATCGAACAAGGAAGAATTAGACCTCAGTGGTTCGTTATTTCTTAATCTTCGTTCCTTAAATAGGATCACGTGTGATTGGTAACTATTTCTTTGACTTATCATGGGTAGAGAATCAACGAGATTCAATACTTTTTATCTTTGACAATATTATTGGTCACATGTGATTGCTAAGATTTAATACGAAGAATCGTGTGTGTAAGCACGCTTTGTTCGATTTGGTTTGGGAGGTTCATAAGCTTTACCATACCAAATCTTGCAAGTGGAATTAGTTTCCGGTATGGATAATAATGTTGAACCGTTCCTTGACCAAGGACAAAAGATATTAATTAATGGAAAGCTATTTAAGTGGCTTGAATTAATTAATGGGCTAGATAATCTTAAACACGGGAAATAATAACCGGGAGTCATATTGACTGTAATATGGGTTAAGATGGATAGTGCAATATTAATTATGTAGTGGGATTAATTAATATTTATGGGCTTGAATAATATTGTGGCTCAATATTATATATTCAAGGTCCATTAGAAGGTCCAGTCTTAATTCTCCTAAAGGCCCCCGAGTAGCCCAACATATAGTCCAATAACTGAAAAATGTGATTAAAATAAAATAAATATTGTTGCTTAATTTTTCCTATTTATTTCGAAAATTATGGATAAGAGGGGAGAAAGATTTTCTTTGAATTTTGTTATGGAATGAAGATATGTATTCTTGGAATACAAGATTATCTCATTAAATTCAAGAAATCTCCCACTTGATTATTCATAATAGAGATTTCGAAAATTTTGAAATATAGTGGGCAAGAAAGATTTTCTTGATTTTCTTGAAAAGATATTATGGAATATATGTATTTCTTGAAGTACAAGAATATCTCATAAATTCAAGAAGATCCAAATCTTGGAATCTTGATCCCTAATATTTCGAAATATTCCATAACAAATAAGAGAGTGGGATTTTGTGGAATATTTTAATTATGGAGAAAAGAATATATGAGATATATTCAAGATTTCTTGGAGATCAAGAGAAGATTTTTTCCTCCTTATTTCACATGTAATTTTCGTTCCCCTCTCCTCTATAAATAGGGGATGAATGTTTCATTCCCAAAGAACATTATTTAAAATTGGTTTTTCGGAAAAAATATCAGCGTCGATAAAATATCAAATATTTTGTAACGTCGACAGATTGTATTTTTTCGAAAAATGACAATTGTGAGTAGTGTACAATTCTATGTGCTGGAAAAATTAGTAAATCCATAAAGGTGGTGCAACATAATTTATTTTCCTTTTGTTAAATCGTTCACTAGAGTCCTTCCACCGGATAATCGAACGAGGACTAAGGGAATACTTGGGAAGTTCTTTCGGTTAGTCTAATCAGCCACACCGTTGCCATCCCAAGAGGTACGTTCACGTAAACTCGTAGAATTCCGCATGCGTAGGTTTTACGTGAATTATTATATGCATGATATGTTGTTGGATTATTATTTGAATTAATATAGGATTAATTCATGCTAGTAATAATTATTAGAATTAAATTTGTATTTAAATATTCACCCCGAATAGATCTGTGCAAATTATTCCCCAACATATACAAGGTGCAGATAACATCCTGAACACTCTAAAACTGAATCCTGACTCATCTATCAAGATTATCCTGAACATGTCATACTCCGGGGTTTTGGGATCTAATCAAAATCTTCTTTACTAAAATCATTTCCCAACAATTTCCCCATTTTTTATGATGCCAAAACCATCTTGTTACAAAAACACTTAACCTATACTCAGGTTTCAATTTTTCCTATTACAATACAAGAATGGCAAATCTCTCAACAATTTCACAATAAATCTCCCAACAATTTCACAACACATCATAATGCATATCAAAATATAAAGACATGTAAAAAGATAATGAGGTATTATCTTTGAGCAAAAAGATAAAGTTTCATTGATTGTATGATATCAGTTACAGATTACAATGAACTTATCAAAAGTAAAGACAAAAACAAAAGAATTACAAGAGTCTTCAGTCTTGATCTTCAGTCTTTAGCAATCTTCAGCTCTAGCTCTTCAGGTCTATCTGAGTCTCAGTGTCTTCAGTGACATACTGAGTCTCAGGTTTCTTGATTCGGCAGACCTTGTCTGATCAGGCATACTGACACTCAGGTTGACTGAGTTCAGTTTCTTCTGACTTCAGACATCCTGACCCTCAGGTCTCTTTTTCTTACTGAGTCTCAGATCAGTTTTCTTTAATGAATCTCAGATCAGTTTTACTTACTGAGTTTTCAGATCTTACTGAGTCTCAGATTACTTTTACTCAGGCTATCTGATTTCTTATTTGCCTGATCTTATTAGCTCGACTGATCAGATCAACACATCTTCAGATCAATTTATCAGGATAGCATCTGGTAAGTACATCATATTAGGTTAGCATATCAGGTTATCATATCTGATCTCGATCACGTCTGATCTCGATCAGTCTCATCTGCTCATCATCATATCTGATTTGCAACCTTCTCTTCTGATTTGCTGGCTTTAGCTTTTCTTCACTTTTGAAAATATTGCACAGCTCATCAGTTGACTCCGGAACTAATCTAACTCATCTGATCTCGATCAGTATAGTCTGCAGCCTCGTCTGATCTCGATCATCTACTTCTGATTCCGTGAGTTCCCCCTCAACTTGTTCTTTCGTTCCCCCTCAACTTGTTATCTGTAAATTAGCTTGAATAACACAAGTTGATAATGTTTTGGCATAGTTCATCAAAACTAAAACTATCCCAACAAGGACGCCAAAACATTAAAATATATGCATTTTTAAAGAAATGGGTTTTCCTCAGTTCAGGTGGTCACTCTGAAATTAGTGAACCTTTTGAACTCCCGCTCTGATACCAATTGATAGGCCCGGTGGAAAACCCGAGAAATGCGGAATAATCATGAAATGCATATAAAAACAGGGGTGAAGGAATGGTGATTCCAGATTTTTACGTTTTAAGCTCATGTGTTGTGTTTTGCTTATAATCGAATGCATATGACAAGATAAGAACGTAAATCAGTAAAGAACACAACAATGTATAGTGGTTCGAGACTCAAGCTCCTAGATCCACTCTCCTGTTTCTAGGGAAATTCCTTCAAATCATACTTATCACCCTCTCGGGTTCGCCTCTAGATATTTAACGAGTTCACACTCTCTACGGGACTTATCACCCTCTCGGGGCTCGCCTCTAGATGTTTAACACGGGACTTATCACCCCTCTCGGGATTGCCTAACAACCACCTCACTTCACCACTAGTTATCTCTTACGAGAATGGGGTTTGGGTTTGGTGTTGTCTCCAACTATGGTAAGATTTTCCCTTACATTTGTTTAGCCTCAATGCTAAGGTTGGGAAAATCTCTCTAAGCTTAGGATACATCGTGGGTTGCTTAGATTGGGTTCTAGAACACTCTTTGAATATATGTGTATATCTCTGAGACTTGTGTTCTATGGTGGGAAAGCTTGAGTATATATGTCTTCTTAGCTCAGTAGCATCGTTTTGCTATATTCTCCGTGACTTCCACACGTAATAATGAAGGAAGAACTTGTATTTATAGTGTGGATTTGAATGTTACCGTTGGAGAGAATCACATTCAAATCCATACAATTCTTTGTAAGTTCTGCAGCTTTTTCAGGCTTGTTGTCTTCCTCTCATTGGTCCACGTCAGCTAGATTCCAACGGCTATATTCCTCAGTTTCTTTGCCTCGGAACATTCAGGTTTATACTGAGCATTCAGTACATAACTGAGTCTTTAGTAATTACTGTGCCTTCAAAGATCCTTTGTCTTCAATCTTTCTTCGGTTTTTACGAGTCTTCACGGATATCTTGACCGATATCTTGAGCCTTTATCTTTGAGTCTTTAGTTTCTCAGTTTCATAATGAGTCTTTCTGTTGGGATATTTTAGTTTTGATAATTTATGCCAAAACATTATTAACTTATGTTATTCAAGCTAATCTACAGATAACAAGTTAAGGGGGAACACAAGAACAAATTGAGGGGGAACTCAAGAAATCAGAAGAAGATGATCGAGATCAGACGAGGCTACAGACGAGACCGATCGAGATTAGATGAATTAGATGAGTTCCAGAGTTAGCTGATGAGCTGAGCAAATCAGAAGAAAAGAAAAGCTAAAGCCAGCAAATCAGAAGAGAAGGTTGCAGATCAGAAGATGAGCAAAAGAGACTGATCAAGATTAGACGTGATTGAGATCAGATATGAAGATGAGCAGATGAGACTGATCAAGATCAGACGTGATCGAGATCAGATATGATAATCTGATATGTTAACCTGATGCAGATGACCTGGTGCTATCCTGAGATGATCCTGAAGATATGTTGATCTTATCAGTCGAGCTGATCAGATCAGGCAAAGAAGAAATCGATAGCTTCGAGTGTCAAGATACCCCGACGATAAGGTCATCAAGAAAAGTCTGAATCAAGAAACCTGAGACTCAGATAGAACTGAAGACTCAGTATGTCACTGAAGACACTGAGGCTCAGATAACCTGAAGGCTTAGATAGCTCAGATAACCTGAAGGTTTCGCGACTCGAGATAACTCAAGGCTAAGATAAGATGAGATAACTCAAGGTTCGTATACCTTAGATAACCGGAAGGTTCAGACAGCTCAGATAACCTGAAGGCTCAGATAGAACTGAAGATCCTGAGACTCAGAAAAAACTGAAGAATATAGTCGTTAGATTCAGCTGACGTGGACCAATGAGTGGAAGACGACAAGCCTGAAAAAGCTACAAAAAGCTACAGAGTAGTATGGATTTGAATGTGATTCTCTCAAACGGTAACATTCAAATCCACAATATAAATACAAGTTCTTCCTTCATTATCAAGTGTGGATGAATGTGGAAGAGTGTGGAGAATGTAGCAAACGATGCTACAGAGATAAGAAGATATGGGTTCCAGCAGTTCCCAGCCAAGGTCGTGTGCTAGATGATGCGAGTCCTGAAATATGGCCTGATCGTAGCACGGCTAAGGCATTCAACACAAGGCACGTTGAAAGGAATTGTGCTCCCGATCCTATATACTCAAGCATTCCCACCATAGAACACAGAGCAAGAAATACACGCATATATTCAAGAGTGTTCTACCCTAGATCTAAGCACAAATGCTATATCCTAAGTTTAGAGAGATTTTCCCATCCTTAGCATTAAGGCTAAACAAATGTAAGGGAAAATCTCAACCTAGTTGGAAACCAAACAAACCTTTACCCAAATCAGTTTGAGTTAGGTTAAGTTTGTCACCGCAAGATTTCAGACTAGGGATTCTAGTTTCTGATTTCTGGGTTCGGTTGAGTTTGAACTCGGTAAACATCTATAGGCGATCCCGTGAGGGAGATAAGTCTCGCTTGAGTGTGAACTCGGTAAACATCTGTAGGCAATCCCGTGAGGGAGATAAGTCCCGTAGGTTAAGTTCGGTTAAGCAGGTTAAGTTGCCCCTGTGTTAAGGGAAGAGTGGATGTAGGGCGAGTTTCATCCGAACCACTATAAAATCGTGTGTTCTTTACTGCTTTATGTTCTTACTTGTCATATGCATTCGATTATAAGCAAAACAACACACATCATTCTTAAAAGTGAAAAATTTGGAATCACCATTCCCTCACCCCTGTTTTATATGCATCACACGACATGTTTTGCTTTCAGACGCCGCATAAAATGGGTTTTTTTCTCCACCAAAAATTGGGACCATCAATTGGTATCAGAGCGGGTAGTTCAAAAGGTCACTGTTCGCAAGTTCACAAGCTTTCAATGTGACCACCTGAACTAATCTTTTAAAACAAAAACCCGATCTCTGTATAAATGGATATTTTTATGTTTTGGCTTCATTATCAAAAAGGGGGAAATTGTTGGGATATTTTAGTTTTGATAATTTATGCCAAAACATTATTAACTTGTGTTATTCAAGTTAATCTACAGATAACAAGTTAAGGGGGAACGCAAGAACAAATTGAGGGGGAACTCAAAATTAGAAGAAGATGATCGAGATCAGACAAGGCTGCAGACAAGACTGATCGAGATCAGATGAATTAGATGAGTTCCAGAGTTAGCTGATGAGCTGAGCAAATCAGAAGAAAAGAAAAGCTAAAGCCAGCAAATCAGAAGAGAAGGTTGCAGATCAGAAGATGAGCAAAAGAGACTGATCAAGATCAGACGTGATCGAGATCAGATATGAAGATGAGCAGATGAGACTGATCAAACGTGATCGAGATCAGATATGATAATCTGATATACTAACCAGATGCAGATGACCTGATGCTATCCTGAGATGATCCTGAAGATATGTTGATCTGATCACCGAAGCCGATCGTTAAAGTAAAGAAAAATCGATAGCCCGAAAGTGTCAAGATACCGACGCATAAGGTCTGGCCAAGAAAAGTCTGTTGAATCAAGAAACCTGAGACTCAGATAGAACAGA
This sequence comes from Stenogyne calaminthoides, assembly GCA_037126765.1. Taxonomy (NCBI): domain Eukaryota; kingdom Viridiplantae; phylum Streptophyta; class Magnoliopsida; order Lamiales; family Lamiaceae; genus Stenogyne; species Stenogyne calaminthoides. The sequence goes on from JBBCBC010000018.1 coordinate 16,200,032, forward strand.
AGAAACTGAAGACTCAATATGTCACTCAAGACACTGAGGCTCGGATAACTTGAAGGCTCGAGATAACTCAAGGCTCGAGATAGCTCGGGATAACTCGGAGGTTCAGACAACCAGATAACTCAAGGCTCAGATAGCTCGGGATAACTCAAGGTTCAGACAAATTTCGGGATAACTCAAGGTTCAGACAACAGAGATAACTCAAGGCTCGAGATAGAATTGAATATCCCGAGACTCGTAAGAAATCAAGAATATAGTCCGTTAGATTCAAATTGACGTGGACCAATGAGAGGAAGACAACAAGCCAAAAAAAAGCCAAAAAAAAGCTACAGAGTAGTATGGATTTGAATGTGATTCTCTCAAACGGTAACATTCAAATCCACATTATAAATACAAGTTCTTCCTTCATTATCAAGTGTGGATGAATGTGGAAGAGTGTGGAGAATGTAGCAAACGATGCTACAGAGATAAGAAGATATGGGTTCCAGCAGTTCCCAGCCAAGGTCGTGTGCTAGATGATGCGAGTCCTGAAATATGGCCTGATCGTAGCACGGCTAAGGCATTCAACACAAGGCACGTTGAAAGGAATTGTGCTCCCGATCCTATATACTCAAGCATTCCCACCATAGAACACAGAGCAAGAAATACACACATATATTCAAGAGTGTTCTACCCTAGATCTAAGAACTAATGCTATATCCTAAGCTTAGAGAGATTTTCCCATCCTTAGCTTTAACGCTAAATAAATGTAAGGGAAAATCTCAACCTAGTTGGAAACCAAACAAACCTTTACCCAAATCAGTTTGAGTTAGGTTAAGTTTGTCACCGCAAGATTTCAGACTAGGGATTCTAGTTTCTGATTTCTGGGTTCGGTTGAGTTTGAACTCGGTAAACATCTATAGGCGATCCCGTGAGGGAGATAAGTCCCGCTTGAGTGTGAACTCGGTAAACATCTGTAGGCAATCCCGTGAGGGAGATAAGTCCCGTAGGTTAAGTTCGGTTAAGCAGGTTAAGTTGCCCCTATGTTAAGGGAAGAGTGGATGTAGGGCGGGTTTCATCCGAACCACTATAAAATCGTGTGTTCTTTACTGATTTTTGTTCTTACTTGTCATATGCATTCGATTATAAGCAAAACAACACACATCGTTCTTAAAAGCAAAAAATTTGGAATCACCATTCCCTCACCCCTGTTTTATATGCATCACACGACAAGTTTTGCTTCCGCACGCGCAAAATGTGTTTTTCTCCACCAAAAATCGGGACCATCACTTTTTGGTTTCTCGGTTTCATATCGAAGTCTTGATTCTCGGTCTCATATCGAGTCTTGATTCTCGATTTCTACATCGAAGTCTTGATTTCTCGATTCATATCGAGTCTTCAGAAACTTCAGTTTCATACTGAAACTTCAGTTTCTTCATAAAATTACTGAGTCTTCAGAATCTTCAGAATCTATCTTGATCTATATCTGCGGACTATACAAGGTGCAGATAACATCCTGAACACTCTAAAACTGAATCCTGACTCATCTATCAAGATTATCCTGAACATGTCATACTCATGGGTTTTGGGATCTAATCAAAATCTTCTTTATTAAAATCATTTCCCAACAGGACACATGTCTTTCGATAGATGGATTCCGTGCCTGAAGGGTACAAAACCTTTCTTGGAATCTTGCATGCTGAATCGCTTCAAAACAGTGTCTATGTATGAAGCTTGCGATAAACCAATCATTCTTTTCTTTCGATCTTGAGTGATCTTGATCCCAAGAATATGACCGGCTTCCCATAAGTCCTTCATATCAAACTACTTTGACAGCCATACCCTTACGTCTGACAAAACCTTTACATCGTTTCCGATGAGCAGAATATCGTCTACGTATAGTACTAAGAATACCAAGGCAGTTCTGTCACACTTCTTATACACAAAACTTTCAAACTCGTTTTGATCAAACCCATGAGACTTGATTACATGATCAAAACATTGGTTCTAAGCCCGAGATGCTTGCTTTAGTCCATAAATAGTCTTCCTCAGCTTGCAAACAAGGTGTTCTTGGCCTTTCGCGATGAAACCTTCGGGCTGTTGCATATAGATTTCCTCGTCAAGACTCCCGTTAAGGAAAGCTGTCTTGACATCCATTTGTAGATCTCAAAATCTAGATGCGCAGCTATTGCCAAGAGAATACGGATGGACTTAAACATGGCTACAGGCAAAAAGGTTTCTTCATAATCGATACCCTCTTTCTGAGTGTATCCCTTTGCCACAAGCCTAGCTTTAAAGGTTTCGACCTTCCCTTTCGGTCCTCTTTTTCTCTTGTAGACCCACTTGCATCCAATGGGTTTTACCCCACTGGGTGGTTCCCCTAGCTACCACACTTGATTATGATCCATTGAGCCCATCTCGGCTTCCATCGCAGTTTGCCAGGATTCAGAATCCTTATCTTGGACCACCTCCTTGTAGGACCAGGGGTCTGATTCATTATCCCCCGGGACCAAATCCGAAGATTCTCCTATCCCCATGAATCTCTCAGGTTGTCGAACAACCCTCTCACTATGACGAGGTTCCGGTTGTGTCGGTGTGACGCTTGGTATATCAACTTGTACAGTTGGTATAGGAGTTTGCCCTCTTATTTCGTCTAAGGTAATCTAACTTTTGGGCTTTCTATTGTTCATAAAGTCTTCTTCCAAAAATCTAAAGTGCGTACTTATTACCACCTTTTGATCTTCGGGACCATAGAACATACACCCTTTCGTTCCCATGGGATATCCTATAAACAGCCTTAGTTCTGAACGTGCATCCAACTTACCGGCTTCTTTATATTACGGTAATATGGATCCTGATTATTATTTCCCGTGTTTAAGATTATTTAATCCATTAATTAATTAAGCCACTGAAAATCTTTATATTAATTAATATCTTTATCCTTGGAGTAAGGACATCTCAACTTTATTATCCATATCGAAAATTAATTCCACTTGCAAGATTTGGTATGATGAAGGTTCCGAGCCCACCAAGGGGACCAATCACGCAAGACTTTGCAAGCACACAATTCTCTGTATTAATTTAGTAACTGTCGTGCAATTAATGTTATTGCCCAAGATATAGGGTATCGAAGTCCCAATGATTCTCTTCCCATTTATAAGTCAAAGCAATAACTACTAATCGCACACGGTCCTTATTAAGTGACATTGATTATGAAATCAACAACCGCTGAGGTCTAACTCTTCATCCCTTAAGTCAGTGCGAATGAGTTTATCCTCTCTACAGGTCCGCTTCAGCGCATCGAATGCACTAGTGTAATCTCTTGGTCAAGACAAGCCAATCTGAGCCTTACACATCAACTTCTACCAATAGACTGTTTGGGTCTATCTAAGTTGTGAAACACGCACTAGTTTACAAGGGACTGTTAACGTGATCTTCTGTGATCTGGTATCACTACGTTAACTACAATGTAACATGTGCTATTAAATGAATGGTTTGCAATGAATATATATAACATTCAATCATATTTAAAGCAACAGTGATAAATAATTTATTTTAGTGAATAAGTGTTTAATACATAGGTTATACAAAGTAAAAACATACTTTCACGTATAACCCCAACATTCAAAAAATCCCGCCCATTTATTTCTTCAGGTGATGTATAATTTATGCCAAATGATTATTGAACAGTCAGTTAGGCAATAAATGTACTGCATGAATCATTAACTACTTCAGACTAATTTTGAGATACCAGTCTTACTGAGTTTATGACCTTGATAAAAAGGTTCAGTGTATTTTTTAATTTTACTGAACTAAGGTTACTGAGTTTCCCAAGACTCGGTGAGGAATACCTTTATTTTATCCTGAGTTTTTCAGTGTAAACTGAAGAACTTCATGCTTCTGAAAACCTTAAATTTTTTCAGATACCTATTCACCTGGATCCAACATTCCCAATTCAACTGATAGTTCCTTAAATCTTGACTTAGCTAAAGGTTTTGTCAAAATATTAACTCTCTGTTTATCAGTATGAATTTTCTCCATTCTGATATCTTTCTTCTCTACATGGTCTCTGATGAAGTAATGCTTGATGTCAACATGTTTACATCTGGTGTACAACACAGGATTTTGTGAAATAGCAATTGCACTATTATTATCACAAAATATGGGTACTTCTTTAGTTATAATCTTATAATCCCTGAATTGTTGTCTGAGCCAAAGTATCTGAGCACAACAACTTCCAGCAGCCATGTTTCTTTGAAAACCATGATACTAGTTTACTTCCAAGAAGTTGACAAGTTCCTGAGGTGGACTTCCTGTCAGTTTAATTCAAGGTTATCATCAGCTGGATACCATAATCCTCTATTCACTGTGCCTTTAAGATATTGCAGGATCATTTTGGCATCTTCCATGTGACTAGCCTTAGGATTAGCTTGGTATCTTGCACATGTCCCAACAACAAAAGTAATGTCAGGTCTACTAGCTGTGAGATAGAGCAGTGATCCAATGATCCCTCTATAATCAGTGTGGTTAACTGATTTGCCTTCAGGATCAGGATCCATCTTGTAGTTAGTATTCATAGGAATTCTAACTGCATTGCAATTCTGAATACCATACTTAGCAATCAAGTCTCTGGTATACTTTGCGTGATTGATGAAAATTCCTTCCTTTGATTGTTTCACCTGAAGTCCTAGAAAGAAATTCATCTCCCCCATCATTGACATCTCAAACTTTCCTTTCATTAGAGCAGAAAACTTTTCACACATCTGATGATTAGGAGATCCAAATATGATGTCATCCACATAGATCTGAACTAGTAAGACATCTTTCCCATCTTCTATCCTGAACAAGGTTCTATCAACAGTTCCCTTGGTAAAACCATAGTCAGTAAGAAATTGAGAAAGGGTATCATACCATGCTCTGGGTGCTTGCTTCAGACCATACAAGGCTTTCCTGAGCCCCTAAACTTAGTCATTTTGATAGAAGCCAGGAGGTTGTTCCACATAAACCTCTTTCTTAAGCACACCATTCAGAAATGCACTCTTCACATCCATTTGATAGACTGTGAACTTCATGTGAGCAGCATATGCAAGAAACAATCTGATGGTTTCTAGTCTTGCAACAGGTGCAAAGGTTTCATCTATCCACTAGCTCCCAAACTTCATTCCTTGTAAACTGATTCAACTCTTCTTGCATAGAAATAATCCAAAAAGAATCCTGAAGAGCTTCTTCAATCTTAGTAGGTTCTTTCTCAAATAGGAAGCAACATAATAAAGCACTTTCACCATGGAACCTTCTTGTTTTAACACCTTCTGATAGATCACCCACGATCTGACTTCGGAGATGACTATCTAACCATGTTCTCTGGATGTTCTCCTTCAGTAGTATCCTAAACATCAGAAATGTTAGGTTTAGATATATCATTAAATTCAGGGAACAACAAGAAAGGAGAAAGGGAATCATCTTCCTCAGGGGAGTTTTCATTTAGATCATTGTCAGGGACATTTGTTCCCCCTTGGTTGATATATTCAGAGTTTGCCTCAGTTGTGACCACATCCTCTTCGGCATTACATACCTGAGTCTGAACTGGGGTTTGTTCAGATAGGTCAGCTTCAGTGTGTTGGCTTTCATTTAGTGGAGAAGTTTCAACCTGAGTATAATCATCCTGAGTTTCTTTATCTGAGTCCGACTCACGTCATTCATCAGTGGATGGTTTATCAACATTTTTGTTCTTCAGACTTAATCTGATGATTCTCTTGGTTAATTCTTTTGAGTCATCTTTCTGTTTCTTATGAACACAAGTAGATTCATCAATCACAACATGAGGTGTTTCTTCCACAATAAGGGACCTACAGTTGTAAACCATGAAGGCTTTACTAACTTCAGAATATCCCAATAATATCCCTTCATCAGCTTTGCTATCAAAAGTTTTCAACTGATCTTTACCATTATTGTGTATGAAACACTTACAACCAAACACACGAAAGAAAGAGACAAGAGGCTTCCTTTCATTCCATAGCTCATATGGTATTTTTCCTTGATTCTTTGTCAGCGTGGATCTATTCTGAGAGTAGCATGCAGTGTTGACCGCCTCAGCCCAAAATCTCTTAGGAATGTCATCTTCAACAATCATTGTTCTTCCAGCTTCTTTCAATGTCCTATTTCTTCTTTCAGCAACACCATTCTGTTGTGGGGTCCTTGCAGCTGATGTTTCATGAGCTATCCCATTTGCTGTATAATAATCAGATATAATATGGTTGATAAACTCAGTACCTTTATCTGATCTTATTTTGACCACACTCGGATTATTTTCATTACTGAGTCTTTTCAGTAGTTCCGGTAGTTTAGTCTGAGTCTCTATCTTACTGAGTAAGAATATGACCCATGTGTATCTAGAGTAGTCATCAACTACCACAAGTGTGTATTTCCTGCCATTTGTGCTCACAGGTGTTACTGGACCAAAGAGATCCACATGTAATAACTTAAGTATTTTATCAGTAGAAACTTCTACTTTGCTTTTGAATGATGCTCTTATCTGTTTTCCTTTTTGACAAGCAACACATACATGATCCTGAACACTTCATTGGGTAACCCCCTCATAAGTGCAAGTCTTGCAAATTTATTCAGGGTTTTAAAGTTCAAGTGGTTCAGTCTTTTATGCCACAACCAACTGGTTTCAATAGCTTTCTTAGCTACTAAACATTTATCCATAGGAGTTAGTCTCCAATCAGCAAGATACACATTTCCTCTTCTAGTACCAGTCAGTAATACTTGTTGTGAAACATTATCTTTCACATAGCACAAGTTCTTTGAGAATTCAACACTGAATCCTTTATCACAAAATTGATTGATAGAAAGCAAGTTATGCTTTAAACCAGACACATATGATACACCATGGATATGAACAATATCAACTTCAAGTGTTCCATATCCTTCAGTTTGTCCTTTGGAATTATCTCCAAAAGTTATCTGAGGGCCTTTCTGTTCAACATAGTCAGTGAGCAAATGCTTGTATCCTGTCATGTGCCTTGAACATCCACTGTCCAGATACCATGCAACAAGTGTCATTTTACTTCCACTCATCAGGGCTATGTTGTCTTCATTCAGCTCAGTGCCCTTCTCCTTCACCTGAAACAAAATCAGGCCTTAGGTACCCACTAGGTGTATGGTCCTACCAGGTTAGCTGTACCTTTTGGAACCCAAATCTGCGTAACAACTCTAATTGCTTTAGAGTGGCTGATTTGTGTTCCATAAACATCTACATACACATTCACCACCCTAGGTGCCTTGGCAGTATCCTGTGTATGAGTTTCAGCCTTAGCATGAACATGAACCTTAGAGTTCTTCTTAGGTTCAGGCCTCTTGGTGCATCAGGAGTTGGGAAATTCGGGGTGCCCGGATCTATTCGAGATATATTTAAATACATATTTAAATTATTCAATTAATTACTAACATGAATTAATCCTAAATTAATTCAACATAATAATTAAATAAGCAATTAGCATCATCCGTACACGTAATTCACGTAAATCCTAAGCATGCGGAATCTAGAAGTTACTAGATTACATACCTCTTGTAGAGACAACCGTTGAGACGATGGATCAACCCAAAGTGCCTTCTCAGATATATCCCAAGTCCACGAACGTAATCCGGTGGGAGGATTCTCATGAACGTTTTTAATAAAGGAGAAAACTAAAAATATTTGCCACCACCTTTATGAATTTTTAATTTTTCCAACACATGGAATTGCAGTGGGGATAAAACATTCATCCCCTATTTATAGATAGGGGGGGCGAAAATTTTACCTAGTTGGGGTCATTGGGAAACTTCCTTGCTTCTTCCTCAAGAAACAATCTTGAATATATCCAATATTTTCCCAAAATATCTCCCAACAAAATCTTCTCCCCCTTTCTTGCACCATATTTTCGAAAATTTCACTTGGTAGGGGAGCAATAAGATCTTTTTCCTTTTCTTGAATTTATGGGATATACTAGTATCTCAAAAATACTTATTCCATAAAATCTTTCCAAGAAAATCAAGAAAAATCTCTTTCTCTTTCCTACCCATTATTTTTTAAAATAATGAGGAAAAATAGGCAAAATATTTTCTTCTCTTTTTCATTAATTGGACTTTAGTTTGGACTATTTGAGGGGACTTTAGGAGAATTAAGATTGGACCTCCAATGTGCTATGAAACTTTAATATTAAGCCAAATATTATTCAAGCCCATTAATATTAATTTATTCCACTATAAAAGTAATATTGAACTATCCATCTTAACCCATATTACGATCTCACAATAATATGACTCCCGGTTATTATTTCCCGTGTTTAAGATTATCTAGTCCACTAATTAATTAAGCCACTAAACAAGCTTTATAATAAATAATATCTTTGTCCTTGGAGTAAAGACAGCTCAACATTATTATCCATACCGAAAATAAATTTCCACTTGCAAAATTTGGTATGATAAAGATTTTGAGTCCACCAAGGGGACAAATCAAGCAAGCCGTACTTGCACACGATTCTCCGTATCAATCGTCATGTAACTAATAACATTTCCCAAGATATAAGGTATCGAATCGCGTTGATTCTCTTCCCATCATAAGTCAAAGCAATAGTTATTAATTTCACACGATTCTATTTAAGGGACGGAGATTAAGGAATAACGAACAATTGAGGTCTAATTCTTGTATATTCAGTACCGAAGAATTTATCCTCCTGTAGGTCCTATTCCGCGCATCATAATTCACTAGTGTAATCCCTTGGTCAAGACAAGTCAATCTAAGCCTTACACTTCAACCTTTCATGATGGATTGTTCATTTCCATCTGGGTTGTGAATTTGTACTTAGTTACGAGAAACTGTTAATTTGATCTTCCGTGATCTGGTATCACCAAATTAACTACAACGTAACACGTTCTATTAATTAATCAGGTTTGCAACAAATATATATAACATTCAATCATATTTAATGCAACAGTGATAAATACTTTTTTTCAATAAATAAATAAGAAATTTAGTTTGATTATACAAAGTAAAAGCATACTTTCCAGTATAACCCCAACAGCAGGTCTATGTCTCTGATGACTTGGGTTCAGGAAATCTTTACCCTTATGTTAGTGGGGTTTAGGTTGCTTGTACTAAAATTGGGTCTTTCACTAACCTGAGAACTTGGTCTCCTCAGTTGAGAATTTCTCGGCTGAGTGTTTCTCTTCTGAAGATTCCTCTGATGGTTCAGGACAGATTTCTTCAGGTTGGTATTCTTAGTCTGAGGCTTCGAAGTACTGGCCTGAGGATTTCCTACTGAGTGTTCAGGTTTTCTAGCCTTTTCATGAGGTTTGGGATTTCTTTCCTAAACTTTCAGGTTCTCTGAAACCATAGGTCCTTTACCCTTGTCCAAAACACGGGGTTGTTCTTCAATAAGAAGATCAGCGCCGGTTCAACAAAGACAGTCTTAGTGCCACTAGAAGAAGCAGTATTCAGAAGACCATGTGAAGTTCCCCCTGGATTATATCCCAATCAGCCTTTATAGTTGCATGTCTTTGATAATTCTGAATTTAATCTATTGCATTAGATGCAGAATTCAATAGAGCTAACTTTCTCTGCAAACTATCTTCACTTTTCTTTAGAGTTTCATGTTTCTCAAAGAGGTCATTGAATTCAGTCTTGATAAGCTGATTTTTATCAGTGGATTTCTCTAACTTTCCTTTCAGGGCCTCTACCACTTTCTCTTTTTCTGAGAGCTATACTTTCAGAACATCTAGTTCATTAGTAACTCCTATCAATTGAGAGGTGATCTCAGCAGCATTAGAGTCTTTCCACCTCATATTTTCAGCAGTCAGTTCCTCATTCTACTCTTAAGTTTCAATGAACAGGTCTTGTAACACATAATATTCCTTCATCAGATTCTCAAAAGAACCCATCAGGTCAAAATTACTAATTACAGAAGAACTTGACAACTCAGTGTTTGTGTAGGAGCAGCAACAGAGATAGGAGAATTTACCTCCTCAATAGCAACAAGGCAGACATCATCACTATCACTATCTGAGAACATTTCTTCTGAAGAGCTGGATTCTCCTTCAGTATGTTCTTTCTCAGCAACCATAGTCTTCTTGCTTGAGTACTTCTTGTCTCTTTTGGCTTGTCTTTCTCTTCTTTCCTTGGAACTTAAGTCAGGACAGTTATACTGGAAGTGGCCTTTCTTCTTGCAATTGTAGCATCTGTTGGTGTCATCATCCCGATCACTTTCTTCTTTTGACTTTGTGTCCTTCTTTCTGGATGAGGATCCTTCAGTTTTGTGGTCCTTCTTCTTCTCATTAGACTTGTCTTCAGCTTCTGAGTTGTTCCTGTTCCTGTACCTGGTATCCTAATTGTAATACCTTTTGTACTTTCCATATTTGTTGTTCATTTTCTCAAACCTTCTTGCCATCAAGGCAATTGTCTCATCTTTTTCATCCTGATTTTTACTAGATGAGATCTTAGGTTCCTTAGTATTGCAGATTTTTCCTTGTGCTTTGAAAGCCACATTTTTGCTAGATGAATTATCATCTTTGCTATCAGGTTTCTTAGTTTTCTTATCAATTACAAACTCATAGGCTTTCAACTCAGAGAAAACCTGTTGATATGGCATAGAAGTAATATCATTGGCTTTCTCAATCACCACAGCATGTATATCCCATTTCTTAGAGAGTCCTCTAAGAATTTTCAGAGTAATCTCTCTTTTGGGATATCTTTTCCCAAGAGCACTTAGATCATTCATAATGCTAGTGAATCTGACCTAAAGTATTTCAATGGATTCACCATTTTCCATTTCAAAACCATCAAATTTGGCAATGGCCACAGATAGTTTGTTTTCCTTGATATGATCAGTGCCCTGACACATAATAGCAAGTGTGTCCAAAATTTCTTTGGCAGTGTCATAGTGGGAAATCATTCCCATAACACCATCATCAATAGTGTTGTAAAGAGTATCCTTAGCAATATAGTCCAAGTTAACCAACTTCCTCTCTTCAGGAGTAAGTTGATCATCAGATTTGGGAAATTCATCCCTTGGATCATCTTTTTCAGCATCAGTGGATCTAGGAATAACAACATTATACTCAAAAGGTCCTTGAGACACAACTCTCCACATTCTTTTATGTTTAGAGTACAGATGTGTATGCATTCTTAATCTCCATAGATCATAGTTCTCAACTGAGAACATAGGTATTTTCTTAGAAGGCATGATGAATGAGCCTTGTAAGATATCAGCAGTAAGATCTATTCAGTAGACCACCAGAGTCTCTCAGTAAACAAGACTATGGCTACCAAAGTAAGTGGTCAAAATGAACGTACTGCTCTGATACCACTTGTTGGTCTCGGTGTAAACGAGTCTTACACGTTTATGGGGGGAATACAAGTGTTCAGTGATTTTTCAAACTTTTTACTAGCTGAGATCAGTGAGTCAGGTTGTCCTGAGAAATAGCCCTGAGAAAAACAAATTGCTCTGAGTCAAAGTCTACAGAGACAATAACACTGAGCGGCTTTCAGTAGCTTCAGATTAGCCCAACCGATCTGAGGTTTTAAAAACAGAGTCCAAATAAGCTTGGAGTAGATAACTATCTTACTGACTACTCATATGAGTTGATCAGTTTGACAACTATCTATACTAGCTTATCTAGAGTGCGGAATGTGTAGGCCCTAATTTTATACTCGTTTTATCTTGCTGAAAATTTTTATCACTTAGTAAATCAGTGGTTAAGGTTGTGATCAGTTCAATGCAAATTCAGTGGATTGATTCCAACTGATTATCAGAAAACTCAGTATGCTTTCAGTGAAAATATGCAACAGATATAATGCAAGGCAGAAAGCAAATAACACAGCAAATTATAGTGGTTCAGAGACTCAAGCTCCTACGTCCACTCTCTCTGATCCTCAGAGAAATTCCTTAACTCACTACTACTACTACTACTACAAGCTTTCAGACTAAACTCAGCAGCTTACTAACTTTCCACTATGAGTTTTCAGGCTGAACTACAATGCAGCTTACTAACTCAACACACACAAGTTTTCAGACTGAACTCAGCAGCTTACTCACTTCTTCTCTAGAGCTTTCAAGCTGAACTCAACTGCAGCGTACTCAATCTTTACAACTCTCACTTTCCAACAACTACACACACAAACTACCTAACAATAGGGTTTGGGTTTTGGTTGGTTTCCAACTAAGGTGAGATATCCTTTTTACAGTAGAACACAAGGTAAAAAGGCTAGGATATCTCTAACTAAGCTTTGAATATGCTTGAATCTAGGCTTAGTAAATGAACTTTCTTCAAAGATGCAACACTTGGAAAATTCTTAGGGTTTCGAGTGCTTCACAGTATAAACTTGAATACGAATGAGCTCTTGGGTTGCTTGATTTCCCGTAACCTTCCAATGGTGAAGGTCACTTGTATTTATAGGCAACTCACCAAGGTCACTCTTGAAAAACTATCCGTTGGAGGAGATATCATCAAGGATTTCCTTATTTGGTTAGTGATAAATGGCAACATTAGGGTTTGAACATGCCCTTGCATGGTTTAGGTAACAAGTAACAAATGCAGGCAATCACCAAGTTTTTGCAGTCTGGAACTCAGTACATCTGACATCTCAATGCCACGTCGCTTTTTGTGTCAGTGAAGTACAGTGTTGTCTCTCTCTGATTGGTTCTTGACTTCAGTGAATAGAGACAAACATTAAAAGACACATAGTTATAGTTCCTTTTGTTTGTAATCAAATATTTGGACAACATTTATTCTTCATAAATGTGTAAAGACTTCCTCAGGTCTATTTGTCCTCAGGTAGATAATCTTCAGGTCAGGTCCTCAGGTTGATCTGAGTCTTCAGGTTGATCTGAGTCCTCAGGTCGATCTGGATTCAGGTTCATCTGAAGTCTTCTATGTCTTCAGATATTTTGGCCATCTCACTGAGTTACCCTTCAGTTTGTGCCTAACCTACAAACCTCAGAGATATCTGCTGACTATACATGTTGGGAGATGAATTTAATATATATGATTTTGATTAAGATCCCAAAACCCCTGAGTATGACATGATCAGAATGATCTTGATAGTTGAGTCAGGATTCAGTTTTAGAGTATTCAGGATGTTATCTGCAAAATGTATAATCGCCAGATATAGTTAGGGATAGGTTCAAGAATCGTTAGGAAATCGAGATATCAAGACTCAAGAGAGATCTTGAGGAATCAAGACTCAAAGACGAAATTCAAATTGTATCGGTCAATAGATCGAAGACTCGGAAGACTCGAAGACCTCAAGACTCGAGAACACTCAAGACGCAAGGTCAAGACCGAGATCTCAAGATCAAGAAAATCGAAGCACAAGAATTATCAAGACTCAAGAATGCATCAATGCTCAAGATGAACTCGAATGTTCCGAGGCATCAATATATCTATCTCAAGGATGCAACATCGGAGAAGATCGCGATTCCTTAGAAAATAGATATTTGCCAAAACATTCAAATGCGCATAAAAGGAACTAAGTCGGAAGTGTTGTTAAGGTTATATCAAACTCGAGTTTGTAACCAAAAAAGAGCTGTTGAAGGTGTCTACCTTTTAATCGAGAGGCAAAAGTCGAAAAGAGGAAGACGACATCGCACCATCGACATCGATAAAGGATGTGTCGTCAAAAAAAAGATGTCGATGTACAAAAGTTCCAGCATCGCAAAAAGTGAAGACCGGCTACATGAAAGGCTATTGCCTAAAAACGTGTTAGGAGTTTCAAACCCTAAATATAGCCGTTTTCACACACCTTAAGAGGAAACTCACGGCTATCTCCAACGGATAGTTTTCAAGAGTGACCTTGGTGTATGCTTATAAATACTGATGACCCTCTATATTGTAAGGTTACGGGAAATTTATACGCAACTCAAGAGCTCAAACTTATTCTTGCAAAAGTAAAAGCACTTGAAAAACTTAGAATTTCCCAAGTGCTTCTATATTGTAGAGAGCTCACTATACTAAGCCTAGCTTGATAAGAATTATCCAAAGCTTAGTCGAGATATCCTAACCCTTTGCATTGTGCTACATTGTAAAGGATATCTCATCCTAGTTGGAAACCAACCGAGAAACCCCAAACCCTTGAGAAGGTAGTTGGAGTGTGTTTGTTGGTGAGAAGAGTTGTAAAGAGTTAGTAAACTACGCGGAGTAGTCAGAAAACTCTAGAGGAGAAGTTAGTAAGCTACAGGGGTAGTCTGAAAGCTTGTTTGTGTTTGAGTAAGTAAACTACGGATGTAGTCAGAAAACTCAAGGTCGGGTTGAGTAAGTAAACTACGTGGAGTAGTCAAAAAACTCAGGGCCGAGTTGAGTAAGTAAACTACGAGGTAGTCAGAAAGCTCAGAAGTTGATAGTGAATTTCTCTGAAGAGTCAGGGAGAGTGGACGTAGGAGCTTGAGTCTCTGAACCACTATAATTGTTGTGTTCTTTATTGCTTTCCTTATCTGTGCTTAACTGTTGCATTGACTTGATTTTGAAAGCATACTTTTCACTGATATTCAGTTGGAATCAATCCACTGAAGTTGTATAAGTGAATCACAGCTTAATCACTATTTCATAAAGGGAAGGTTTTCAGCAAAGCTTAAAACGAGTATAAACTAAAGGGCCAACCATTCCGCACGACTGAGTAGCTAGAACAGATAGTTACCAAACTGAACTCTCCTCTGAGGATTCAGTAAGTTAGTTATCTGATCCAAGCAACTCAGTATCTCTAACACTCAAGACTCAGTTGGGATTATCTGAGGTATCTGAAAGCAGCTCAGGATCATTGTCCCAGTAGACTTTGACTCAGAGCGATCTGTGCTTCTCAGAACCTAATCTTCAGGATTATCTGACCCAAGCTGACCTCAGTAAGAAAAAGTTTTAAAAAACACTGAACACGTGTATTCCCCCCCCATACACGTGTAAGACTCGTTTGCACCGGGACCAACAAGTGGTATCAGAGCAGTGGTTCAACTTGACCACCCGCTTTGTTGACCAAAGTTTTATTTTCAAAAATACTTGTTGTCTATCTGAACTGATCTTATTTGCTGAATTTTTTTTTACTTTTCAAAAGATCAGATAAAAATGTCTTCTAAAAAACTTCCCATGTTCTCAGTGGAGAACTATGATCTATGGAGACTGAGAATGCAGGCTCATCTGTATTCCAAACATGAGCGTATGTGGAGAGTGGTCACTCAAGGACCATTCCAATTTACTGTGGTGAATTCCAGAGGAACGGAAGATGAGAGAATTGATCCTAAAGCAGAATTTCCTAAGTCTGATGATCAACTGACTCCTGAGGAGAGAAAGTTAGTCAATCTAGACTACATTGCAAAAGACACACTATACAGTACAATTGATGATGGTGTGATGGGAATGATCTCTCACTGTAATACTGCTAAAGAGATTTGGGATACACTAGCTGTTATGTGCCAAGGCACAGATCATATAAAAGAAAACAAACTTTCAGTGGCAATTGGAAAGTTTGATAGTTTTGAAATGGATGATGGTGAATCAATAGACAAATTGGAAGTCAGATTCACTAGCATCATGAATGATCTAAATGCACTTGGAAAGAAATATCCACAGAGTGAAGTTGCATTGAAAATTCTTAGAGGTCTTTCTAAGAAATGGGATATTCATGCAGAGGTGATTGAAAACATTAATTCAATGCCTTACCAACAAGTCTTCTCTGAGCTGAAGGCCTATGAATTTGTAATTGATAAGAAATCCAAAAAGGCTGACAGCAAAGATGATTCTTCATCGAGTAAGAATGTGGCTTTAAAAGCCAAAGATAAAACCTGTAAAACTAGAGAGTCTGAGAACCCCCATGCCAAAAATCAGGATGAGCTTGAGGAAAAGCTAGCACTGATGGCAAGGAGGTTTGACAGACTTAATAGTAGATTTGGAAAATACAAAAGTTGTTACAGGAACCACAGGTACCAGAAGAAACCTGAGGACAGATCAACTGAGAAGAAGAAGGACCTGAAAGCTGAAGGATCTTCATCCAGAAAGAAGGACTCCAAGTCCAAAGAAGAAAATGATCAGGATGATGATACCAACAGATGCTATAATTGTCAGAAGAAAGGTCACTTCCAGTATGATTGTCCAGATTTGAGTGCCAAGGAGAGAAGAGAAAGGCAAGCTAAAAGAGACCAGAAGTTCTCAAGCAAAAAGGCCATGGTTGCAGAAGAAGAACACTCTGAGGAGGGATCTAGCTCTTCAGATGAGATATTCTCAGACAGTGAAAGTGATGACATCTGTCTGATGGCCATTGAGGAGGTAAACTCTTCTTTCTCTGTTGTTGCTCCTACACTAGCACAAGAGTTTTCAAGTTCCACTGAAAACAGTCATTTTGACCTGATGGATTCTTTTGAGAATCTGATGAAGGACTATGCTGTTTTGCAAGGACTGCTAAATAGAACTCAAGAGCAGAATAAGGAACTGAAAGCTGAAAATCTAAAATGGAAAGACTCTAGCAATATTGAAATCACTTCTCAATTAATGGGAGCTACTGATGAACTGGATGTTCTGAAAGTACAACACTCAGAGAAAGATAAGTTGATAATGTCCCTAACTGAAAAGCTAGAGAAATCCACTGAAGAGATTCAGCTAATCAGGACTAAATTCAATTACCTCTCTGAGAAGCATGAAACTCTACAGAACTGTGAGGATAGTGCACAGAAGAAGTTAACTCTATTGAATAAAGCATCTAATGTAATAGATGAAATTGAGTTACAGAGATCTGCCACTATAAAATCTGGATTGGGATACATTCTAGGGGGAACCTCACAAGGTCATCTGAATGCTGCATCAAGTAGCAAGAAGACAATCTTTGTAAAACCAGTGGCACCCACACTTCAAACTGAAGTAATGCCCAAGGTTGTAGACAATGGAAAAGGACCTATGGTCTCAGTAAAACTGAATGATTAGGTTAGAAAGCCCAAACCTCAGGTGAAGGCTAGAAAACCCGAAAGCGATCGATTGGAAAATTTTTTAGGTAAGTACTTCAAAGCCTCTCAGTTAAGAATGCAAACCCGAAAGGCTCCACATCGAACCATCAGAGGAATCCTCGGATGAGAAACACTCAAACAGAGACATTCTCAATGAAGAGACCAAGTCCTCAAGATATCTTGAAAGACCCAGATTTCAAGATGCATAACCCGAACCCCACTTGCCTAAGGGTAAAGGTTATCTGAACCCGAGTCATCAAAGATTTAGATCGGCTGCACAAAAGCCTAAACATCTGAATAGAAGGCCTGAACCAAAGAAGAATTCAAAAGCCCATGTTCATGCTAAAGCTAGCACACATATACAGAAAGCTGCTAAGGCACCCAGAGTAGTGGATGTATATGTTGATGTTTATGGAAGACAAATTAGCCACTCTAAAGTGATTAGAGTTGTCAGGCAGATTTGGATTCCGAAAGGTACATCTAACCTTGTAGGACCCTACACAAATTGGGTACCTAAGAATTGATCTATTTTTCAGGAGGAAAACAAGGGCACTGAACTGACTAAAGATCACATGGCACTGATGAGCAGAGATGAAAAGGCTCCTGATATATGGTATCTTGATAGTGGATGTTCAAGACATATGACAGATACAAGAAGATACTCAAATGACTATGTTGAGCAAAAAGAGGCCCACAGATCACTTTTGGAGATAACTCCAAGGGATGATCAAGGATATGGAACTTTGGAAATCGACTCAGTTCATATCCATGGTGTTTCATATGTATCTGGATTGAAGCATAACTTGCTTTCAATTAGCCAATTTTGTGATAAGGGTTTTAATGTTGAGTTCTCTAAGAACTTATGTTTTGTGAAAGATGATACATCACAGAAAGTATTACTGACTGGTACAAGAAAAGGGAATGTGTATCTTGCTGATTGGAGTTCAACTCCTAAAGATACATGTTTAGTTGCTAAAAGTTCCCGGATACCCGGTTGGTTATGGCATAAAAGAATGAATCACCTAAATTTCAAAACCCTGAACAAGCTTGCAAGATTATATCTTGTGAGAGGGTTGCCTAATGAAGTGTTCAGTAAGGAACATATTTGTGATGCATGCCAGAAAGGAAAACAAGTAAAGGCATCATTTAAAAGCAAAGTAGAGGTTTCTACTGACAGAACACTTCAGTTACTGCATATGGATCTTTTTGGTCCTATAACACCAGTGAGCACTAATGGCAGGAAATACACATTGGTAGTAGTTGATGACTACTCAAGATATACTTGGGTCATATTCTTTTCAAGAAGAAAGAGACTCAAATAAAGTTCGCCAGAGAGTTCTTGAAAAAAGGCTCAAGATTGAGAAAAAATCGAGTGTGGTCAAAATCAAATCGAGAAAGGAATCGAAGTTTATAAATCATATCATATCTGATTATTGTGCAGAGAATGGAATTTCACATGAAACATCAGCTTGCAAGGTCCCTCAACAAAATGGTGTTCCTTGAAAGAAGAACCAGGACTCGAAAGAAGCTGCAAGAACAATGATTGCTGAAGCTAACATTCCTAAAAGGTTTTGAAATTTTGAAGTGTCAACACTTGCATGCTACTCTCTCGAATCAGATCCATCTTGACCAAGAGTCAAGGCAAAACACCCTATGAGCTTTGGAATGAAAGGAAGCCTCTTGTTTCTTTCTTTCGTGTGTTTGGTTGCAAGTGTTTCATACACAATAATGGTAAAGATCAGTTGAAAACATTTGATAGTAAAGCTGATGAAGGAATATTCTTAGGATATTCTTAGGATAAATCATCCACTGAACCTGAAAAGAAGAAGTCAGTCACATCCTATGATTGGAGTGACTCAGACTCAGATAAAGAAGTTCAGGATGGAACTCAGGATGGTGAGACTCAGGAAAACCAACACTCCAAAGGTGACCAATCTGAACAGACACCAGTTCAGACTCGGGTATGTGATGCCAATGAAGATGTGGTCACAGTTGAGGCAAATTCAGAATCCATCAACCAAAGGGGAAAAAATGTCTCTGACAATGTTCTGAATATAATTTCCCCTGAGGAAGATGATTCCCTTTCTCCTATTCTGTTGTTCCCTAAGTTTACTGATTTAACTGAACCTAACATTTCAAATGTTGAGGATACTATTGAAGGGGGAACATCAAGAAGAAAATGGTTAGATAGTCATCCTACAAGTCAGATTGTGGGTGATCTAACTGAAGGTGATAAAACAAGAAGGTTCCATGGTGAGAGTGCACTATTCTGCTGCTTCCTATCAGAGAAAGAACCTACTGAGATTGGTGAAGCTCTACAAGATTCTCATTGGATTACTGCTATGCAAGATGAGCTGAATCAATTCTCAAGGAATGAAGTATGGGAGCTGGTAGATAGACCAGCAAGGCACAATGTCATTGGAACCAAGTGGGTTTTCAAGAATAAAAGAGATGAAAACAACAACATTGTGAGAAACAAGGCAAGGCTAGTTGCACAAGGTTACTCCCAAGAAGAAGGCTTGGATTATGATGAAACCTTTGCACCTGTTGCAAGACTAGAAGCCATCAGATTGTTTCTTGCATATGTTGCCCACATGAAGTTCACAGTCTATCAAATGGATGTGAAATGTGCATTTCTGAACGGTGTGCTTAAAGAAGAGGTTTATGTGGAACAACCTCCTGGTTTCAAACAGAATGACCAAGTTTACATGCTCAGAAAAGCTTTGTATGGTCTCAAACAAGCACCCAGAGCATGGTATGATACTCTTTCTCAGTTTCTTACTGACCATGGTTTTGTCAAAGGAACTGTTGATAGAACTCTGTTCAGGATAGAGGATGGGGAAGATATCTTACTAGTTTAGATATACGTTGATGACATCATTTTTGGATCTCCAAACCATCAGCTGTGTGAAAAGTTTTCAACATTGATGAAAGGCAAATTTGAGATGTCAATGATGGGAGAGATGAATTTCTTTCTAGGTCTTCAAGTGAAACAATCAAAGGAAGGAATATTCATCAACCAGGCAAAGTACACCAGAGATCTGATTGCCAAATATGGTGTACAGAATTGCAATGCAGTTAGGATTCCCATGAATACTAACTACAAGATGGATCCTGATTCTGAAGGCAAATCAGTAAGCCATACTGATTATAGAGGAATCATTGGATCATTGCTCTATCTCACAGCAAGTAGGCCGGATATAACATTTGCTGTTGGGATATGTGCAAGATACCAAGCTAATCCTAAGGCTAGTCACATGGAGGCTGCCAAAAAGATACTGAGGTATCTTAAAGGCACAGTGAATAGAGGATTGTGGTATCCAGCTGATGATAACCTTGAATTAACTGGTTACTCGAGATCTTCGATTATGGAGGTTCGTGAAATTGACAGAAGTCCACTTCAGAACTTGTCAATTTCTAGGAAGTAAGTCGATATCTTGGTTTTCGAAGAAATAAACGTCAAGAGTAACCAAGATTTATCGAAATTTGAATACATGTTGCGCAGGAAGTCATTGCGGTTTTCGATTCTTTCGCTCTGCACAACAATTAAGGGATTATAAAGTTGTAGCCAATGAAGTACCAATATTTTGTGACAATAATAGTGCCATTGCTATTTCACAAAATCCGATATTGCACACCAGATGCAAGCATGTGGATATTAGACATCACTTCATCGAGATCATGTCGAAAAAAGAAGGACATAAGGATGGAGAAAATTCATACCGATAAGCAGAGAGTCGATATCTTGACTAAACCTTTCGTTTGAATCAAGATTTCGTGAACCGTCGATTGAATTAGGGATGTTAGAACCAGTGTATAGAGTAAAATCAAAAATTGAAGGTTTTCGGATGCATGAAGTTTTTTTTAATTCTACCGAGAAGCTCAGATAAAATAGAAATACCGAATCGAGTCTCGTGGAAACTCGATTTCATCAAGGTCAAGATCAAGAGCATTAATCGAACCCATTCAAGATTTCAAGATTATAATCGACATTTTATCAAGGTCAAGATAAAGAAGACCGATAAGAGGGAAATTAGTCTGTAGAAGTAATGACTCATTCGACTCATTTATTGCTTAAGTGAAATTCAGTAATCATTCGCAATAAATACAAAACAACTGAGGAATGTCTTTAGGCGGGATCGTTTTAAATTCCGAAGAAGGTCAACAGTCATTTAATGCTCTGCTACATTAATGACCAATGAGGATGTTTTGGCGGCTTACTTTTCGGAGATCGTCGGTTCGTATACCCGATTAATCGGAGATTAATCTCAACCGTTGCTTTTCACCTAACCAACGCAATTCCCCACAATCTCGAAGCTATATATAACCCAATAAGCCATTCAAGCCGAAATTTTATCAAACCCTTCGTTTCCAAATCCTCTGCAAATAAATCCCCTTTACCCAGAAATTCCCAAACCCTAAAGCTTCATTTCTTAAATCAATCTCTAAAATGGCCCCAACCCTGTTCGGGAGATTAGCCGAAACCAACAAGCCGTGGTACAAGTTCGTTGTCTCACTAGAAAGCACAACCAACTCAAAGCCAGAAGAGGAGGCTCTGCATATGATTCGACTGGCTAAACTCACCCATCTCGTCGCAAGCCGACCAGACCAGGAGTTCTCGAAAGAGGTAATCCAATTCATCTATAACTTGAAGATAGATGAAGAGGACTGTATGCATTCTAAGATTACCGTATCACATTTAGAGCAGTCGTCCAAATACATCGATTTTGAGAGGGATTTGTATATAGTTCCGAAAAATCTGAATGATGATTTTGAGCTCTGTGATAGAGGAGAGGATCCTGCGATGTATATGTCAGGTAGAGAGCAGGAGTACTTAGATAGGATTGCTGAGAATCCTGTGAAATTTGAGGCGACATTGCATAAGAGGCACTTAAAGCCACAATATCGTGTGTTGATGGATATTGTGAGCAAGAGCATCATGAGTCTTGCGGAGAGTTTTGAGCAGATCAGTACCCCGAAGCTCAGATTGATGGCAGCAATAGAGGCCTCACCCACCACTGACTTCAACTGGCTGAAATTTTTGATTCAGACGGTGAGTGAACAGACCAAAGTTTTAAAGAAGGTTGACGGGGCGATCTCAATCAAAGGCAAGATCCACCATGCCACCAAAATTGCTTATATTTTGGAGATGTCCAGAGAGGAGGAGGATATCTTCGCCAATTCGACCTTATTCCCTAAGTCTAAAATTCTCTTTAAGCACATTGCTACAAAGAAGCAAACCTTCAGGGGGAAGAGAGAAAAGAAGGTAGAATCACCTTCTGCAGCTGCTGAAAAAGAGACCCAACAAACCAGGGGGAAGGTTTTGTTGGAGGCAAAGATGGAGCAGGGAGCAAAGATGTTGAAACAGAAGGATCTTGCTCCAAAACGCAGAAGATTGGAGGTTCTCACCGATGAAGATGGAAGTGATTCTGAAGAGATTCAACCTGAGGGCCAAACCACTAAGAGTTCACCATTGCAAGTGTTGTCTCAGGTTATCTCTAGGACACAGGATCAGACTGAGGAGCAGGTCTTCTCTGAGGTGCTCGAGACATCGCTCAGTTCAGATAAAATTTCTCAGGAAATTTTTAAAGGAGCTCAGACCTCAGAGATGCCTACCTCAGATGTGCAGGCTCAGACAGAAGAGCCAGCTCAGAGTCGATCTGAAGATGTGCAGGCTCAGACTGAAGAGCCAACTCAGACTCAAACTGAGGATATGCCAGCTCAGGCCTCAGAACCCACTCAGATGCAAACTGAGGACCTGACTGCACAAACTTCAGATGCTGCTGAGGCTCAGGAGCAGAATATTCTTGATGAGCTCCTGAGTGATCTACTTCTTGATCCATCAGCAGAAGCTTCAACTGAACCAGAGAGCCCGAGATGGAAGAAGGGAGAAGCTGAAGAAGGCGAGTGGAGGAGCAAGGGGGAACGGTTCATTCTTGACCGCTACCCTGAGCTCAGCTCATACCCTGATCTGCAAGATGTTTTCTTCAGATTAAGGACAACTGTGTTCATCCTCAATCAGACTCTTCCCGAGATGCTTGACATTGCTGCTTTTAGAGGGGAAGACTGGTGGAATGAGGAGACAGCCTTCCTGACCGACTTCTCAGGGTTCAGAAGGACAAAGCTCAGGATGAAAAACTCCGATTTTGATGAGCTGGTTCAGAAGAAGTTGGCTGAGAGGAGAGCGACTGAAGTTGGTGCCCCGAGCAGCGGAGACAAATCTCAAGATGGAGATGGGGACCAACAGGGAGATGCTGAGGATCAGTCTCAGATGGAAAAGGAGACTTCTGTTGCTGATCAACCTAAAATTGGTCAACCTCAGACTGAAGCTAGCACTCTTCAGGTACTTTTTGGCACTATTAACAATTATGCCAAAGTTACTGAAAGTTCTATCTTTAATTCTGAATTGTCTGATAAACAGACTGAGGCTCAGTTGGAGACTGGAGCTCAGGATGAAGCCGAGGCTCAGGATGATCAGACAACACAGGAGGTGCAGAAGGTTCCTGAGATTGATCTCACTCCCTTGATGGAGAAACTTGAGAAGGTTGAGCTAATGATGATCAAGATTGCTCAGATGGAAGAGACTTTGGCCAATCAAGCTCAAAAGATGGAAAGTCTTAGTCACTCTTCAGAGCTGGTGCTAATCCAAAACACTCTGACCACCCAGATGACCTCAATGGAAGATAAGCTGAATGAGAAGCTGGAGGGAGTCAAGGCTGAGTTAAGTACTGAACTGAAGCAGAAACACCAGAAGAGTTCTGAATTCCTAGAGGTGAAATTGGCAGAGAAGAATGAGGTGCTAATCAAGTCTGCTGTTGAGGAAATGAGCTCAGTACTCATGACCAAGATGACAGAGATGTTCAAAGAAGCACTCTCTGGCCAGTTTGACCACTTATCTGAAGAAGTTTCTGTGACTAAGAACCACATCAGGAGGCTGGAAGATGAACAAGATCAGATAGCAGGAGAGATTCGCTGTGTGAGCAAAGAGCAATATCACATGGACACAACACTCTCTAGACTTCTTCCAAATTACGGTGCCAAGAAGGGGGAAAAGGAAGGTGAAGACCTCGTAAAGTTCATGGCACGACTTTTGGAGAAGAAGGCTCGTAAAGATGTGAAATGTATAACCTAGCCAAAGCCTTAAGAGAAGAAGTCGGCTACCGAGAAGTTAAAGTTTGCTTTCGGTGGAGAAGCCTATCTACACTCGAAGTTTCTAAGTAAAACCATGCTTGATGTTGCAAGAGAGAAACCGAAAAGTGCTAGAGCAAAGGTTGGAACAAGCCATTTCTTCGGCCGAAATGCCTATGAAGAGGAAAGCCTTGGGCGTTGTTCAACCCGAAAAGCAAGCGCTGCAAAGGCTTCTAAGCCAATCCAGAGAAAGTTCGATTCGGATGATGAAGAAACGGAAGAATCGAAGTCTCAACCTCGTAAAGAAAGTCTTCAACACGAGAGATGCTCAAGACACTCCAAATGGAACAAGCTAAGAAAGTCGCTTCCTTCGGTCTCGGGAGAGCGTCTATGATCGTAAAGAAGATAGACGAAGAGCGAAGCGAAGGAGTGAATTCGGAAGTTTTGCGAGCAAGAGGAAAGGGACATCAAAAGCACTAAAGTGGCCCCACGTTGATAAATGGATGCCTATCAAACTCAACGATATGTGGGAAGAAGTCAAGAGAACCTTCGGGTTCAATTATGATGTTCTCGGGGAATGGAGAGGGAAAGCTCGGATCGAATGAAGCATTCATTGAATATCTCCTTACCTTCTATCCAAAGTATCTATTGTATGGATTAACCTTATGGATGAAGGAGAGGTACAGATTGTAGCCCCGGTCCATATTCCTATCCTCCTCCAAGACTTGTAATGGCTTGGTGAATGAAAAGGCCATTACTCAAGAGATTGCTCAAGATATCCGGGTCGGTTGGGTCTAACAGAAACTTGATCGGACATCATCAAGGAAAGAAATGAGCTGAAGAAGAGATTTTTCGGAATGTTCGACCTGGAGGTGCCCGCTGATGAAGTTGAGAATGAAGCAAACTGAAGAGCAGAAGACTGAAGAGCCAAAATCTGAAGACTGAAGACTCAGAAGATTCTGTAATCTTTAAATTTTTGTCTTTTTGATTTTGTTGATAAACTCATTGTAATCTGTAATGGGATACCAATCATCAATGAAGATTTATCTTTATGCTCACAAGATAATATCTCATTATCTTATTTACATGTCTTTTATTTTGATATGCCTGAATGAATGTCTCTGAACTGACTGTATGATGTTATGGGGGAACTTGTTTAAGTATTTAGTAATGAACTACTTAAAGAGATTCATTACTGAAGAAATTACTGAATGTTTTAAATTGTTAGGAGCTTCTCTGTTTTTAGAAATTGTTGGGAGACAACCAATCTTTTAATAGGATAAACTGAAACCTGAGTATAGGTTATATGTTTGTAACAAGATAGGTTTTGGCATCATCAAAAAGGGGAAAATTGTTGGGAGATGAATTTAATATATATGATTTTGATTAAGATCCCAAAACCCCTGAGTATGACATGATCAGAATGATCTTGATAGTTGAGTCAGGATTCAGTTTTAGAGTATTCGAGGATGTTATCGCAAAATGTATAGTCGCAGATATAGTTCAGGATAGGTCTCAAGACTCGATGAGATCCGAGGAATCAAGACTCGTAGCGGAAATTCAATTGTATCGGTCAATAGACTCAAGACTCGAGAAGACCTCAAGACTCGAGGAAGACTCAAGACGCAAGATCAAGATCGAGATCCAAGATCAAGAAAATCGAAAAGACAATGAATTATCAAGACTCAAAGAATGTCTTGAATGCTCAAGATGAACTGAATGTTCCGAGGCAATCAATATACTATCTATCCGAAGGATGCAACATCGAGAAGATCGCGATTCCTTAGAAAATAGATATTTGCCAAAAACATTCAAATGCGCATAAAAGGAACTAAGTCGAAGTGTTGTTAAGGTTATATCAAACTCAGAGTTTGTAACCAAAAAGAGCCGTTGAAGGTGTCTACCTTTAACTGGAGACCAAAGTCAAAAAGAGGAAGACGACGACAGCACCATACCGATAATCGACAAAGTGATAGGTCATTTGAAAAAAGATGTCAGATGTACAAAAGTTCCAGACTGCAAAAAGTGAAGACCGGTTACATGAAAGGCTATTGCCTAAAACGTGTTAGGGAGTTTCAAACCCTAAATATAGCAGTTTCTCACACACCTTAAGAGGAAACTCACGAAGCTATCTCTCCAACGGATAGTTTTCAAGAGTGACCTTGGTGTATGCCTATAAATACTGATGACCCTCTACATTGTAAGGTTACGGGAAATTTATACGCAACTCAAGAGCTCAAACTTATTCTTGCAAAAGTAAAAGCACTCGAAAAACTTAGAATTTTCCAAGTGCTTCTATATTGTAGAGAGCTCACTATACTAAGCCTAGCTTGATAAGAATTATCCAAAGCTTAGTCAAGATATCCTAACCCTTTGCATTGTGCTACATTGTAAAGGATATCTCATCCTAGTTGGAAACCAACCGAGAAACCCCAAACCCTTGAGAAGGTAGTTGGAGTGTGTTTGTTGGTGAGAAGAGTTGTAAAGAGTTAGTAAACTACGCGGAGTAGTCAGAAAACTCTAGAGGAGAAGTTAGTAAGCTACAGGTGTAGTCTGAAAGATTGTTTGTGTTTGAGTAAGTAAACTACGGAGGTAGTCAGAAAACTCAAGGTCGGGTTGAGTAAGTAAACTACGTGGAGTAGTCAGAAAACTCAGGGCCGAGTTGAGTAAGTAAACTACGAGGTAGTCAGAAAGCTCAGAAGTTGATAGTGAATTTCTCTCAAGAGTCAGGGAGAGTGGACGTAGGGAGCTTGAGTCTCTCGAACCACTATAATTGTTGTGTTCTTTATTGCTTTCCTTATCGTGCTTAACTATTTGCATTGACTTGATTTTGAAAGCATACTTTTTCATCGATATTCAGTTGGAATCAATCCTTTGAAGTTGCATAAGTGAATCACAACTTAATCACTATTTCATAAAGGGAAGGTTTTCAAAGAAAGCTTAAAACGCAGTATAAACTAAAGGGTCAACCATTTCAAGATGGTGTAAGTAGCTAGAACAGATAGTTACCAAACCGAACTCTCCTCCGAGGATTCAAGAAGTTAGTTATCCGATCCAAGCAACTCGGGATCTCGACACTCGGGACTCGGTTGGGATTATCTCGAGGTATCCGAAAGCAACTTCGGGATCTTTGTCTCGATGAGACTTTGACTCGGAGCGATCTGTGCTTCTCGTAACCTAATCTTGTGATTATATCGACCCAAGTCGACCTCAAGAAGAAAAAGTTTTAAAAAACACTGAACACGTGTATTCCCCCCCCCATACACGTGTAAGACTCGTTTGCACCGGGACCAACAATACATTTTGCAGATATTTCCTAAACTAACTATTCTGAAACCTGTATTCTAATCTACCTTAAATCATTCTGAACATGTCATACATAGGGATTTTGAGATCTAATCAAAATATTTTCTTATATATTAAATTCATCTCCCAACATCTATAAATATTGGATCACTCTTTCAGAGTACCACACGTAAATGATCAAGCATTCAAGCCTCAAGCATTTCCGCAAGAACACTCAAGAACAACAAGCATATCTTCTTAGCAGAATTATCCCTCTAAGCATTTAGGTTACACACTTGTTAGGGTTAATTTCTAGTTGGACAAACAACAAATCTTTCCAAAACAGATCATGTTAGGTTAGTTTATTAGCAAGATTATAAGTTAGAAATATGGGATTATTAGAGTTAGAACTCAATAAACATTTGTTTGTACTGTGTTGTCTAACACATTAAACTTAGGTGGATTGTTAGTGAGAACCTTGGTGATAGGGAAGAGCAAACGTAGGAGGATTTGTAACATCCCGAAATCAATAAATAATCAAGAAATATACGTAATTAATTTTGATAAATTTAAAATATTAAGTCTCAATTTTTTGTGAGTTAGTGAAACCTTTTTATAACTTGATTGGTTATTTTGGTTGATTACGTTTTGGATATTAAATGTTATTGTTCAGGTATTATTTATTTAAATAAGATTATATTTCATCTTTGTTTAATTTAAGGAGTTATTCTTAATTTTTAAAATTATAAACAACCCCCACAGCCTACACCTAAGGTGTTTGCCTGTTCAATTCTAAACACAAGTCCAATTCTAATTAATTTGGTGTTACTTCATTGATTGGGGATATACGTAGGTAATTAAATATATAATAGTAATAACAATAATAATAACTAGATAAATATAGAAAGACGGTGGTTTAGCGTTCTCTATAAGAATGCTTCACATTAAATAAAAGAAAAAGGAAGGAGGGGGAAATAGTATGACAAAACCCTGTTTCCTGTGTTTCTATCTTCAAAAGAAAATACCGATCATTCCCAATTTTCACACATAACTTCAATTTTTCCATGATTCGCCGGAAACCCTATAAAATCAAGAGCCAAATTCGACCGAGCGAAGCCAAAACTAGTCTCATAAAACCCTAAATCAATTCAGGTTCAAGTCACGTCCATCGCCGCCAACGTCAGCGGCAAAACCCCAACCAAGATACCGGCTCAGTCGCACCACCTCCTCTGTAAGACCCGCCTTTGGTTGCTCTTTTTCCATTCAATTTAATTGTTCTACAATTATATATGAAACAAAGACGTCTTGTTCCTTGTATAATACATATGTGTGAGCGGGAAGTTGGGCGTGAGAAGGAGACACGTGAGTTTGTTGGTGTGTGTATATGAATTGTTCCACAACTAGGTTAGTTGCTATTAATTATTATTATTGTTTATTATCTCAGGGTTAGTACACTATTATTCATTACCAATATCAATGTTGTTAATATATGGCTGTGTACTTTGCGTGCGTGAGGAGTGGTGTGGAGAGTGGTGTACCAATAACTATATTGTTGGTATTAATATTATTATATTAGTAATATTTACATCTAATATTATTATAATTGGTATGTAGTGTGTTCATTATCCTATTACTATCATTGCTACCACTAATTAAATATCTTTATTGTCATACAATGAATTAATTGTAAACAGTAATATAGACCTTATTACCTGATTGTAAAATTGTGTAAACTATAGAATATTTTATTAACTCATAAAGTATAATAAAAGATATTTAAATATTAAATGTCATCCTCTAGTAAGTAAGTGCATTAGTTACAATTTATTTGTCATTGAGTTTGATTATAGTTTATATTGTGAAAGTAGGGGAATTGAGTTTACGGATTATATGAGATCTATTGAGGTTGAAGTTAGATTTGCATTGAAAATTATACTTTTGTAGGATTGGGGTAGACTTGAGACTCTTTGGACTAGCTTTATCAGGGATGATAAGGGTTGAAGTTTTAAGGGTATTACATTGCATCATCTATTGCAACTTATGTTTTTAAGGTGAGGGTAAACTTCACTCTTCAATGAGTTAAATATTCCATGTTATGATTGCTACGTTGAAATGGTATATGTGAGTGATATGTGTTAAGATGGGCTATAGCCCGCACTATATGCAAGCCGGGTAATGGTCCGTACAATATGCAAGCCGGGTAATGGTCCGTACAATGTGCAAGCCGGGTAATGGCCCGTATTGTATGAAAGCCGCGTAATGGTCCTTACATTGGGTCGAGGTCGACACGGGCCGCTGAGTGACCAGTGAGTGTCAGCGTCTCTCCCCGATGTGTCATCTTGTCATCGGGTCGAGGTCGACACGGGCAGCTGAGTGACCAGTGACTGCCAGTATCTCTCCCTAATGTTGCATGTTTACACGAGTCACATTTAAATGTTATATATTGATTACATATGTCTTTTAACAATGCAATCATTGATGTTTCCCTCACTGGGTGTATTTCAGACACTCATCCCCCCACAGTTTTATTTTACAGGGTGAAGGAGCTAGAGCAAGGCATGGCGAGGAGGCGGACGCAAGTAATTTATGAAGGATGATATTTTTAAATTAAGAGTCTTCAGCTGTAATTTCCTATAATTTTTCTTGTAATAATCTCGTCTAATTAATCATATTTTCTTTAATTAAGTTATCATGCCAATTTGGGAACGCCTCGGCTCATTTGTGTGTTATTTATAAATTTGGGGCGTTTCAGGAGTTCTCCGAACCACTATAAAAATATTGTGTATTGTTTATTTGCTTTACACCTTGCACACTACTGATATTTAAACAACATGCATAACACTTGAGAGGATCAGATTTGCACATCAAGTCATCTGATCAGATCAGTCTGGTCATTTACCATATGATCAGGTAAAACCCTTGAGTTTGTTTTAAAAAGGTTTTCACAGGGTTAATTGCTTCCGCACATCAGCTAGTCTTATAGACGTCCAACTGATCAGTTTCAGAGCAGTCAGTAGGTTGGATATCAGTCCGAGCTGAGTCACCCGCACTCTACATCACTTATCTGATTTACACGTTGTACACTCAAAAGTTTTGAAAGTCTATTCACCCCTCCCCTCTAGACTTTCCACTCACAAAACCCGTTCAGGACCTACAGTGCAGGATTTTTATTTGAAAACTAACTTTAAAAAACTAAACGAACAAAAATTCGAGCCCTTAATTTCAAATAATTTGGATTAAAATATAAGAACCAATAATAATATAATCGCGTTGAGTCACATGCACAAATTAATATTCTCCATGTATCTCTCTCTTTGGGTAGATTTTCATTAGGCCTCTGAATCTCCAAATATTTATGGTCACGTCATCGTTGGTCGCTTCTGTGCTCGTCTAAAAGGAGTAAAGTTCATCAGCTCCACACGAAATAACCGATGGACAGGGGCGGACGCACATTATGTCCAAGGCTAAGGGGGGTCTTGGGCCCTCCCAACTTTATTTTATTTACTATATATATATATATATATATATAATTGTTTTAATTCTACAAATGCATGTTTAGTAGGCAACTAACCACCAATTCAATATTTTTCTCACTTGTCAGCCCAATGTATTTTATAATGTCAATCTCACTTATAATATTTTATTTTCTATTCTTCAAATTGCACAAGCCTAATTGAAAATTTGGAATTGGGTTACATTCCACTCCGTTGTCTTTCTCGCGCCTTCAAACCTTTTTTTACTTTCTTCTTAATTATTTTTTAATAGATCATTTTCTATTTTATTTTTTTCTTTAAATTTTAAATTATTATAAATTTTAATTTGGAGGATTTGAACATATTTCAAACACAATTCTTTGGTGTGATGTGCAATTTCTCTACTTTTTTTTATTAAAATATGAAAACTATGTATTATAGTATATTGTTTCATTATATGCTATTTTGGTTATTTCAAATTTTGTTTATTTGAAATTTATTAAAAAACTTACATGTACATTACAAAATGACAAAATTTATATATTTATATATTCTGAACTATAACAATAAAAGTTGATATATCTTGTGGTAATATAAAATATTTAAATTTTATTATTAAAAAAATAGTGGTGAACTTTACATTGGCCCCCATACTCCTAAAGTTTGGTTTCGCCCCTGTCAATGGACCTATAAACCTTGATAAGTCGAAATTGTGATACCCCAAACCATTTCATAAATATTCATACATATTTATATTTTTAATATTTTGCAGACCAAGCTTTTGATTTTCAAAGAAGTATATTTTTCAGGGAATCGGAACGAGCTATCTGGATCCCGAAAGTACTCCTAGCACCTAACAATGATATAAAATGAAAGTGTAAGGTTTGATTATAATTTAATAAATTATCTGAACTTAAAATTGAAGAAGTCTAATAAATTAATAACTTATTTTATCAGGCTTGTGATAAACAACTCAATAAGTATAATATATATTAGTGAGGTAATTAAAGAAGAAAAAAAGATTAGTTCATTTTGTTAGGAAATTTATTAGTTTTGATGAGAGTTCCAAAACAGATGTAATAGGACCAGTCAGAAGTGTTAGTTGACTGATGATTTAGAATTAGGACTAAGTTGACCAGTTGATAATGATTGTATAGAGCAACTGATGTAAAGATAGATAGATCACACATTGAGGGGGAACTCAATGTATGTAGTCTTCAGTCTAGAAAATCAGAAGTGAAGACCAGAACACATCTGAAGTTATGAAGAAGAAGATAACAAGACAGAAGACCAGATCAGACTACATCGGAAGAAGTCAGTAAGTTGAGCTAAGACAACTTACATCTGATGACTACAGGAAAGGCAGATCAGTTTCTACTGATCTGATCAGTTCAGTAAAGTTGATTCGGGAGAAACAACCTATGCCAAACAAAGTTGATCAGACATCAGGAATGTAGAGCTACCAAGTCCAGGTTTCATGGTACTTGTTAGCCAATGAAGGATCAACACGTTTCTACGGAACTGATAGGATTCAGGGTGTGAAAGGCTTAAAGCTCAATGGCTAGAAAGAACAATTGAACGCTTTTGGCCATGCCAGTTCAGAAGAACATCTAATCACCCCTGCAAACCTACCTAAAATAGACCTAGATTCAAATTATTCTCCAATGGCTCTTTGATTCAAGGCCTATATATATGAGATCAAACCTTCTTAGTAAGGTTACGGAAATTATCATCAAGCTCAAGCTCAAGCAGATTTCCGCACAAAGAACACTAAACCGAATATTATTTTCTAAGTGTTCATCCCATTAGTTCTTAGCTTTGAATACTTATCCTTTAGCTTTATGCTACCCAGATACTAGGATAGTATTCTAGTTGGAACATTACAAATCTTATACCCAAACACAAGTTAGGGTAAGTTTGTTATAGCAAGATTTCAGTCTAGGGTTTCTAGATCTGAATTATGGGATTGGTTGAGTGAGAACTCACGAAACATCTGTTGGTTGTACTGTGTTGGACTAACACATTAAACTAAGTCCAGTTGGTTAGTTGTTGCCCCTGCTGATAGGGAAGAGTGGACGTAGGACAAGTTGTCCGAACCACTATAAATCTGTGTGCCTTTACATTGCTTTACACTTATCTGTACAATACCTATTTTTCTGCATGCATATTCTAAATCTGGTTCAGACTAGCATCAAGCTACTGAACTGATTAGCTTGACACTTTCGTCATCTGATCTAAAATAGATTGATCAGAATCTTGGTTGAGTAAAACTGGTTTTCACACGGGTTAACTAATCTTCCGCACCATCAGTTAAATTGATAGACCCGAACTGATCTGCCTCCGAGCAATCAGTAAGTCGGATATCAGTCCATACTGATTCACTCCGCACTCTGATCAGGCATACTTGCTAATCACACCTGATCCACAAAAAGTTTTAGAAGTCTATTCACCCCTCCCCTCTAGACTTCTACCCTCACTAAAACTCGTTCGGAACCTACAAGTGGTATCAGAGCAGTGGTTCTTCCGACCACTGGCTTTGAGTATCATCGATTCTTGAGGAAGAACCTTTGTGGTCACCTGAACTGATCTTGAAAAACCATTTTAAAACTCATACTTTGCAAAACCATCACAAGCATGGATAACACTTCAGGAATGCATCATAATTTACCCATGTTTTTCTGTTGATGAGTATGTAGATTAGTCTATCGACATGAGAGACCATCTGGGAGTGATAAGCAACAGAATGATTGAGATTCTTGAGATAGGACCGATCATCATCTATCACTATAATCCAGCTGAAGCAGGAGATCCTACTCAACCAGTTGGAGCAAGGATCAGAAAGAGTCCCTCTCTGATGGATGCTGATGAGAGGAAATTGTCAAATCTGGATACTGTTGCTAGACATCTCATCATGAAGACTATGGATTCTAATACACGAGAAAAGGTGAAGTACTTGAAGACTGCTAAGGAAGTATGGGATACATTTGCTGAAATCTGCAAAGGAAATGAACAGATTAAGGACAGCAGATTGCAAGCTGAGTTGGTGATATTTGAGAAACTTAAGATGCTACCAAATGAAACAGTTGATCAATTTGATGGAAGGATCACTCGTGGAGCCAACCGACTTCGTGATCTAGGACGCGTTATGTCGAATAAAGATATCAACTACAAGATTCTAAGATCGCTGACCAAGAAATGGGATACTAAAGTCACCGTGATTAAGGACTGTCAAGATATTGCTACTATGAAGCCAAATGATCTAATCTTCAGTCTGAAAGGCCATGGGTTCGACCTGATGGAGAGAGGACAAGGATCAGATGATGTCCCTGCTGAAGCTGCTGCAAATTCTACTATATTTGTTACATTCCAGGCAACCATTAGTAGTTCACGAATTGTTGAACCAGTTGAAAACTTCATCAGCCAGGCCGAACAGATTGCGCTACTAATGAGAAAGCTTGAACAAACAAATGTTCAGATGGGCAAATACAGAAAGTTTTACAATGAGTATCGGCGAAGCAGAGGAAGAGATCGAAGATCATCTGACAGATCACAAGAGAGGTATCGTTCTTCAGATGAAAGGGATAACAGAAGAGATGAACGAAAAGACGATCATGTTGGGGTTATACTGGAAAGTATGCTTTTACTTTGTATAACCAAACTGGATTTCTGTCTTATTTACTGAAATAAATTATTTATCACTGATGCTTTAATTATAAATGAATTTTACATATATTTACTGCATAACTGTTCAATAAATAGTACGTGTTACATTGTAGTTAATTTAGTGATACCAGATCACAGAAGATTAAATTAACAGTCCCTTGTAACTAAAAGTACGTTGTTCACGACCTAGATGGAAATGAACAATCCATCGTGAAAGGTTGAAGTGTAAGGCTCAGATTGGCTTGTCTTGATCAAGAGATTACACTAGTGCATGACTGATACACTGAATAGGACCTACAGGAGGATAAATTCTTCAGCACTGAATTAGGAAGAATTAGACCTCAGTGGTTCGTTATTTCTTAATCTTCATCCCTTAAATAGGATCGTGTGTGGTTAGTAATTATTACTTTGACTTATGAGGGGTAGAGAATCAATGAGATTCAATACTTTATATCTTGGGCAATATTATTGGTCACATGCGATTGCTAAGATTTAATACGAAGAATCGTGTGCAAGTACGCTTGTTCGATTTGCCCCCTTGGGAGGTTCATAAGATTTATCATACCAAATCTTGCAAGTGGAATTAGTTTCCGGTATGGATAATAATGTTGAACCGTTCCTTGACCAAGGACAAAAGATATTAATTAATGGAAAGCTATTTCAGTGGCTTGAATTAATTAATGGGCTAGATAATCTTAAACACGGGAAATAATAACCGGGAGTCACATTAACAGTAATATGGGTTAAGATGGATAGTGCAATATTAATTATGTAGTGGGATTAATTAATATTTATGGGCTTGAATAATATTGTGCCTCAATATTGGAAATTCAAGATCCATTAGAAGGTCCAATCTTAATTCTCCTAAAGGCCCCTCAAGTAGCCCAAACATAATGTCCAATAACTGAAAAAGGTGTTTAAAATAAAATAAATTATTGTTGCAAATTTTTTCATAATTTTCGAAAAACATTGAAGGAAGAAAGAGAAAAGATTTTCTTGATTTTGTTGGAAAGATTTTATGGAATATGTATTCTTGGAATACAAGATTATCCCATAAATTCAAGAAAAGTCAAAGATCCTATTTCTTCCCTATTTAATTTGATATTTTTGAAAATCCCTTAATATAGGGAATTGGGATTTTTGTGGAATATTTTAAATATGGAGAAAAGAATATATTGGATATATTCAAGATTTCTTTGAGAGCAAGAAAAAGATTTTCCCATCTTATTCCTAGGGAAAAAATCGGTCACCCCTTGTATTATAAATAGGGGAAAAATTAGAAATCCACAAAGGTGGTGCAACATAATTTTATTTTTTCCCTTTTTGTTAAATTGTTCGCGAGTTCCTACCACCGGATTGTTGAATGAGGATAAGGGAATACTTGAGAAGGTCTTTTGGTATGTTCGTGTGAACGGGATCCATCTTCTCAACGGTTGTCACTCCGAGAGGTTAGTTCACGTAAACCCGTAGCAATTCCGCATGCGTAGGATTTATGTGAACTGTCTATATGCATGATTTGTTGTTGAATTATTATTTTAATTAATATAGGATTAATTCATGCTAGTAATAATTGTTAGAATTAAATTTATATTTAAATATTCATCCCGAATAGATTCGGGCAATTAATTACCCAACAACTGGTATCAGAGCCTCGGTTTCGGGCTCTGAGTTTTAAATTGTAATTTAATTCGTTTTCATTTAATTTGAAATTGGATAGTAGAATTGCTAGATCTTTTTACCAGGTATCCAATTGTCATGGTATTTGATGAATGTTTATATTTATGCATGCATATAAATTGTGGTTTTAATTCGATTCGTTCGAATTTATTTTGCCTCGTGAAAAAATTCACGAGTAGATTAGGATTTGTTTGATTTGATCAATGTAAAAGACTAGTCTAGATCTAGGTTTATTTATTTTTTGTAAATAAATTGTAACCGGATAGAGAACGAAGATGAAGAATTAAAACCGGGCGACCAAGTGCCCGGACGTATACGGGTCAAGGCACGAAGTGCTAGGCGGACGCGCACGGGGCTAGCCGAAAGGCGCTCGGCGCACGCGGTCGCAAGCCCGGGCGTGGCCGAGCACCGGGCGAGATTGGCGGCCGAGGCGTGCGCGGACATGCGCACGGGCACGCGGGCGAGCGAAGACGCTCGGTACACGTGGGCGCAAGCCCGAGCGTGGCCGATGTAACACCCCGTTCCAAAAATAAATAAAAGAACTCTTTAAAATAAATATTTATGTGTGCTTTCTTTTCTAAATACTTGCTAAGATTTTATTTTAGGGAATCGAATGAGTATTTGAGCATGAGCCCTCCTAGTATTTAAGAATGAATTTATTAAACAAAGCCGTTACCATGAGTTAATATGATAAAAATATTATGAGAAAAGAATATTTAATAAATTAAGATTTTCGGTATAAAACTTGAAAATCCACTGAATAATAAAAACGATGATGAGAAATCCGCCTTGTCTAACTAAATTAGAATTATTGAGAAATTTAAGAAAAATTGAATTTTTAAATTAAATAATTAAATAAATAATTTTCGTCTCGGAACTTGACGATTTAATCGCTAAAAGTTCTAAACAATTAAATCTAACGAAGCGGTGAATTTTAATTAACGAAACTGTGAACTTATAATACAGATATGGAGTGAGGTTAATACTGAGTAGTAATAAACATCGCGCTAATTAAATATCTTCTTAAGAAGGACACCCTAACCACAAATTAAAGATGTGGCCACAAATCATTAACTATTCAAATTAAGCTTAAAAGAAATGAGTTAAACAAAATTCCTCCCCTTCTTTCCCAACACCATCGGCCCCTCACTTCTTCTCCTATATATACACCCCACTTTCACCATCATTCATCTTCTCCAAAAAAAAATAACAAAGTGCCCAAACGCTGCCATTTTTTTTCCTCGACAATCTAAGTAAGGAGCTAACTTTCTCCTTTCTCCTCCAAACCCATCGATCACCATCATCAAAATTCATCATCATCATCGTCAAGTTCATCATCATCGAGCTCATAATCTTCATGATCAAGCCAAAGCTCTTCCTCAATTCAAGTGTTCCTTTTGAGGTAATCTTGAAACTCATGAGAAGTAAGAAGAACACCTCTCTTATTTCCTCTTATTTCTTCATCTTGCTTACTTTCCATCTCTTTTTCTTTAAATCAAAGCCAAGATCGTCTTCTCCAAGTAACTACGGGACTCCCCGACGTCCTACTTCTCTAAAAACGTCCAAGTTCTAGGCTTAATCAAGAAGAAATCAACAAGAGGTAATTTAACAAACTCGTTTCAAAATTATGCTCGTTCATATGATCGGAGAAGAAATTTAGTACTTAAACGTGTTGGTATTAGGAATCATGCATGATGCTTGAAGTGTAGAAGTCATGCTCGTATTTTTATTTTTCAAAAATTGTACCGTTATGCTGCCGAAATTTACGCTCAAATGTGTCAAGTTGAAACGTCAAAACTGTTTCCGAGTGATTTTCGGCTACGCCGTCAAGTACCCTATGGTACTGGAATTTTATGTTTTAAAACACCCTTGTGCTCTCTTATATGTGTAATATATGATCGTGGTCTCGGTACTCAATTTTGGTGTCGTTATGCTGCTCATTTTTCGTTTAAACATTGTAGCTCAAAAACTGAAATTCTGGAAAAACTGCTACTCGAATTCACTAATTAATAACTTTGAAAATTCATATCTCGAGTTCTATAAATAATTTCAATATGAAACTAGCGGCAAGTTAAATTTCATCGAGTCTACTGTATTTGAATAAAATTTCGTATTTTTTCACAGGGTAGAATCAGAGTTATGATTTATTTCGAAAAGTGTGGTATGCTGGAAAAAATTCTGAAATTTTAGTGTGAGTGAGGTAATTTCAATCGTCTATAACTTTCTGATAAAAACGTCTTTTTAACTGAAACAAAAATGGTCATATTCTCTACATATTTTAGTTTCTAAATATAAAAATTTGAGTCATTTCGATAATCGTGTAAAAAGTTATGTACGTTCTAAAAGTAAGACAAACATTGGGCGTTTTCTTTGAACAAGGAATGCGTTTCAAACCCCTGACTTTCATGACACTTTTAACTGACTTCCGCTCGTTATTTCCATACGATTTTTCATGCCAATAAACTTCATATTACAATATTTAAAAGCCCTAAAGTTTCACCTCGATCGGACTAACAAATCAACGGGAAACAGCTCACGAAAATGGAAGAAAATCATAGTTTTGGGACACTAACTTTCTGGAAAAATGTTAAAACTAAATACTTAAACTTTTATGAGGCTTTTCACTTAGTATTATGATTTTTGGTTAAATTTTTATCTCCACAAAACTTTATGTGTTCCATTCTTCTTTGTGCCACAAAACTTAGAGTCCTTTAAAAATCTTTAAGAGAAATAATTTTAGGACTTTAATTAATAAACTCTAAATAGCCATTTCTTGTAGAAAAATTAAATAAATATTCGAGTGGATAAAACCCTAAGAAAAGAGCTTAACATCCTCGTTAGACTTACGAATAAAATTAATTCAATCAATAAATGACGAGAACCTGAATATATATTGTACTAGGTGAAGTGTTGCTCAAACAAATACTCAGACGATTACTACCACGCTCGAATTCTCCAAACCACATCCAAGTCTTGTAACTTTTCGTAAAGTTAACGAGGTGGGTGTCATTATTGTATTGCCTTGAATGTTATATGGGTTGTTGGTGTATTTCGAACTGAACTAAACAAATATCAATCTATAACTAAGAACACAAGAAAACAATTAATAAAAATGGCAAGCTTCTGAATGATATGATATGTATCTTACGAGATACATAATATGCGATTTCACGAAGGAGGTGGGAAGTTGTAAGAGGGGATTGCACGTAGTAGCTGTTACCAGTGTCCCACATGATAATTATTATGCGATGTAAGCTGGAAGCGACAAAGGGATTGCATGTGGTCGGAGCAACCAGTGTCCCAAAATGAATCCAAATGATCTAAATGAAATTTTATATGATCAAATGATCATGATGAATGTTATCTTATGAATATCATCGATGTTTAAGAAATTAAGCTACTAATAAGATTACCATAAGACACCAAGCTACGAACGAGTTTATACGATGACTTCGAGCAACCCTCCAAAAATCATCTACGCAAAAGCTTATGAATAATCTCTTAATAAAATACCAAGATAATTATATTTTGGCGTACTGCCAATCTGTATAACAGCGTGTAGGATGCCCATACGTGAGAAGTAGCTCACGCCCCCCTTTTTAATACCAAGATAATTATATTTTGGCGTCTTTGTCAATCAGATAAAGCGTGCGGGGATGCCCATATCGAGAAGTAGCTCACGCCCCCCTTTTTAATACCATTTCAGGTTTTGGCTTCGAGGGGCCGGAGCAACAGCAGGGATGACACCGAGTTTCCCAAGCTTTAATAAATTTGATGCATATTTATAGATATATTTTCACTCATATCAAACCTCTCTAAAATAAATGCTTCGCTCTTATGTTGAGTTAATTTATTCATATGCCGAGCAACAAACTCTTTAAAAGTTGCTCGATGATTTAAAATGTATGCTACCTTATTAATGACTGATTTTACTATAATGTCATAATATAATTTTAAATTAAACGGGCCCACACCTTTTCACATTTCATAAATCATTATTAACTGTGCAAACTTATATCTTTTACTCGATGTATTACTTTATAAAGATTTATTTTTTTTAATCCGGGTTTTTGATTACTAAGTAACAACTCGAATCTAGAGTGTTAAAGAGATAAAAGCGTCATTCCGGATTCGGGGAGTTACAGCCGAGCACCGGGCGATCGGGGGCAAGGGCACGCGCGCGGGGACGCACACGTGGGGATGCGCAGGCGGGGA
This sequence comes from Stenogyne calaminthoides, assembly GCA_037126765.1. Lineage (NCBI taxonomy): Eukaryota > Viridiplantae > Streptophyta > Magnoliopsida > Lamiales > Lamiaceae > Stenogyne > Stenogyne calaminthoides. The sequence goes on from JBBCBC010000018.1 coordinate 16,240,407, forward strand.
CGCGCGGGCGGGGCCAAGCTGCCGAAGCAGCTCACGGGCGATGGGCAGGCATGCGCGTAAGCGCGCGCAGATCCGTGCCATTGCTTAGTGCTACCGAGCGACGAGCGGGGATGGCCGGTCAAGACGCGCGCATGCGGATACGTGTTCCGGACCGTGAGCTACCCAATACCGGACGTTGTTTCGGACCTAGACGAAGGACATTTTAAAGAACATGTTGCGGTCGAGTGGGAGCTTTTCGAGACGAACGATGAAGGCTATAAAGACGATTTCTCAAGATCAAGACATGACAAAAATTAACCATGACAATTGGATATATGTGCCCAATGTGTTTAATTTTTGTTTTGATATTTTGCATTATTTTATGCTTATTTAAATTGTGTTTAAATATATGATGCATGAGAAAATGTTTTTAAAAATCTCACCTTCAAAAATTACTAAGTATGTTTAAATAATTAATTGACAATTTTATTCCGGATAATAAAATTGAATTAATTTTGACCTCCATGATTTATTTATTTGTGGATTCTTTTGGAGAAATTCCCCCCACGGGACGGTCAAAAGATAGATTTCACATGAATAAATTTCGAAAGGATGATTGTGGGTTATTATTAGTGGCGACGATGACCCTCCCCACAAGGCTCGTTCAAAACAAAATAATAATTTTGTATTTAATCATGGTTATTACTTAGGTATAAAATTGATATGCATATACTTCCCTGAAGTCCCTGTCAATTTTATATTGGTCAAGTGGGAGCCAACTATTAATCTGGATATTAAAGGTTTGTAACTGTTTTCTTGTTTGTAACCTGCTTGAATGTGTTTAAATAATGACCCACCCCACGTAGCTTATTTAAACTGTTTTAAGATGTTGGCTGATGCATGTTCATATTTTTTTTGAGATTTTAATATGATACATGTGATCGAACCTTGTGATATGTTTGTGCTTATACAAATTGTTATTTATTTAAGTTCAGCATGTCGCAAGCTTTTAATCCACTGTTCAATATACTTAAAGACAATTTGCTTACTGGTGAAAACTTCGTTGATTGGAGTCGTAAACTTACTATTGTCCTCACTGCACAAAGCCATAACTGAGTTCTCACTACACCTAAACCAGAAAAGCCAAATTGTAGGTCCCGAACGGGTTTAGTGAGGGCAGAAGTCTAGAGGGGAGGAGTGAATAGACTTCTGAAAACTTTTTGTGCAGATCAGGTGTGAGGGCGATTAGCTTTGATCGAGAGGAGAGTGAATCGGTTTGGGTTGATAACCAACTTACTAATCGCTCAAGGCAGAGATCGATTCGTAACTATCGGTTTAAGCGATGTGTGCGGAAGCTTAAGTTTTACCGTGTGAAAAACCAGTTTTGATAAATCGATTCCAAAGTTAATCTTTTAATCGGTTGATCAAGTGTCAAGTTTGATCGATCGAAGCTTGGTGCTAATCGATCTCAACTTGGAATATGTATGCGCTTTTAAAGGTTGTGTGCGATTGTGTGTCGTTAATCAAAGCGGTAAAGGCACACAAGATTTATAGTGGTTCTGGACAAACCGGATCCTACGCCCACTCTTCCCTATCACAAGGGCACCTACTTAACCAACTGGACTTTTTTTTATGTGTAAGTCCAACACAAGACACCAACTAGATGTTTAAGGAGTTCACACTCAACCGATCCCGAGAGATCGAACTAGAAACCCTAGTGCGAATCTTGCTAAACAACTTAACCTAACTTGGGGGTTTGGGTAAGATTGTTTTTGGTTCCAACTATGAAATCTTTTCTTCACAGTATAAAAACCCTCTAACAAACTAGATGAAAAGATTTCTATGCTAAGAACTTATGGGATGAACACTTAATAAAAATTAATCTTCTTGTTCGTGTTCTTGTCGGAAATCGATATTAGCTTGAGCTTCTTGATTGTTGGCGTTTGGTTGTTTCACTCTGAAGTGTGATCCCATATTTATAGACCTTGAAATCAAAGAGCCGTTGGAGAGCAATTTGAATTTCAGGCTATATTAGGTAGGTTTTCTTGAGATTGATGTGGCGTCTTGAGAACGGCATGGCCGAAAAGCGTGAACTTGTATTTTATATCCGTTAGAGAGAGCAAAGATCAAATCCTTTAATTGTCGGCTCCGATCATACGTGTCTTGTTCTTATTGGTTAATGACGCACTTTTTAGTGTTTGTTCTTCCAACTAAGGTTGACATTCTTCTTGTTCGGATCATAGGCGTATGATTAGGTGAAACATCGGTTTTTTTCACCGGTGAGCCGACGGGTTGACTTAGCTTCAACTAGCGGACTTTACCGATGTAGGTCTTTCCGTCCGATCTTTCGGAAGTCATCCGATCTTCAAGTATTACGAGTTTGAGCTTTATGACTTGGTGAGATATATCGACTAGATCGTAACGATCCGATCTTCTATTCTTGTCTTGCATTTTTGGCCTGTCGGATATCAGCTGTCCTTTGAGTCTTCAGGATCGACCTATACATATTGAGTTTCCCCTCAATATGTGACCTATCTATTTCATCGGTTGTTCTATACAATCATTATCAATCGGTCTCCTATAGCGGTAATATAAACATCGGTCATTAAATGTGTCCGATTGGTCCTATTACATGTGTTTTTGGAACTTTCATCAAAACTATAAATTTCCCAACACAAATGATGAGTCAACTAAAGCGGTTAAGAAAGAATATGCTGACTGGGAGCGTTCCAACGAAATGACAAAGTGTACCATCTTGGCTTCAATGTCAGATGTGTTGCAACACCAACACCAAAATGTTGAGACAGCTGCAGACATCATGACTAGTCTTAAAGCGATGTTTCAACATCAGAACTGTGTGGCTCATCAGATCACCATGAGGGAACGTCCGTAAGGGAGCACGTTCTCCAGATGATGGCTCACCTTAACAAGCTTGAGGTGCTTGGCGCTGAATACGACATCGAGACCAAAATCAATTTCGTGATCCACTCTCTGCCAAAAAGTTTTGAACAGTTCAGGCTGAACTACCAAATCAACAATCAGAAGTTCTCGATGCCTGACCTGTTGCAAGCTTTAGTCTCGGCAGAGGCGATATTGGGGCAAAATAGCCAAGCCTTGATGGCAAATGGACCTTCTTCTTCTTCTAGGCCAAAGGGTGATAAGAACAAGAAAAAGGATAAAGGCCACAAGCAAATGAACTCAAGTGTTGCCAAGGGCAAAGAAAAGGTGAAGGGAGGTGGAGGAGTGAGTAAACCAGCTAAGGGGAAGTGCTTCAACTGCGGTGAAAAAGGACATTGGAGGTCAGCCTGTTCCAAACCCAAAAGGAATGGAAAGAAAGGTAATTATCACGCACTAGTTGTTGAAACTTGTTTAGCGGCGTATGCCTCCCATTTATGGGTGGTGGATGCGGGATCCACTGTTCATGTTTGTTTCACTTTACAGGGGTTCAAGCGGACCCGGCAACTTAGTGGGAGTTAGATCCTCATCACACTGGGCGATGATACGGGAGTGGCAGCTGAAGCAGCGGGAGAAGTGCACCTGTCTTTTGAAGACAGAGTTTTAATTTTAAGAGATGTTCTTTACGTTCCTAGTTTTAGAAAGAATTTAATTTCGGTTTCTAAACTTTACCTTGATGGATATTCGGTTACTTTTAACAAAGTTGTTACCATTTCTCTTTATGATAAATTTATCTGTCATGGAACGTTGTCGAATAGTCTCTATACAATTAACTGTGCAGACCACTCACAAAATGCATCCTATAACACATCAATTGTTTCCGATAAAAGAAAACGTTCATCAGACATGAACGAGACACTTCTACGGCATCTAAGATTGGGACATATTAATCCAAAAAGGATTCAAAGGTTGGTAGAAGATGGTTCATTGGAGTCTCTCTGGGTTGAACCAATCCCAACTTGCGAATCATGTTTGGAGGGTAAAATGACCAAGAGGGCATTCGGAGCCAAAGGGAATAGAGCCAAAGAAGTGTTAGAAATCGTTCACACAGACGTGTGTGGTCCAATGTCAATCAAAGCAAGAGGAGGTTATGAGTATTTCGTCACCTTTATTGATGATTAGTCAAGGTACGGCTATATTTTCCTTATGAAGCATAAATCTGAGACCTTTGACAAATTCAAAGAATTTAAGGCTCAAGCAGATAATCATAGGGAAAACGTATCAAGTCTCTACGATCTGATCGTGGAGGTGAGTACCTCAGCGATGAGTTTTTGAACTACTTGTCAGATGAAGGGATTGTATCCCAGCTAAATGCACCCGGAACCCCTCAACAAAACGGGGTTGCAGAGCGAAGAAACAGAACAATTTTAGAAATGGTTAGATCAATGATGAGTTATGCGGATCTACCCAAGTCGTTCTGGGGTCATGCCTTGGAAACAGCGGCTTATATTTTGAACTTGGTGCCATCCAAATCGGTTCCCAAAACTCCCAAAGAATTGTGGACCGGACGCAAGCCCAGTTTGAGACACATGAGAATTTGGGGGTGTCCGGCCTACGTGTTGGACAAGGAAGCCAAAAAATTAGATCCTCGATCAGAATTAAGGTTGTTTATAGGATACCCCGAGGGAACAAAAGGGTGTATGTTCTATGGTCCCGAAAATCAAAAGGTGGTAATAAGCACCCACTTTAGATTTTTGGAAGAAGACTATGTGAACGAAAGAAAGCCCAGAAGTGAGATTATCTTAAATGAGCTAAGGGGGTTAACCTCAGTGCCAACTGTACAAGATGACATACCAAGAGACACACTTACATAATCGGAACATCGTCGTAGTGGGAGGGTTGTAAGACAGCCCGAGAGATTCATGGGGATAGGAGAGTCCTCGTACTTAGTCCCCGGTCAAGATGAATCAGACCCATGGACTTACGACGAGGCAATCCAAGACAAGGATGCGGTTTCTTGGCAAACAGCAATGGAAGCCGAAATGAGTTCTATGGATCATAACAAAGTGTGGGAGCTATTTGAACCACTTAATGGGGTCAAACCCATTGGCTGCAAGTGGGTATACAAGAGGAAAAGAGGACCGGACGGGAAGGTGGAAACCTTCAAGGCAAGGCTTGTGGCAAAAGGTTATACTCAGAAAGAAGGGATCGACTAGGAGGAAACCTTGTCACCTGTAGCAATGCTCAAGTCCATCTGAATTCTCTTGTCGATTGCTGCGCATCTCGACTTTAAAATCTGGCAAATAGATCTCAAGACGGCTTTCCTTAACGGAAGTCTTGAAGAGGAAATCTATATGCAACAACCCCAAGGCTTCATCGAAAAAGGCCAAGAACACCTAGTTTGTAAGCTCAAGAAGTCCATTTATGGACTCAAACAAGCATCCAGAGCTTGGAACCAATGTTTTGATCAAGTAATAAAGTCTTATAGGTTTGATCAAAACGAGTACGAAAGTTATGTGTACAAGAAGCGTATAGAACTGCATTGGTATTCTTAGTACTATACGCAGATGACATTCTGCTCATCGGGGGCGATGTAAAGGTGTTGTCAGACGTAAGGGCATGGCTTTCAAAATAGTTTGATATGAAGGACTTAGGGGAAGCCGGGCACATCCTTGGGATCAAGATCACTCGAGATCGCAAGAAAGGAATGATAGGCTTATCGCAAGCTTCATATATAGACACTGTCTTGAAGGGATTCAGCATGCAGGATTTCAAGAAAGGCTTCGTACCTTTCAGGCATGGAATCCATCTATCCAAGGAAATGTGCCCTAAGACACAAAAGGAGATAGATTACATGAAAGACATTCATTATGCTTCGGTTATCGGAAGACTTATGTATGCAATGCTGTGCACGAGACCGGATATCTGCTTTGTCGTTGGCATGGTGGAAAGATATCAAAGTAATCTCGGGAAAAGAGCATTGGACGGCAGTTAAGAACATTCTGAAGTATCTGAAAAGAACTCGGGATAGAATGTTAGTTTATCAGTCAGATAGTCTAATTCTCATTGGTTACACGGACTCGGATTTCCAATCAGACTTAGATTCCAGAAAATCTACCTCCGGTAGTGTGTTTTGCATGGGGGGAGGAGCCATGACATGGAGAAGTGTTAAGAAGAAATGCATCGCCGATTCTACCATGGAAGCCGAATACGTAGCTGCTTGCGAGGCAGTGAAAGAAGCGGTTTGACTCAAGAACTTCCTAGTGGACTTGGATGTAGTTCCGAATTTTCCCTGCACAATCACTGTTTACTGTGATAATGCCGGAGCAGTTGCAAATTCAAGGGAACCAAGAGCCCACAAGGCCAGCAAACACATTAAAAGGAAATATCATCTTATACGAGAAATTGTTAAGAGAGGAGATATAGAGGTGGCAAAGATCGCGTCAGAAGACAACCTAGAAGATCCATTCACAAAGGGTCTGCCTCAAAACACATTCGAGAGCCATGTGGAATGAATGGGTGTCAAGACTGTTGTCAATCTGCTTTGAGTATAAGTTGGAGATATTATTAGGTTCGTGTAGGTGACATTAGATGTCACGTGTTAGGAACTAAACGAGATATGATGTAGTATACTTAAAAGCAGACTTTGAGTATAAGTGGGAGATTGATGGGGTTATACTGGAAAGTATGCTTTTACTTTGTATAACCAAACTTAATTTCTGTCTTATTTACTGAAATAAATTATTTATCACTGATGATTTAAATATGGAATGTTACATATATTTACTGCATAACTGTTCAATAAATAGTACGTGTTACATTGTAGTTAATTTAGTGATACCAGATCATATAAGATTAAATTAACAATCTCTTGTAACTAAAAGTACGTTGTTCACGACCTAGATGGAAATGAACAATCCATCGTGAAAGGTTGAAGTATAAGGCTCAGATTGACTTGTATTGACCAAGAGATTATACTAGTGCATGACTGATATAATGTGATATTTAATGTGATATTTTTGAAAATCCCTTAATATAGGGAGTTGGGATTTTTGTGGAATATTTTAAATATGGAGAAAAGAATATATTGGATATATTCAAGATTTCTTGGAGAGCAAGAAAAAGATTTTCCCATCTTATTCTTAGGGAAAAAATCGGCCACCCCTTGTATTATAAATAGGGGATGAATTTTTCATCCCTAGTACAATTCCATGTGTTGGAAAAGTTAGAAATCCACAAAGATGGTGCAACATAATTTTATTTTTTCCCTTTTTGTTAAATTGTTCGCGAGTTCCTACCACCAGATTGTTGAACGAGGATAAGGGAATACTTGAGAAGGTCTTTTGGTGTGTTCGTGTGAACGGGATCCATCTTCTCAACGGTTGTCACTCGAGAGGTTAGTTCACGTAAATTCCGCATGCGTAGGATTTATGTGAACTGTTTATATGCATGATTTGTTGTTGAATTATTATTTGAATTAATATAGGATTAATTCATGCTAGTAATAATTGTTAGAATTAAATTTATATTTAAATATTCATCCCGAATAGATCCGGGCAATTAATTCCACAACAGATCACAGAGATGAAAGAAAAGATGATCGTAGAGAGGATCATAAAGAGAATTGACGTGATGAGAGATCAGATAAGAGAGGTTCTGATTACAGACAAGGTGGAAAGTCTCCTGACAGATCTTACAGAAGAAATGATTCTCCCAACAGAGGAAGTTCTGGAGATTCAAGGGTTTGCTACAACTGTCAGAAACCAGGTCACTACAGTGCTGACTGCCCCGACCTGACTCCCTAGGAGAGAGAAGAAAAGCGGAACAGAAGAGAACAAAGGTTCCGAGACAGAAAAGCAATGGTTGCCGACACATCTGGCATCGATGATTCTTATCTACCTTCATATGACTCAGGCTACTCATCTGTTGAAGATTTATGTCTGATTACCACAATTGAAGATGTCGATGATATGAACTTCTGATCTGATGACGACATCTGTCTTATGGCCAGAAAAGAAGATCAATCTGAGGTAATCTCTAAACCTTCTGTGGTTTCCTGTTCTACACCTGTTGTGCTGAGCACATCTACTGGAGAGATTAACCTGCAGGTCTACAATGACCAGTTGCTTGATGATCTCTCTAATGCAATAGATACTTATACACGAGTGGAAGTTGAGAACGATAACCTAAGGGCTGAGAACGTCCGGCTTGTCAAGGAAATTGAGGCAAGTAAAGCAGCTGAACTAAAATTAGCTGAAACTGTTCAGAAGATGACTACAGAATTGGAGTTTCTGAAAGTCAGCACTACTGATCGGGGAAAGCTGATTAAGGAACAGTTAGCTCTCAATCAACAACAAGCTGGAGAACTCAAAGTGCTTCAGGCTAAGTTTGATGAACTCTTCTGAATGCATAAGAATCTGAAAGCTATTGAGGACAGTTTGCGTAAGAAAATAGAGGTTTTTCTAAAATCATCTAAGACTGTTCAAGATCTGAACAACTATATTCGTACGCCAACTGACAATAAGGGAATTGGGCATGAGAACCCTTCTGGATCCTCAAAAGTCCTGTCTGGTTCACATTAGAAAAGTGTAACCAAACGAGTTTCTGATGAAGATACACGAAATGCCAAATCTGTATCAGATAAGGGAAAAGATCAGCTGACCATGCAAGGTGAGTGTCGGATCAAAAAGGGAACGAAAATGGACCCCAACTGATCAGACATCAGCCGAGGAATCAACAGAAGAATCATGTTCTTCTGAAGAGACCTCAGCCAAATAAGCAGAGTAGGCCTCAGTCTGGACCATCTCGCGAGGGACAGTCTCAGCTGAAGTCGACTCAATCCAAGCTACCTAACAAGCAAGCTAAGGGTAAATTGCTAAGACCACCTATGCGAAAAATATATGAATCTTTTAATGGTAGCAGTCGTACCTACCCTTACAATCAGAAACCTAGGGCTGCTGCACCTGAGCCCCACTGGATCAAAAGAAGACAAATTTCAATGAAAAATCCCAAGTCTTCTGATTCATCCAAGGCTCACACTAATAATCATACTGATCAGATTGCATATGAAGAGACGTATGATTATGTAGATGTTTATGGGAGACAAATAAAGCCTTCTGTTTTCAACAAAGGTGCCAGATTTGTTTGGATCCCGAAAGGTACTTCTAACCCCTCAGGACCCGATTCTACTGGGGTACCTAAGATCTGACTTGTTCGCAGGTTCGAGTGGGACTGGCCAATAAAAGAGGTGTACAAGCAACTATCTGGTACATAGATAGTGGATGCTCAAGGCACTTGACTGGAAGTCAATATCTCCGCAACAACTACATTAAAAAACCAGGCCCACGAGTTCTCTTTGGTGACGACAACTTTGGTTTTACCAGAGGAGTTGGAACCTTAGTGAATGATGATGTATAGGTTACAGGTGTTTCATACGTTGATGGCTTAAGGCACAACCTTTTATCTGTATCACAGTTCTGCGACAACGGATTTAGTGTTGAGTTCTCATCAGATAGATGCACAATCAGAAATCGAGTCACTCAACAGATCCTATTAACTGGCTCCAGAAAAGGAACAATCTACACTGCAGATTGGGACAGTTGTCCAAGAAATGCATGCTTGATTGTTAAGAGTACCAAAAGCACCAGTTGGCTCTTGCACAAGATAATGAGCCATCTGAACTTTAAAACTCTTAATAAGATAGCAAGGATGACCTTGGTTGAAGGTCTCCCGAATGAAGTTTTCTCTAAGGATCAGACATGTGCCGCATGTCAGAAGGGAAAGCAAGTCAAGGCTTCATTCAAATGGATTCCTTCTCCTCCATCCAGCAGAGTATTGCAACTGCTCTATATGGATTTATTTGGACCAGTTACGCCTCTAAATTTCAGTGGACACAAATACACTCTGGTGGTCGTGGACGATTACTCCAAGTTCACCTAGGTTGTATTCTTGTATAAGAAGAATGAAACTACAACAAAGTTACCTGAACTTCTCAAGAAGATTCAGAATGAAAAGGGTCTTAGCATAGTGAAAATCAGATCAGATAAAGGTACAGAATTCTTGAACCAGTCTATATCTGACTTTTGCTCGGAGTTTGGTATACAGCATGAGACATCAGCTGCAAGAACTCCACAACAAAATGACGTAGCAGAAAGGAGAAACAGAACACTTAAAGAAGCTGCACGCACCATGTTAGCTGAGCATGCAACACAAAACCATTTCTGGGCAGAAGCAATCAACACTGCATGTCATATGCAGAACAGATGTTCTCTGACTAAGATTCACTTCAAAACACCCTATGAACTGTGGAAGGGCAGAAAACCTCGTGTTTCCTACTTTCATGTGTTCGGGTTCAAGTGTTTCATACACAACAATGGGAAGAGTTAGTTGAGAACCTTCGATGCCAAGTCAGATGACGGTATATTCTTGGGATATTTCTCAACCAGCAAAGCATTTAGGGTTTTCAACAAACGAACCCTAGTTGTGGAAGAAACACCTCATGTGGTCTTTGATGAGTCAACATCTGATCAGGAGAAATCTGCCGCAGAACAAGATGCACCTGACAGACCAGAATCACTGAAAATGGATCAGTTGAGGCTCAAAGAAAAGGATCCAAAATACGTCACTGCATACATTCCTAACTTTGACCTTGATGATTCACTAGTTCAGTCAGACCCTAAGGTACGTACAACTGTCAGTGAAGAAGCTGGTACAACTGAGAGAGTAACAACTAAACCATCTGGTTCAGGGGGAACACCTGATGTTCCAGAGGATAGACTTCAGCATATGATGAGTCCAACATCAGCTGAGATATGTTCATGCCAAGTGGATCCTACTCAAGTACCTCTCCCAGTCTCTAGAGATGAATCTTTATCAGAAGAGGATGATGTTCTCCAAACTGATGATAATCAGGAAAGAAGGACCTGGATAACCAGTCATCCAACTGACCTAATCATCGGAGACCCATCTGATAGAGTCAAAACTAGACATCAGATTGGTGAAAGTGCAATGTATTGTTGTTATGTGTCTCTGAAGGAACCACTCACAGTTGAAGAAGCTCTTCAATATGCAAGTTGGATTCAAGCCATGCAAGAAGAACTAGAGCAGTTTGAAAGAAATCAAGTTTTGGAACTTGTAGACAGACCAACTCATCAAGATGTGATTGGTACTAAGTGGGTTTTCAAGAACAAGAAGGATGAGCACAATGTGATAACCAGAAATAAGGCAAGACTTGTTGATAAGGGATACTTACAATCAGAAGGGATTGATTATGATTAAACCTTTGCACCAGTCGCTCGCCTGGAAGCCATTCGGCTATTTTTGTCTTATGCCGCTCATAGGGGATTCACTGTGTATCAGATGGATGTAAAAAGTGTATTCTTAAATGGGGTACTAGCTGAGGAAGTTTATGTTGAACAACCTCCTGGCTTTGAAATGAGCAACCAAGTGTACCGTTTAAGAAAAGCTCTTTATGGACTGAAACCAGCTCCCAGAGCATGGTATGATACACTATCCCAGTTCTTGATAGAAAATGGTTTTACCAAGGGTTTGATTGATAGGACATTGTTCAGAACTGAAGACGGTGAAGACATTCTGATGGTTCAGATCTATGTGGACGACATAATCTTTGGTTCTCCCAATCAGGATCTATGTGATAAATTCAGTAAACTGATGCAAGGGAAATTTGAGATATCCATGATGGGTCAGATGAGCTACTTTCTAGGTCTTCAAGTCAAACAAGCTCATACCGGGATCTTCATCTGCCAGGTGAAGTACACAAGGAATTTGTTGGCTAAGTATGGAGTTCATAATTGCAAGGAAGCCAGAATTCCAATGATGACTTCATTCAAAATGGACCCAAATGAAGGTGGTAAGAAAACTAATTGAAAAGAGTATAGGGCTTTGATTGGATCACTATTATACCCGACTGCCAGCAGACCAGATATAACCTTCGCAGTAGGTGTATGTGCCAGATTTCAGGCAAATCCAAAGAAAAGTCACCTGGAAGCAGCTAAGCGGATTCTTAAGTATCTGAAGGGTACTGTAAACCTTGGTCTATGGTATCCAACAGATGATAATCTAGACCTTAGTGGGTATTCTGATTCTGAATATGGAGGTTGTAGGATAGACAGAAAATCAACCTCAGGAACATGTCAGTTTTTGGGAAGCAAGTTGGTCGCAAAATATATGGCCGCAAGAAGCTATTGCTCCCAACTGCTCTGGCTTTGTCAGCAGCTGAGGGATTATAACATTGTAGCTACGAATGTGCCTATCTTCTGTGACAGTAGTAGCTCAATTGCAATAACACAGAATCCAGTTCTGCACACAAGATGCAAGCATGTGGACATCAGACATCATTTTATCAGAAATCATGCAGAAAAGAAGAACATCAGAATGGAAAAGATCCATACTGATAAACAAAGAGCGGACATCTTAACCAAGCCTCTAGCTGAAGTCAGATTCAGAGAGCTATGTAATGAGCTAGGGCTTCTGGATCTTGGAGAAGATGCACCAGAATACTTTGGTGGCTTGATCTCCAATACCAGGTGGTTGCGTGCTTGACCAAAGAAGACGGTCAGTTGAAGAAGAAACTTCAACTGATCAGGTTGGATCAGTCAGGAAACTGATCAGAAAAGAGGATACCAGTTGAAGGGGGAACTTCAACTGATGGATAAGTTCAGTAGGAAACTGATCCGATAGAAGGATTGTTGGGAAATAACTAAGGGTTGATTAAGATCAACACTTCAGAAATCAGAATGGAGCTATAGGAATCTACACTTGTGGTAATTGGTCGACACAATATCGGTCAATCGACACGATTCTACACTTGTGGTAATTGGTCGACATAATATCACCAATCAGATACTCATTTCTGATCTTTCTATTTCTTCTGCTCTTGATCTAGCCTGTTTATTTGATCTTATCTGGTTCCAGATTGTACTCAAGTACATATGACGTACGCCCTGCAAAACATTTAATGCGGAAGTGGGGAATATGTATTAAAATGCATTTATTATGCTTTTTTAAATCCAAAAGTTGCCGGATTAAAACCCTTGACCACACGATTTTCTTTAAAATAAACCGCTTGATCTCAACCATCCATTTCATTTAAACGATTGAAATCCCATCACGATTTTAAATAAATCTCTTTACCCTCCATTTCTATATAAGGAAGAAAGTTTATCTCTTAAATCCTCTTTGCCCTAAATTATTTTCACGAACTTTTTCACACTCTGAAGTTTTCACACTCGTTTTTCAAAGTATATTCAATAGTTTCTGGTAATGTTTTTGAATCGAATCTATTTGGATATACTACTGAATTTTTTTTTTTTGTATTTGTGGGTTCTAGATTCACCTTCTTAACGCTGCATTATCATGAACATGTTTTGGCGAATGTTTGTTCGTATTCTTGTTTATCTATTTTGCTCATGTTATACATATATTACAGATGGCTAAACACGGGATGGGAAAAATTATGTGCAACTATGCCACCCTTCTCAAACAAGTTATTGAGGATAAATATGTGGTATTTGGGGTAACTCGGGACCCTGAATCAATGGAGGTTGAGCAAATTCTGAGGGACAGCGGTTTGGAAGAATTTTGCTCCAAAAACGTGAATCCCGTAATGTAATATGAAGCCTTGGAATTTTTCAAAATCTGGAAGTCACTCAACCAGGAGATGAATTTAAATCTTCAGTGAACGGTGAAGAGATCTTAGTTTCAAATGCTGATTTGATCAGACTATTTGCTCTTCCAAGAGGGAAGATTTCACCGGCTCACTACAGTGAAGATGAAGATGAGACGATTTGTGATGAACTTTTCAGGGAAGCTGACAAGAGTCACACTTCAGGGTTTGTAAAACCAATGCTCAAGAGGAAGTACAGACTGTTATTTGAAATCCTCTCCAAGACCATACTGGGCATCTCCTTCAGTCATGATGGACTAACAGCTGTGAAGATGCATTGTTTGGCTGCTCTGGTGGATCGGGCCAAGAACATCAACTGGATAGGGTCTCTGAAAGAAGATCTAGTGCAAGAAAATAAGAAATTTGGAGTGAATGAGAAGAGGGAAGTCTTTCTCAAGAAGAGACTGAGCAATCTTGGGAAAGTGGCTGTTATTCTACAAGACAATTTGTCAAACATGGAATGGGAGGTGAAAGGATTGAAGCATTACAGGGCCTTTCTTACAGATTCTTCTCCAATTTTTGGCCCTTCTGATACTGATCCACAAAAGACTGAAAGGAAAAAGAAGAAGAGAAAAACTGCCGCAGGAACAGAGAGTTTAGTGAAGGCGACGACTGTTGTTCCTGGGCAAAGGACAAAGAAAATGAGGCAAACCCCCTTGACTCTGTTTATGGAACCTGGAGCAGATGAAGAAGACACCGATACAGAGCAAGAAATGGCTAAGAGTGGGGTAGGGAGTAAGTCAGGTGGATCTGGCCAGAGAGCTCCTGAATCTTCAAGAAAAGAGAAGTCCCAAGCTACCAGTTCACCTGAACAGCATGTGGAAACCCAAGCTAAGGGGAGTGAACCAGTTCAATCTCCCTCACCGCAATCCAGAACTCATTCACCTGCTGGATCTCAGTCTGCCTGTCCACAACAGATGGTTTGCACTCCTTCTCCAAAATCAAGCCCTAAGAAGTTTGAAACTGTTCCTGCTCAGCCAGGGGAACAAAGAACTGAGGTGCCTTCTCCGCCTGCAGCCTTAGATGTTCAGCAACCTGAAATCCCTGAGGGTGTGCCTTTTGAGCATCCGGTTTCAACCACTGATCAACCCGATTCATCAACTTCAAAAGCCATCCCTGAATCAAAGGTCGCCAAGACAATATCTGTTCACATGATCAGACTACGGATTGAGATGGATCTGGATGAACTGTTCCCAGAGTTGAATGAGACGCCTCTGATCAAAGATGAAGTTTTAGAGATTCTTGCTTGGAGAGATCTTCGTCAAAAGAACTTCACTAACTTCATCATGGTCATGGAACAGATGGGCGGGCAGATGAATTTGCTGACTTCAATTTCACCATGAAGAGAGCAGCTGGAGTAAACTCTCCCGTGGATCTACTATCTGCAGAAGCGGTAAAAGAGCTGGTTTAAGGGAAGTTGGGTAAACCCATTGAAGAACCTGCTACAGAGAAAGATCAGATGGTAGTGGCAGAAATTGCCAATGAAGGTGGAGCTGGTGCTGCAGTACTTAACCAACCACCAGAGGCAAACGTGACTGAGGCAACTGTTGGACTTCCTCAAGGTCCAACAGGTCAGGCCATGCTGGACATTCCTGCAACTCACTTCACTTCTGATCAGTTGAAAGAGATCAGAACCTGTTTCAAGGAATTACTGCAACAGGAAGTTGAAGTTGTGCTGGCGAACTCCATTAGCAACTCTATAACAGAACATTGCTAGACGTCAGTTCAGGTTATGATGGAACAAAGACAGTATATGGAGTCTCAGGTAACTGAACTGAAAGAGCAGTTTAAAACTGATGTCAATGGAGGACTTCACAAAAGCTATAAAGGATAATCTGGCAAAGATTGCCAATCTTGAAGTCTCTCTACTTATAGCTACGGAGAAGCTGAACTCCTCTGAAGAGAAATTTGACAAGCTTATACTTACCTTCTCGACTGCCATTGAGACTTCCAAACACGAACTAGTGAACAAGATTCGTGAGGAGACTGTTCCAGCTCTGGGTCTGACTTTGACAGATCTCAACTAGGCCATTGCTATCAGTTTTGGCTCCATGACTTCCCATCTTAAACCCCCTGTTTGATCAAACCAAAAAAGGGGAAGGACAGGTTGAGAAACCAATCAAGCCGATCAGAACATCAGAAGATCTTATCCAAACTGTTGAAGCACATGAAGAAAGACTTGCTGATTTGGATAAACTAACTGTTGAGGTCAGAGCACGGCTAGAAAGATCTAAACTGGAAACTAAGAAAGCTGGTCCCTCACCGTCTGCACCTTCACATCCGCTTGCTCCTATTGCCACTCAGGGAATCACAAGGAGTGCTTCAGCTGCTCAGGTTGAAGCTGACAAAATTCTGGCAATAAAGATGACAAAAGAGCAGTTGGCTGAAGAAGCAAGACTGAGTGAGGAAGAAAGGAGGAAAGAAAAGGTGACTGATACTGAAAGTCTGAAGAGGAGATATTGTTGGGAGATGAATTTAATAAAAAGAGATTTTGATTAGATCCCAAAACCCCTGAGTATGACATGTTCAGGATAATCTTGATAGTTAAGTCAGGATTCAGTTTTAGAGTGTTCAGAATGTTATCTGCAAAATGTATAGTCGCCAGATATAGATCAAAGATAGGTTTCAAGACTCAAAGGAGAAACCGAGAATCAAGACTTCGGTGAGAAATCGAGATATCAAGACTCAAAGGAGAAACTAAAGACTCAAAGATGAAGACTCAAGATATCACCAAGATATATGTGAAGACTCGTAAGTCATCAAGACTCGTAAGACACTAAAGACTCGTAAGACATCAAGACTCGGAGAAGACATCAAGACTCGTAAGACATCAAGACTCGTAAGACCTCAAGACACAGAAGATCAAGATGAAGATCAAGATCGAAGACAGATGATATGAAGGCACAAGAATTATCAAGACTCGTAAATGTACTGAATGCTCAGTATAAACCTGAATGTTCCGAGGCACTGAAAATATCTATCTGAAGGATTCAATATTGAGAAGAAAGCGATTCCTAAGAAAAATAGATATTGCCCAAGACATTCTCATGCAGACAAAAGGAACTAAGACAAAGTGTTGTTAAGGTTATATCACTCAGAGATGTAACCAAAAAGAGTCGTTGTGGTTGTCTACCTTTAACTGGAGACAAAAGTCAAAAAGAAAAAACAAAGATCGCACATTATCGACATCGACAATGATGAAAGTCATCAAAACATGTCAGTAGTACTATGTTCCAGACTGCAAAAAGTGATGACCAGCTACATGAAAAGCAGTTTACCTAAAACGTGCTAGGTAGTCTCAAACCCTAAATATAGCTGTTCATCACACACCATAAGAGGAAACTCATGGAGTTATCTCTTCCAACGGATAGTTTTTCAAGAGTGACCTTTGTGTATGCCTATAAATACTTGTGACCATCTACATTGAAGGTTACGGGAAATTTATAAGCAACTCAAGAGCTAAAACTTATTATTGGAAGTTGAAGCACTCGAAAACCCAAGAATTTCCCAAGTGCTTTATTTCGAAGAGAGCTCATTCCACTAAGCCTAGCTTGATAAGATATATCCAAAGCTTAGTCGAGATATCCTAGCCTTTTCATTGTTCTTCATTGTAAAGGATATCTCATCCTAGTTGGAAACCAACCAAGAAACCCCAAACCCTTTGTAAGGTAGTTTGAGTGTGATTGTTGGTGAGATTGGAGTTGTAAAGAGTTAGTAAACTACATTGAGGTAGTCAGAAAGCTCTAGAGAAGAAGTGAGTAATCTATCTTGGATAGACAGAAAGCTTGTGTGTGTTTTAAGTTAGTAAACTACAGAGGTAGTCAGAAAGCTCAAAATAGAAAGGTTAGTAAACTACAGAGGTAGTCAGAAAGCCTTAGGAAGTGATTAGTGAATTTCTCTGAAGAGATCAGAGAGAGTGGACGTAGGAGCTTGAGTCTCTGAACCACTATAACTTGCTGTGTTCTTTGCTTTCTGTTTTGCTTTGATTAACGGTTGCATATCTTTAAACTGAAAGCATATTTTCACTGATATTCAGTTGGAATCAATCCACTGAAGTTGCATCTGAACTGAATCACAGCCTAATCACTGTTCCATTAAAAAGGAAGGTTTTCAGCAAAGCTTAAAACGAGTATAAACTAATGGCCAACCATTCCGCACATCTGAGTAGCTAGAACAGATAGTTACCAAACTGAACTTACTCTTCTGAGGATTCAGTAAGTTAGTTATCTGATCCAAGCAGCTCAGGATCTCTAAAAACTCAGGATCAGTTGGGATTATCTGAGGTATGTGAAAGAAACCAGATCTTTGTCTCGAGATAGACTTTGACTCGAGCGATTTTGTCTTCTCAGACCAAACCATCGTGACAACTGACCCAAGCTGACCTCAGTAAAGAAAAAGTTTTAAAAACATTGAACACATGTATTCCCCCCCATACACGTGTAAGACTCGTTTGCACCGGGACCAACAAGTGGTATCAGAGCAGTGGTTCAACTTGACCACCTGCTTTGTTGACCAAAGTCTTATTTGCTAAAATACTTGTGGTCTATCTGAACAGATCTTACTTGTTGAATTCTTAAAAGACTCAGATAAAATGTCTTCTAAGAAACTTCCCATGTTCTCAGTAGAGAACTATGATTTATGGAGACTGAGAATGCAGGCTCACCTGTATTCCAAACATGAACGTATGTGGAGAGTGGTCTCTGAAGGGCCATTCCAATTTATAGTGTGGTGAATCCCAGAGGAACAGAAAATGAGAGAAATGATCCCGAATAGAATTTCCTAAGTCGATGACCAACTGGACTCTGAGGAGAGGAAGTTAGTCAATCTAGACTATATTGCTAAAGACACACTATACAGTACAATTGTTGATGGTGTGATGGGAATGATTTCTCACTGTAATACTGCAATAGAAATTTGGGATACACTAGCTGTAATGTGCTAAGGCACAGATCATATCAAGGAAAACAAACTTTCAGTTGCCATTGGAAAGTATGATAGTTTTGAAATGGAAGAAGGTGAATCAATAGACAAATTGGAAGTCAGGTTCACTAGCATTATGAATGATCTGAATGCACTTGGAAAGAGATATCCACAGAGAGAAGTGGCATTGAAAATTCTTAGTGGTCTTTCTAAGAAATGGGATATTCATGCAGTGGTGATTGAAAACACCAAAAACATTGATTCAATGCCATATCAACAAGTCTTCTCTGAGCTGAAGGCCTATGAGTTTGTAATTTATAAGAAATCTAAAAAGGCTGACAGCAAAGATGATTCATCATCTAGTAAAAATGTGGCTTTCAAAGCCAAGGATAAAACCTGCAAAACTAGAGAGTCTGAGAACTCCCTTGCTAAAAATTAGGATGAGCTTGAGGATAAGCTAGCACTGATGGCTAGGAGGTTTGAAAGACTTAATAGTCGATATGGAAAATATAAAAACTATTACAGGAATCACAGGTACCAAAAAAAAGCTGAGGATAAATCAACTGAGAAGAAGAAGGACCAGAAAGCTGAAGGATCTTCATCCAAAAGGAAGGACTCCAAGTCCAAAGAAGAAAGTGATCAGGATGATGATGCCAACAGATGCTACAATTGCCAAAAGAAAGGTCACTTCCAGTATGATTGTCCTGACCTAAGTGCTAAGGAGAGAAGAGAAAGACAAGCTAAAAGAGACAAGAAGTTCTCTAGCAAAAAGGCCATGGTTGCAAAAGAAGAACATTCTGAGGAAGGATCTAGCTCTTCAGATGAAAAATTCTCAGACAGTGAAAGTGATGAAGGACTATGCTGTTTTACAAGAACTGCTAAATGAAACTCAAGAGCAGAATAAGGAACTGAAGGCTGAAAATCTTAAGTGGAAAGACTCTAGCAATACTGAAATCACTTCTCAATTAATGGGAGCTACTGATGAACTGGATGTTCTGAAAGTACAACTCTCAGAGAAAGAAAAGTTGATAGTGACCCTAACTGAAAAGCTAGTGAAATCCACTAAAGAGATTCAGCTGATAAAAACTAAGTTCAATGACCTCTCTGAGAAGCATGAAACTCTACAGAATCTGGAGGATAGTCTTGTGAAGAAGCTAACTCTATTGAATCGTGATCTAAAGTAATAGATGAAATTTGAGTTATCGAGACCGCCACTATAAAATCTGGATTGGGATACATTCGGGGGAACCTCACAAGGTCATCCGAATCTTTGCATCAAGTAGCAAGAAGACAATCTTTGTTAAACCAAATGGCACCTACACTTCAAATCAAGAAATGCCCAAGGTGTTAGACAAGGAAAAGGACCTATGGTTCCAAAAAAACTGAATGATCAGGTAAGAAAGCCCAAACCTCAGGTGAAGGCTGGAAAACCGAAAGCACTCGAAGAGAGGGAAAATTTCGTGCAAGTACTTCAAGCCTCAAAGCTAAGAATGCAAACCCGAAAGGATCTCTGTTGAACCATCGAGGAATCTTGAGAAGAAAAACTTTCGCCAGAGACATTCTCAATCAAGAGACCAAGTCCTCATTATACCGAAAGACCCAAACCAAAGACAGCAACCAACTGAACCCCACTTGCCTAAGGGTAAAGGTTACCTGAACCTGAGTCAGCAAAGATTCAGACCGGCTGCACAGAAGCCAAAGCAAATGAACAAAAGGCCTATACCAAAGAAAAATTCTAAGGCTCATGTTCATGCCAAGGCTAGCACTCATACACAGGACACTGCTAAGGCACCCAGAGTAGTAAATGTGTATGTAGATGTTTATGGAAGACAGATCAGCCACTCTAAAGTGATTAGAGTTGTCAAAGTGATTTGGATTCCAAAAGGTACAAATTTAACCTTGTAGGACCCTACACAAATTGGGTACCTAAGAATTGATCTATTTTTCAGGAGGAAAACAAGGGCACTGAGCTGATTGAAGATCACATAGAGACGATGAGTGGAGATGAAATTGCCCCCCTTTGTATGGTATCTTGACGGTGGATGCTCAAGACATATGACAGGATTCAAGAAGATACTCAGTGACTATGTTGAACAAAGAGGCCCTCAGATCACATTTGGAGATAACTCCAAGGGACAGACTGAAGAATATGGAACTTAGGAAATCGACTCAGTTCATATCCATGGTGTTTCATATGTATCTGGATTGAAGCATAATTTGCTTTCAATAAGCCAATTCTGTGATAAGGGTTTTAATGTTGAGTTCTCTAAGAACTTATGTTATGTGAAAGATGATATCTCACAGAAAATATTACTAACTGGTACAAGAAAAGGAAATGTGTATCTTGCTGATTGGAGTTCAACTCCTAAAGGTACATGTTTGGTTGCTAAAAGTTCCACAGGTACCAGTTGGTTATGGAATAAAAGGATGAATCACCTGAATTTCAAAACCCTGAATAAACTTGCAAGATTAGCTCTTGTGAGAGGGTTGCCAAATGAAGTGTTCAGTAAAGAACATGTTTGTGTTGCGTGCCAAAAAGGAAAACAAGTTAAAGCATCATTTAAAAGCAAAGTAGATGTTTCTACTGAGAGAATACTTCAGTTGTTGCATATGGATCTATTTGGTCCAGTAACACCAGTGAGCACTAATGGCAGGAAATATACACTCGTAGTAGTTGATGACTACTCAAGATATACTTGGGTCATATTCCTACTCAGTAAGAAGGAGACTCAGATAAAGCTGCCTGAATTACTGAAAAGACTCAGTATTGAAAAGAACCCGAGTGTGGTCAAAATCAGATCTGACAAAGGAACTTAATTTATAAACCATATTATATCTGATTATTGTGCAGCAAATGGAATTACTCATGAAACATAAGCTGCAAGGACCCCTCAACAAAATGGTGTTGCTGAGAGATGGAACAACACTTTAAAAGAAGCTGCAAGGACCATGATAGCTGAAGCTGAGATTCCTAAAAGATTTTGGGCTGAAGCTGTCAACACTGCATGCTATTCACAAAACAGATCCATGCTGACCAAGAGTCAAGGCAAAACACCATACGAGTTTTGGAATGAAAGGAAGCCTCTTGTTTCTTTCTTTTGTGTGTTTGGTTGCAAGTGTTTCATACACAATAATGGTAAAGATCAGTTGAAAACATTTGATAGCAAAGCTGATGGAGGAATATTCTTAGGATATTCTGAAGTTAGTAAAGCTTTCAGAGTTTACAACTGTAGGACTCTTATTGTGGAGGAAACACCTCATGTTATTTTTGATGAATCTACTTGTGTTCAGAAGAAACAGGAACATGATGCAGAAGAACTGACCAAGAGAACCACCAGATTAAGCCTGAAAAAGAATGACAAATCATCCACTGAACCTGAAAAGAAGAAGTCAGTCACCTTCTATGAATGGAGTGACTCAGACTCAGACAAGGAAGTTCAGGATGGAACTCAGAATGGTGAAACTCAGGAAAGCCAACACACCAAAGGTGACCAATCTGAACAGACACCAGTTCAGACTCAGGTATGTGATGCCAATGAAGATGTGGTCACAGCTGAGGCAAATTCTGAATCTATCAACCAAAGGGGAAATGTTCTGAATAGAATTTTCCCTGAGGAAGATGATTCCCTTTCTCCTTTTTTGTTGTTCCCTGAATTTAATGAACTAACTGAACCTAACATTTCAAATGTTGAGGATATTATTGAAGGGGGAACATCTAGAAGAAGTTGGTTAGATAGTCATCCTACAAGTCAGATTGTGGGTGATCTAACTGAAGGTGTTAAAATAAGAAGGTTCCATGGAGAGAGTGCACTATTCTGCTGCTTCCTATCAGAGAAAGAGCCTACTGAGATTAAAGAAGCTCTACAAGATTCTCATTGGATTCTTGCTATGCAAGAAGAAATTTGAATCAATTCTCAAGGAATGAAGTATGGGGGAGGAAATTTGGTGGATAGGCACGAAAGGCACAATGTTATTGGAACCAAGTGGGTATTCAAGAATAAAAGAGATGAGAACAACAACATTGTAAGAAACAAGGCAAGGCTAGTTGCACAAGGTTATTCCCAAGAAGAAGGCTTGGATTATGATAAAACCTTTGCACCTGTTGCAAGACTAGAAGCCATCGATTGTTTCTTGCATATTTGCCCACATGAAGTTCTGATCTATCAAATGGATGTGAAAAGTGCATTTTCGAAGCGGTGTGCTTAAAGAAGAGGTTTATGTGGAACAACCTCCCGGTTTCAGACAGAATGACCAAGTTTACAGGCTCAGAAAAGCCTTGTATGGTCTTAAGCAAGCACCAAGAGCATGGTATGATACCCTTTCTCAGTTTCTTACTGACCACGGTTTTGTCAAAGGAACTGTTGATAGAACTTTGTTCAGGATAGAAGATAGGAAGATATCTTACTAGTTCGGATATATGTTGATGACATCATTTTTGGATCTCCAAATCATCGGTTGTGTGAAAAGTTTTTACAATCGATGAAAGGCAAATTTGAGATGTCTATGATGGGGAGATGAATTTCTTTCTAGGTCTTCAAGTGAAACAATCAAAGGAAGGAATCTTCATCAACCAGGTAAAGTACACCAGAGATCTGATTGCCAAATATGGTGTACAAAATTGCAATGCAGTTAGGATTCCCATGAATACTAACTACAAGATGGATCGATCTCGAAGGCAAATCGAAGAAGTCATACCGATTATAGAGGATCATTGGATCATTGCTCTATCTCACGCCAGGTAGGGCGGATATAACATTTCTTTGTTGGGATATGTGCAAGATACCAAGCTAATCCTAAAAATTTAGTCACATGGAGGTCGCCAAAAAGATCTTGAAGTATCTTAAGGGCATAGTGAATAGAGGATTGTGGTGTCGGTGATGATAACCTTGAATTAAGCGGGTTATTCAGATGTCGATTATGGAGGTCAGAGAATTGACAGAAGTCCACTCTGAGGAACTTGTCAATTTCTTGGAAGTAAGGTCGATATCTTGTTTTTGAAGAAAGCAGACCTCAAAGAGCAACCAAGATACTATTTGAATACATGGTTGCGAGGAAGTTGTTGTGCTTTCGATTCTTTGGCTCAGACAACAATTAAGGGATTATAAGGTTGTAGCCAATGAAGTACCCATATTTTGTGATAATAATAGTATCATTGTTATTTTACAAAATCCGGTATTGCACACCAGATGCATGCATGTGGATATCAGACATCACTTCATCAGAGATCATGTCGAGAAAAAGGATATCAGGATGGAGAAAATTCATCCGATATAGAGAGTCGATATCTTGACTAAACCTTTGGCTGAATCAAGATTTCAGGAACTATTAGTTGAATTAGGGATGTTAGATCCAGGTGTATAGAGTAAATCTAAAAAATTGAAGGTTTTCAGATGCATGAAGTTTTCTCAGAATTCTACTGAGAAACTCAGGATAAAATTGGAAATACTGAACTGAGTCTTGAAGAAACTCGGATAATCAAGTTCAAGTTAAAAGATCGGTATCATCTTGACATTTTATCAAGGTCAATACTCAGTAAGACTGATAGGGAAATTAGTCTGAAGAGGTAATGACTCATGCAACTCATTTATTGCTTAAGTGAAACTCAGTAATCATTTGGAATAAATACAAAACACCTGAAGAATGTTTTTGGGCGGGACCTTTGAAATTCCAAGGAAGGTCAACAGTCATTAAATGCTCTGTTGCTTTTATTCACCAATGAGGTTAAATTGGTGGCTTACTTTTCGTGAGAGTCCTTTCGCATACCCGATTAATCGTGGATTAATCTTAACCATTGATTCTCACCAAACCGATATGAATTCCCACGAATCGGTCTATATATTCCTTGAGAAGCCAATTCAAGCCATTTTTTTATTAAACCCTCATTCCCAAATCACTCTGCAAAATAAAATCCCCTTTGCCCAGAAATCTTCATCGCTCGAAACCCTAACCTTCAAATCTTCAAAATGACTCTATCCATTTTCGACAGATTGGCCGAAACAAATAAACCATGGTATGAGTACGTGGTTTCTCTGGAGAGTACATCAAATGCTAAGCATGAAGAAGAGGCGCTTCATTTGATCCAACTAGCGAAGCTGGCGAATCTAGTCGCGAGCCGACCAGAGGCTGAGTATTCTCGTGAGGTAATAGAGTTCGTCTCTAATATGGAAATAGATGAGGATGATAATATTGAGTCCATGATTTCTGTTTCGCATTTAGAGCATACATTGAAGTATGTAGATTTTGTTCGGGAGCTATACATAGTCCCTAGAAATCTAAACGATGTTTTTGAGTTGTGCGATAGGGGAGATGATCCCACTTTGTATATGTTAGGTCTAGAGCAAGAATATCTTGATAGGATTACTGAGAATCCTGTTAAGTTTGAGGCGACTTTACATAAGAGGCATTTAAGGCCAAAGTACAGAGTTTTGATGGATATTGTGAGCAAGTGTCTAATGAGTCGATCGGGGAGTTTTGAGCAGATTATCACTCCCAAACTCCGATTGATGGCGGCGATTGAGGACTCACCCACCAAGGATTTCAACTGGCTGAAGTATCTGATCAAGGTGGTGAGTGAGCAAGCCAAGGTCATAAAAAAAGAGGATGGCTCAATTTCTATCAAAGGCAAGATCCTCCATGCCACCAAAATAGCTTTTATTTTGGAAGTGTGTCGAGAGGAGGAGGATATCTTTACCAACTCTACTCCTTTCCCTAAGTCCAAAGTAATGTTCAAGCCCATTGCTGAAAAGAGGACCATCAAAGGGAAGAAAGAGAAGAAGGTGGAATCACCAGTTGCTGCTGCTACTGAAGAAACCCAACAAGCCAGGGGTAAGGCTTTGTTGGAGGCCAAGAAGGAGCAGGGTGAAAAATTGAAGAAACAAAAGACCCTGGCTCCAAAGCGCAAAAGGATGGTGGTTCTCACTGATGATGATGAGAAGAGTGAGGCTGAGGAGATTCAACCTGAGAGCCAAACTGCTCAGAAATTGCCTTTACATGTATTGGCTCAGGCTATCTCAAAGGCACAGGATCAAACTGAGGAGCAAGTCTTCTCTGAGGTTCTTGAGACGTCGCTAAGTTCTGACAAGTTCTCTCAAGAAATATTCCAAGGACCTCAGACCTCAGAGAAAGTTCAGATTCCTTCTGAGGAAGTGCCGGCTCAGACCGCAAAAGATGCTCAGATTTTAGCTGAGGAAATGCCCACTCAGACCTCAGAGCAAACTGAAATTCCTACTGAGGAGGCGCCAGCTCAGACCTCAGAACCAGTTCAAATTCAGACTGAGGAGTTGCCTGTCCAAACCTTAGATGTTGCTAAGCCTCAGGAGACGATGAACTTTGATGAGCTCCTGAGTGATCTTTTACTTGATCCTACAGCGAACTTCTCTACTGAACCTGAGAGCCCGATGCTCAAGAAGGGTGAAGCTGAAGAGACCGAATGGCGAAGCAAGGGGGAACGGTTCATTCTTGACCGCTACCCTGAGCTTAGCTCATTCCCTGACCTCCAAGACATCTTCTTCAGATTGAGGTCAACGGTCTTCATCCTCAACCAGACTCTTCCAGAAATGCTCAACATAGCTTCATTCAGAGGCGAAGACTGGTGGAACGAGGAAACAGCTCTGCTCACTGAATTCTCAGGATACAGGAAAACCAAGCTCAGAATGAAAACGTCTGACTTTGATGAGCTGGTAAAGAAGAAGGTTGCTGAGAGGAAGGATGCAGAAGTTGGTGCCCCTAGCTCCAAAGACAAATCTCAGGATGGGGACCAACAAGGGGATGATGAGAGTCAATCTCAGAAGGAGAAAGACCAAACTGATGCTGAAGAGGCTGCTGTCGAACATCCTCAGACTGAAGTTAGCCTTCAGGTAACTTTTGGCACTATTAACAATTATGCCAGGATTACTGAAGTACATATCTTTAAATCTGTAATGTCTGATATGCAGACTGAGGCTCAGGTGGACACCCAGGCTCAGGGTGAATCCCAGACCCAGACTGAGTCTGATGCTCTGGTTCAGACTGAGACTCAGGTTGAACAGCCAGCTCAGGAGACACAACAGATCAGATATGCTCCTGAGATTGATCTCACCCCTGTGATGGAAAAGCTGGAGAAGGTTGAGCCAATCCTGACCAAAGTTGCTCAGATCGAGGAGATATTGGCCAACCAGGTTAAGAAGATTGAAAGCTTGAGTTCTTCTTCAGAACTGGTGCAACTTCAGAACTCTATGACTGAGAAGCTGACCTCCATGGAAGGAAAGTTAGAATAAAGATGGAGGGGGTCAAAGCTGAGCTTAATGAAGAGCTGAAGAAAAGGCATCAGGAGCAGACTGAATCTCTAGAAGCTAAATTGGCAGAGAAGAATGAGAAGCTGGTGAAGAACGCTGTTGAGGAGATGAGCTCAATGCTCATAGCCAAGATGACAGACATGTTCAAGGAAGCTCTCTCTAGCCAATTTGCTCATCTGTCTGAAGAATTCTCAATGGCGAAGAACCACCTTAGAAGGCTCGAGGAGGAGAAGGATCAGTTGGTAGGGGAGGTGCGGAGTGTCAGTAAAGAACAATATCATATGGACACAGCACTCTCCAGGCTTCTACCAGAGTATGATTCCAAGAAGAGGTGCTGATCTCAGGAAATTATTGGATCAAACTCTGAAAGCAAGATGATCAAGGAAGCTGAAAAGAAAATCGTTACCGAAGCCATGAAGGAGATAGAGGCCACTGAGAAGCTGAAGTTTAAGAAGGTGGAGAAGCCAGTCTACACTCAGGTTTCAGAAGAAACAATGCATGAAGTTGCTGCAGAGAAACTGAGTGGTAGAAGAGTTGGAACAAACCAAGCTGGAGCTGAAATGCCAATCAAAAGAAAACTTGTGGCGTTCGAGGAGCCTAAGGGCAAAAGAGTTAAGGCTTCTAAGCCAGTTCAGAGAAAGCTGATTGAGGATATTGAAGAGTTTGAGGAAGTGCCCCAGAAGAAGGTCTTCAATACCAGAAGTGCTCTGAAGTCACTCCAAATTGAGCAAGCAAAGAAAACTGCTGCTTCTGTTTCTGGTGTGCCCGTGATTAGAAAGAAGATAGAAGAAGAGCAGAAAAGAAGGAGTGGTTTCAAGAGGTTCGCGAGCAAGAGAAGAAGGACAGTACAAGCACAAAAATGGCCGCATGTTGACAAGTGGATGTCAATCCAGCTCAACGATGCATGGGAAGAAATCAAGAGAACTTTTTGGTTCTACTATGATGTGCTCAGAGAGTGGAGGGTAGAAAGCTCAGATCCCAATGAGGCGTTCATTGACTACCTCCTGACCTTCTATCCAAAATACCTTCAAGGATGGATCAATCTTGCGGATGAAGGGAAGGTGCAGATAACAATCCCCGGTCCATACCCTTACCCTCCTCCTAGACTTGGAAATGGCTTGGTAAATGAAGCAGCCATTTCTCAAGAAATTGCTCAGTACGCCACTCAGTTGGGCCTGACAGGGAACAATCCTGATATCATTAAAGAGAGAGATGCGCTGAAAAGAAGATATTATGGGATGTTCAACCTTGAGGTGCCTGCTGATGAGGTGGAAGATCAGAACTGAAGAGCCAGAGCAGAAAAGCAAAAGAAGACTGAAGATCAACTCAGAAGACTCTCTTGTAATTTTCCTTTATCTTTTTGTCTTTTTGTTTTTGTTTTTCAGATAAGATTCATTGTAACTTGTAACTGTTTACCTATCATCAATGAAACCTTATCATTTATGCTCAAAAGATAATATCTCATTATCTTAATTTACATATCTTTAATTTTGATATGCCTGAATGTTGCCTCTGAGATTAATTGTTGGGAGATTCTCTGTTTAAGAAATTGTTTGGAGATTCTCTGTTTAGGAAATTGTTGGAGATAAACCAATCTTGTAATAGGATAAACTGAAACCTGAGTATAGGTTAAGTGTTTTGTAACAAGATAGGTTTTGGCATCATCAAAAAGGGGGAAATTGTTGGGAGATTAATTTAATAAAGAGAGATTTTGATTAGATCCCAAAACCCCTGAATATGACATGTTCAGGATAATCTTGATAGTTGAGTCAGGATTCAGTTTTAGAGTGTTCAGAATGTTATCTGCAAAATATATAGTCAGCAGATATAGATCAGGATAGGTTTTGAAGACTCAGTGAGAAACTGAAGACTCAGCATGAAGACTCAGTATATCAGTCAGTATATATGTGAAGACTCAGAAGTCACTGAAGACTCAGAAGACACTGAAGACTCAGAAGACACTGAAGACTCAGAAGACTCTGAAGACTCAGAAGACCCTGAAGACACAGAAGACAGAAGACTGAAGACAGATGATACTGAAGGCACAGTAATTTCTGAAGACTCAGTAATGTACTGAATGCTCAGTATAAACCTGAATGTTCCAAGGCACTGAAAATATCTATCTGAAGGATTCAATACTGAGAAGAACGCGATTCCTAAGAAAAATAGATATTACCCAAGACATTCTCATGCAGACAAAAGGAACTAAGACAAAGTGTTGTTAAGGTTATATAACCTAGAGATGTAACCAAAAAGAGCCGTTGTGGTTGTCTAACTTTAATTGGAGATAAAAGTCAAAAAGAAGAAAACAGCACTGTACATTACTGACACTGACAGCGACAGGTCACTGAAACATGTCAGTAGTACTATGTTCCAGACTGCAAAAAGTGATGACCAGCTACATGAAAAGCAGTTTACCTAAAACGTGTTAGGGAGTCTCAAACCCTAAATATAGTCGTTCATCACACACCATAAGAGGAAACTCATGGAGCTATCTCTTCCAACGGATAGTTTTTCAAGAGTGACCTTGGTGTATGCCTATAAATACTTGTGACCATCTACATTGAAGGTTACGGGAAATTTATAAGCAACTCAAGAGCTCAAACTTATTATTGCAAGTTGAAGCACTCGAAAACCCAAGAATTTCCCAAGTGCTTTATTTCGAAGAGAGTTCATTCCACTAAGCCTAGCTTGATAAGATATATCCAAAGCTTAGTCGAGATATCCTAGCCTTTGCATTGTTCTTCATTGTAGAGGATATCTCATCCTAGTTGGAAACCAACCAAGAAACCCCAAACCCTTTGTAAGGTAGTTTGAGTGTGATTGTTGGTGAGATTGGAGTTGTAAAGAGTTAGTAAACTACATTGAGGTAGTCAGAAAGCTCTAGAGAAGAAGTGAGTAATCTATCTTGGATAGACAGAAAGCTTGTGTGTGTTTTAAGTTAGTAAACTATGAGGAGGTAGAAAAGCTCAAAATAGAAAGGTTAGTAAGTGATTAGTAAATGATTTAAATTTCTCAAGAGATCGGGGAGAGTGGGCGTAGGAGCTTGAGTCTCGAACCACTATAACTTGCGTGTTCTTTGCTTTCTTTTTTTGCTTTGATTAATCGTTGCATATCTTTAAACCGAAAGCATATTTTCACCGATATTCGGTTGGAATCAATCCACTGAAGTTGCATCTGAACTGAATCACAGCCTAATCACTGTTCCATTAAAAAGGAAGGTTTTCAGCAAAGCTTAAAACGAGTATAATCTAAGGGCCAACCATTCCGCACATCTGAGTAGCTAGAACAGATAGTTACCAAACTGAACTTACTCTTCTAAGGATTCAGTAAGTTAGTTATCTGATCCAAGCAGCTCAGGATCTCTCAAAACTTCGAGGATCGGTTGGGATTATCGAGGTATCTGAAAAGCGGATCAGGATCAGCTGTCTCGAGATAGACTATGACTCGAGCGATTTGTGCTTCTCGGGACCAAACCATCGAGGACAAACGACCCGAAAGTGACCTCGAAAGAAAAGTTTTAAAAACACTGAACACGTGTATTCCCCCCTCATACACGTGTAAGACTCGTTTACACTGGGACCAACAGATATTCCACAAGATTGAGGAAAGGACTACTAGGAAAAGATTTTGTGGAACCTCGATTCTGAATTCTTTGAAGATATCATCCATGAGAATGCTAAGCGTGCGAAAAATTTGGAGGATTGGGTGAAGATCAAAGCAGAATGGCTCTGGATGCGTTTGTCTGCTGGACATTGTTCCAGTTGAAGAATCTCCAGATGAGGAATTTCTAAACTGGATGGAGAACAAGCATCCAGTTTTTCTGAAGGAATTGCAGAAAAGATGCTCAAGATATCAATGCCAAGATCTCTCATCCTCCGTATGACACACTGGATAACCAAAAGAAGTATGATGGGTCTTTCGATAGATTGGCTTTCGAACGTTTCTACTATGACTTACTAAAGAAGGCATCCATATCTGATCCAGGGCAAATAAATGATGTAAAGTGGAAACTTTACCGGATCTTCAATGTTCCTCAAAATCTGAGAGAGATGCCAGAGGGGTACTGACCCAAAGACTGATAATCAGAAGATGAATGGTTAGGATCAGATTTTTTTTTGTGCTATGTAATGTCTTATCTAAATGAAAATTTATATTTTCTGATCCTAAGACAATCTCTCACTTTCTTCTGATTATCTGTTTTATTTGCTTTATACTTATCAACTATTTTTGTTTTCTCAAATGTTTTGGTTTCATCAAAAAGGGGAAAATTGATGGGAAATTTATTAGGTTTGATGAAAGTTCCAAAACAGATGTAATAGGACCAGTCAGAAGTGTTAGTTGACTGATGATCTAGAATTAGGACTAAGTTGACCAGTTGATAATGATTGTATAGAGCAACTGATGTAAAGATAGATAGATCACACATTGAGGGGGAACTCAATGTATGTAGTCTTCAGTCTAGAAAATCAGAAGTGAAGACCAGAACACATCTGAAGTTATGAAGAAGAAGATAACAAGATAGAAGACCAGATCAGACTACATAGGAAGAAGTCAGTAAGTTGATCTAAGACAACTTACATCTGATGACTACAGGAAAGGCAGATCAGTTCAGTAAAGTTGATTCGGGAGAAACAACCTATGCCAAACAAAGTTGATCAGACATCAGGAATGTAGGGCTACCAAGTCCAGGTTTCATGGTACTTGTTAGCCAATGAAGGATCAACACGTTTCTACGGAACTGATAGGATTCAGGGTGTGAAAGGCTTAAAGCTCAACGGCTAGAAAGGACAATTGAACGCTTTCGGCCATGCCGGTTCTGAAGAACATCTAATCACCCCTGCAAACCTACCTAAAATAGACCTAGATTCAAATTACTCTCCAATGGCTATTTGATTCAACTCAAGCAGATTTCCGCACAAAGAACACTAAACCGAAGATTATTTTCTAAGTGTTTATCCCATTAGTTCTTAGCTTTGAATACTTATCCTTTAGCTTTATGCTACCCAGATACTAGGATAGTATTCTAGTTGGAACATTACAAATCTTATACCCAAACACAAGTTAGGGTAAGTTTGTTATAACAAGATTTCAGTCTAGGGTTTCTAGATCTGAATTATGGGATTGGTTGAGTGAGAACTCACGAAACATCTGTTGGTTGTACTGTGTTGGACTAACACATTAAACTAAGTCCAGTTGGTTAGTTGTTGCCCCTGTTGATAGGAAAGAGTGGACGTAAGACTAGTTGTCCGAACCACTATAAATCTGTGTGCCTTTACATTGCTTTACACTTATCTGCACACTACCTGTTTATCTGCATCCATATTTTGAATCTGGTTCAGACTAGCATCAAGCTACTGAACTGATCAGCTTGACACTTTCGTCATCTGATCTAAAATAGATTTATCAGAATCTTGGTTGAGTAAAACTGGTTTTCACACATGTTAACTAATCTTCCGCACCATCAGTTATACTGATAGACGTCAAACTGATCTGCCTCCGAGCAATCAGTAAGTCGGATATCAGTTCATACTAATTCACTCCGCACTCTGATCAGGCATACTTGCTAATCACACTTGATCCACGAAAAGTTTTAGAAGTCTATTCACCCCTCCCCTCTAGA
Organism: Stenogyne calaminthoides; assembly: GCA_037126765.1. Classification (NCBI taxonomy): domain Eukaryota; kingdom Viridiplantae; phylum Streptophyta; class Magnoliopsida; order Lamiales; family Lamiaceae; genus Stenogyne; species Stenogyne calaminthoides. The sequence continues at coordinate 16,272,781 of JBBCBC010000018.1, forward strand.
CTTCTACCCTCACTAAAACTCGTTCGAGACCTACATATTTACTTATTATTTTTTTTAAGCATTGCAAATATAAGTATTTTATATATAAGAGATTTTTAATTACGAAAATAATTTATTCCTCGAGTCGACTATCTTATCTCTTTGTGATATATATTTGATCTCGATATTTATATATTTTCTACCACGACTCATTCTTAGATTCAATAGTGAAATTAAACATTAGATTTATTATAAATAATATACTATACATGTTGCACATGGATTATGAGAACAATAGTAGTTTGATGGCCCATTTGCATCTCTTTTATTAATTGGACTGTTAGTATTAGTTTTAGCTAAATCGGCCCATTATAGAAAAATAGATTAATCAGCCCTTTTTCTTAAACATTGTCCAAACTTAAGGCTCAAACTGCAGAGAATTTTAGATGTGTTGTTACTTGCTAGCAACTTGTACAATTTACTATTAAACATAAAAATCCTAATCTACCAATTACCCTATTAGATATTTTTATCCAAATACATATACAATATATATACATACTGATTACTGATTATATCACTGTTCATACATACGCCTTCTTGTTATAAAACAAGAGCTTGTGTTAAGAATTAATTCACCCCTTCCCTACTTCTTCCTAATCAAACATCTGCAAATTTAATTCTTCATCCTCCCTCTCTGCATAATTCAACGAGGTTACAACCATCTTCTTCTCTCACACCTCCAAAGTTCTCACCACCATAACCATAGATAAATTAGAAGCTCACCTTCTGCACCCAAATTTCTAACCACTCAAAATCAAAGCTTTACATCTCACCTTCTTCCTCCTCTTTCATTCCAATCAACGTCGCCGCCTAAACCGCCGAAAACCGGGCGCCGACAACTCTGGCCGTAATATCCAACCCATACACCAAAATCGTCCCCACAACGCGGGTAATCCAAACCCACAATCCGATTATTCATATAACATTCCATTTGAAAGTAATTGAAACTTTAAAGTTTCCAAACTCACCCAATCTAAAAACGCCGTCGTCGCACCACCGCACAGTTGGTCTCGATTCTAGTATCCACTGAAAGCCCTTGACGTGGAGAACAAAACCCCTCAAACTATTTGACAATCAGACACCAGATGCGGTCAATTTTTGCCGGAACAATTACAAAAACGTGCTAGGCAAAGTGCTACGGACCAGATGCTCGGGACGACCCTACAGCTTGAGTTATCTTGCAAAAGAATTCAAAAATAGTTCTAACTTATCTACAAAGTTAAAAGGGGTAACTTCTATTCTTTACTAAGCATACATGTTATAATTATTAAAGTACTCTATGTGACTAATACATGCTATGTGTGCACGTATATTCCTCTTATATTTGCACGCTTAAAGAAATTATATTTATAAGCATAATCTACTACACATGAAATTATTTCAGCATATGTGTATATGTATATATATACATATATATACACACGCACACATGCACGTTATTCACAACATGCGTGGATATCGTTTCATATATGTCTGTCGGGTTCGCAATATACTTGGATATTGTTCCGCATATGTCTGCACTGTTCGCAAAATGCTTGGATATTGTTTCACATATGTTCGCAGTGTTCACATTATACTTGGATATTCTTTCGCATATGTCTATAGTGTTCGCAAAATGTTTGAATATTGTTTCGCATATGTTCGCAGTTTTCGCATTATGCTTGGATATTGTTCCGCATATCTCTGCAGTGTTCGCAAAATGCTTGGATATTATTTTGCATATGTTCGTAGCGTTCACATTATATTTGGATATTGTTTCGCATATGTTCGCAGTGTACGCATTATGCTTGGATATTGTTTCGCATATGTTCGCAGTGTTCACAAAAAGTTGGATATTGCTTCGTATGTGTTCGTATCATCCACAACATGCTTTCATTTTGTTTCGCATATTTACTCATTGTCCGGAGTTACTATCAGTGCCTAAATATTTTTATGCATATATTCGCATCATCTGAGACTTATTTACCTATGACCTCCAAAGGGTCGGGTTATGTCAACATGGGCCACTAAATTTTTAGTGAGTGCTAGTATGCATCCTCGACTTTGCAGTATATTTTAAAATAACAAGTTTTTAAAAGAAAGTAGTTATATTTCTACACGAATTACATAAGTGTTCTTCTATGTGTCTTATCTTCACACTACCTATATATATTGCTTGTATATATATGTACTCTAACATGTGCTATTATCGAAGTATTTCTCCACTTAGTGCATATAAGACACTCACCCCCCAACAGTTAAAATATTATGTAGGTTGATGGAGTTCGGGTACGGAATGCGCAATGGATGCGAGTAGTCTAAGATGTAATAATAAAGGTTATTGATATCGTACTCAAGATTAAAACTCATTTAATTCAAATGAGTAGAATTATTCAAAACTATATTTTTCTGATCAAGTCATCATTCAAAGTCTAACCTAATAATATCAATTCGAAATGTGTTCTTTAATAAATTCATTAATTATGTTTTTAATCTATAAGTCTTCCACTAAATTTTTCAATCATTCTTTGCCAAAATGTCTTCCTTATTAAATACAATTTTTCTAAATTAATTCACCATGTCTTTTGATGGCAGTTTAGATCTTTGATAGAGTCTTAAAGTTTTTCATCTTATTATTATAACAATTGCTTGGGGTACTTGTCAATTTTACTCGAAGTAAATTCCGCTTATCAAATAAATGTTTTAAATTTTATAAATCGTGACGCCTCATTCTCTAATATTAATTTGGGGGCGTTACAGTTGATATCAGAGCGAATTTGGGTTTTTATTTTAAACTCACTAAATTGTTGAAAAATAAAATAATAATGATTTATCCAAAGTTGAGAGTAATGTTTTTTATGAGACATAGTTTCTTAAGCTACTGACATCTATCTATGCCTATTGTCTCAACTCCTAATAAGGCATGAATTATTACTTTGTTTATTAAAACTAGAATTTTAAATCCCATTGGTAGGATGTACACCATTAGCATTACTACATTTACATATAACAAGATTAATTACTAGTTTCATGCATGATACTGGAAATTCATTGAAAAAAAAATTATCTACGCATCTTTTGCGAAAAGTTATATGAATGAGAAATTATATGTTGATGCGATAAATTATTCATATCCAGTTAATGAGAAAGATTATAATGATGCGAAATTTGTTCATGAAATGATTTCACATGGTTCTTACAATGCAAGCAATGTTGATGAAAGATTTACGTTCAAAAGTATAAAGAAATTATTTCACATCCTTAAATTTCATCTCTACATTACATAATCACATTGGGAGTATTGCCTATATTTTGGAACAATGAGATAAATGCTTGATAGGAATTAAGTTTGAACTTATTGATGATGTGAAGATTTTTGAGACATAATAGTTTATACTACGAGCTGATACGTTATTGCTTGATCATTGTCACTGAGCCGTTGACTGCAGCAACGTGTGCTCGTGAATGTGTGGTCGCAAGTGTGTGTTAGTAGTAGTGCGGGTGTTGCAGGTTGAAATTAGAAAACTTTTGTAATCAGGTTATAGAATTATACATAAGCTATGATTTGTTACCTTTCGGGTCTTTTAATAAATAATGACACCTTGTGGACATTAGCAAGACAAGCATAAGGAATTTTAGGGGAAAACATAAGTGAGGAATATCGAAAAGAGGCATAGATTTAAATACTCATCACGGGATGCTATAAAGAATTAAATGCAATATAAAAAGGTGTTTAAATGGAGTTAAGTGATAAACTGATCTTTATAATAAGATGAATAAGTTTGGCGCGATTTTGGGTATAGAATAAATGATTAGGAAATGGTAATATAATTTATGTGATAGACCATGAGAAATTTGAAAATTTAGAAGCAAGTTATGATTTTAACCTTTAAGAAATTTTGTGACTATTTGGGAAATAGAAGATCATATAATTGAGGATAAAGATGAAATTGTTTGAGAATGAGTAGATGAAATCTTAATTAAGTGTAAAAAATGATTAAGGAAATGAGTATGTGAAATTTCGAGGACGAAATTTATTATAAGGGGGAAAAATGTGATACCCCAAACCATTTCATACATATTCATACAAATTTATATTTTTAAATATTCATTTGAAAGTTCTATTTAGTTATTTCGCTGACCAAGCTTTTGATTTTCAAAGAAGCATATTTTTAAGGGAATCGAAACGAGCTATTTGGATCCCGAAAGCACTTCTAGCACCTAACAATGATATAAAATGAAAGTATAAGGTTTGATTATAATTTAATAAATGATCGGAACTTAAAATTGAAGAAGTCTAATAAATTAATAATATTTTATCAGGCTTGTGATAAATAAGTATAATATTTATTAGTAAGGTAATTAAAGAAAAAAAATTAGTTCATTTACTTTCTTTTTTTTAAGCATAACAAATATATGTATTTTATATAAAAAAAGATTTTTAATTACGAAAATAATTTATTCCTCGAGTCGACTATCTTATCTCTTTGTGATATATATTTGATCTCGATATTTATATATTTTCTACCACGACTCATTCTTAGATTCATTAGTGAAATTAAACATTAGATTTATTATAAATAATATACCATACATGTTGCACATGGATTATGAGAACAATAGTAGTGTGATGGTCCATTTGCATCGCTTTTATTAATTGGACTGATAGTTTTAGCTAAATCGGCCCATTATAGAAAAATAGATCAATCAGCCCATTTTCTTAAACATTGTCCAAACTTAAGGCTCAAACTACAGAGAATTTTAGATGTGTTGTTACTTGCTAGAAACTTGTATAATTTACTATTAAACAAAAAAATCCTAATCTACCAATTACCCTACTAGATATTTTTATTCAAATACATATGTCCGCAGTGTTCGCAAAAGGCTTGGATATTGTTTCGCATATGTTCGCAGTATTTGCAGTGTTCGCATTATGCTTGGATATTGTTTCTTATATGTTCGCAAAATGCTTGGATATTGCGTCGTATGTGTTCGTATCATCCACAACATGCTTTCATTTTGTTTCGCATATTTACACATCCACAACATGCTTTCATTTTTTTCCGCATATTTACGCATTGTCCGGAGTTACCTATCAGTCTCTAAATATTGTTATGCCTATATTCGCATCATCTGAGACTTATTTACCTATGACCACCATAGGGTCGGGTTGATGCTAACATGGGCCACTAAATTTTCAGTGAGTGCTAGTATGCATCCTCCCCAATTCTGCAGACGGTCGACTTTGCAGTATATTTTAAAATAACAAGTTTTTGAAAGAAAGTAATTATATTTCTACACGAATTATATAAGTGTTCTTCTATGCGGTTTTATCTTCACACTACCTATATATATGTACTCTAACATGTGCTATTATCGAAGTATTTCTCCACTGAGTGCATATAAGACACTCACCCCCCAACAGTTAAAATATTATGTAGGTTGATGGAGTTCCGGCACGGAACGCGCAATGGATGCGAGTAGTCTAAGATGTAATAATAAAGGTTATTGGTACCATACTCAAGATTAAAACTCATTTAATACAAACGAGTAGAATTATTCAAAACTATATTTTTCTGATCAACTCATCATTCAGAGTCTAACTTAATAATATCAATTCGAAATGTGTTCTTAAATAAATTCGTTAATTGTGTTTTTAATCTATAAGTCTTCCACTAAATTTTTCAATCATTCTTTGCCAAAATGTCTTCCTTATTAAATACAATTTTCCTAAATTAAGTCACCATGTCTTTTGATGGCAGTTTAGATCTTTGATAGAGTCTTAAAGTTTTTCATCTTATTATTATAACAATTGCTTGGGGTACTTGTCAATTTTATTCGAAGTAAATTCCGCTGCTCAAATAAATGTTTTAAATTTTATAAATCGTGACGCCTCAACCCCAAGCATTCTCTAATATAAATTTGGGGGCGTTACATAAATTATTGGATAATTTGTGTGCTTTAATTGGTTACTTTGCAATAATAATTAATTTTGTTCATAATTATCCGATTAACTATTCTTGGCATTTTTAGGGTATATGAAGGTACAGTTATATTGAATTTCAGGGTTTTTGGGAATATTTTGATGAAACAGACGGGCCAAATGCAAAGAAAAAAATCCAAACAATGAGGACTCAGTGCCAGGCAAATTCGCAGCCCATGATTAAAGGCCCATGAGATGTCTTTTTATTAATTGTTGACCAAGTTACGTGAATAGCAACCAAGTTAATGGAGAAGGTCTTTAATTTAAACCCATGATCTATATTAATTGTTAACCTAATATATAAGGAGGTTTTGAAGGCGGAGGACACACAACTTTTTCGAGGAGATGCAGTCATTAGGAGAAAGAGGAAAAATCTTGGACAAGAAGAAAGACGTTTCTTGAGTTTGTTCTTGAATTTTTGTGTTTTCTCTCTTAGACTTTTTATTCTAATTTTTGGGATTTTTTAACTTGCGTTTTGATGAATACTAGTTAAATTCAATATCGTTTCTGACACTGTTATTCTCAAATTATTTATATTATTTGTTTTAAATTCTTGCATGTTTGAGTAATTAATTTAGATTGATCACATAATTTATTTTATTCTTATATGCATGTTAGTTCGTATCATGTAATCTGTAACTGTTGTGTGGATATGACAATTGGTAACAACTAGTAATATTTGCTAGGGTGATATAAATTAAATTCTTTCGAATCGAGCTTGCGTATTCGGGAATTTATTTGACCTTTATCCTAGAGACTAATGCTTTTACTAAATTAAATTTAGATCGTATTTAGACTGTTCAGTTAAAAAGGTTCATTGAATAGCTTATTTCAATTGGATAAAATTAAGGGATCACTACTACACATTTAAGCTTGCACAACTCCACTTGGACAACCCTTTTTTCAAACAGCTCTCCAAAATATAGCTTGGAGAGCGGTTTTAATAAAAAAAAAAAAAAAAAAAAATAGACAGCGGTTCAAAACCGCTGTCCAAGAACAAACATTAGAGAGCGGTGATGAACCGCTGTGCAAAGCCCCTTAGAGAGCGGTTCATAACCGCTGTCCAAGGAAAAGATTGGACAGCGGTTTCGAACCGCTGTGTACGAGGATATATATTCACCCCAGCCCCAATTTTTCTCAATTCAGCCCGCTTCATCCCTAATATCCATTTCAGCCGCTCTGCTCGCGCTAAGCCCTAGCTCCTACTCACCGTTCCGCCGTCGTCGTTGTCGCCGTGCCTACACTCCCCTTTATTCCACCACCACTTCCTCTCCCATTTTTCCGTCGCCTCTCTCGCCACCGCCTTCGGCCGCCAATCTACCAATGGAGGAAGACAAAACTCCCTGGAAAATGGCCGCCGCCTTCAAGGAATTGGCCTCCGCTCTAAATCAATTCCCCGATGGAGAAGAACACCGCCTCGATCTCGGCCCCTTCTCCCACGCCTGTTCCCTCGTCTCCCCTCTTTTTCGATGCCTCGAAATCGCCTTCAAATTCGCTGAACTCGATTACGTGGCCAAGGTAATGTCTAATTTTTTTCCAATTATTTTGTTTTCTTTCGGTTATTGGAACCTGTTGGAAGTAATTTTGTCCTGAATCTGGTGATTAATTGTTTGTTGAATTATTTGATTATGACTCAATTGCATGTAATTCTTAATGTTATGTGTTTGAATTTTGCCAATATGCTGATTTTCCTTGAATCTCCTCTATTTGATACTGAATATGTATTTACCAGATTATAACTTGTGGCTCATTGGATTGGATAATTTGGTGTCTTATTGTAATTCTGGATCTGTCAATATTGTTCCTTTTGTACCGAATCAATCGAGTGATTGTTTGAATGTATAATATGGTTAATGTTCGATGTGGTTTTCGTCATTTCTGAATTTGTTGCAACTCCTTAAAGGTGCATGATCTTGAGGAGGAATTGTTATTGATGATGGAAGATGATGTTAAATCCGATTGCGTGAAGAGGGGAGGGAGCCACACGAGGAATTTATTGAGAGTGAAGTGTGGAATTGACATGGTCAAGGTTTTATTTGAGCATATTGTTTCTTCAGAGTGTGTCCACTTAACTTGATATTTTGTTCATGTTTGGTGCTATTATTTATTTGTTAATTGTCTCCCTTAAATCGTTTAATTGTTTTTCTATTGCCATTGTACCTACATTAATTTACATTGATCATTTGTATGTTACCTTGCTCTGTGGAATGCCTGGTTTTTCCTTCTCTGAACATATACAGTCCTCTCTGGAACTTATAGATAGAAGTAGCTAGGATGGAAGGATATTAGTGCCTGAAATCATTAATTTTGGGTGATTGGGTGTTGAATTATTTGTGCCTTTAGTTGAGTTTCACGTTTTCAACAAATTATGTCTAATGAATAAGTTCTGTTGTACTAGAATCACATTGGGACATGCAAAGATCTGTTAACTGTCGTTTTGGAGAGAAAAATTGTTCCAAAATATTGTCACTTTTGGTTTCCCCAGAGAAATTAAATATTTTTTTCCACGTCTTTTTCTTAATTTTTGTGATATGTGTCTCATTTATTGAGATATAAGAATCTATTTGGAACACCCAAAAGGGTATATTAGTCATTTAATGCAAACAAATTATAGGTGCTAAATGATTTTCTTCATCAATGTGAAACACCCAAAAGGGATGGTGAATTTGGAACAAGGGGAGTATTAATGAATTGTCTTGTCTTCATGTATGAACGTTTAAACTAATTCATAGGTAAATAATTACGTTCAGAGGGTGATACAGAAACTATCATGCAATTTGTTAGTCAAAACATGCTATAAAATTTCCCTCAAGATTTGTGAAAAAATGTGAAAAAGGTGATACAGAAACTATCATACAATTTTTTTTCTGTCTTTCCACAATGGATAAGTTATTATAACAATCTCATTCACGTGCTAGTGCTCAATCTTCCGTCTTATACCGATACATGTTGTTAGTTTTAAATATCTGATTGAATGATGTTGATTTTGCATTCATATAACCTAGGCATAGCACAATATAATTATTATTTAAATCTTGGAACCATCTTTTTTTGCTAGGGTAATTTCCCTAAAGGAACCAGCTTCAAAAGCGTATGCCCAAGTTTTTTGATAGGGTATTAGTTGTGATAACTGAATATTGTCACTTTTTACTATAAAGGGTTTTACTCATAACACTAAAGGGTATGACTTATATTACATCATGGGGTATTAGTAGTGATAACTGAAGAGTGTAACTTATATTACAAAATGGTATTAGTTAGTATTTATAGTTGAAGGGTCATGCCTGTAAAAAAAATCAGTTTCACAACATACCAACTCTTGTTTATTTATATAGTATTATAAATTTATGGTGTATATGTGATGATTCATAATGTTTCTCCAGCTATATGTTATTTTAAACAATGAACAATGAATTTTGAGTTATCTAATTACGATTGTTCTATTTTCAGAAACATCAGCCAAAATTCAGATGGAGATATTCATAGCCTCAACAGCTCCAGTCATTAAGCACATTGATCATCTCTTTATCTCAAGAAGATTAGGAATTGATTTGTGAAAAAACTGATGAGGGTTTTTTGTTACATTCTGAATTTCTGATCTATGTTTGGTGCTATATTTTTGTTAATTATCGTCTCCCTTAAATCTTTTTATTGTTTTTCTATAGTGCCATAACTTTTGGTAGTTGTAATTAACTTATATATTTGTGATGATATTTCATGTTTTTGGTGTATTTAATTCATGATGTGTATGTTTATTTATTTGATGTTTTGGTATTGGGCGTATATATATGATAGTGGTATAAGTTCTGATTTTTGGTTTTGGTTTTGTATAAACATAATTTTTACAATATAAAAAAATTATATAAAAAAAAGTTAGTCTTGGACAGCGGTTATAAACAACTGTCTATCCAATATAATAAAAAAAATTATTAAAAAAAAATATATTAGACAGCGGTTGAAAACCGCTGTCCAAGGGAGGAATTTGGACAGCGGTTGAAAACCGCTGTCTAAGCTGCAATCTTGCACAGCGGTTCAAAACCGCTGTCTAAGTCTTTTTTTTAGAAAACGGTTTTTTAACAACTGTCCAAGCTTGAACAGTTGTTACTTGGGCATCTGTTATAACCGCTCTCTAAGGGCTATTTTAACAGCTGTCCAAGGCCAAATGTGTATTAGTGGATGAAACCGATAAACAGAGATTGTTGTTTATTGAGGGTCATTAGTCTGAGAGTAAAGTGGAGCAAGCGATATATTTAAATAGGAAAATCAAAATACAAGGGAAGAATGAACTGTGAATTGGAGGTCTTTTGTTAATTGATTTTATTTGTGATTATTTGTTATTTCACTTGATTTTTGTTTTAGTAGTCTTATAAAATCCAAAACACCCGCTCCTTTGTATTACGTGTTTGTCTTCATAAATTCATAAAATTAGCATAATAATTATTCTACGTTCCCTATGGATCGACACCTTACTTACCACTACTACGAGTTAGCAGAGTAGACGAGGTTATTTACTTTTGTAGCACCTCGATAGTGCGATCAGACCTACATAGTTGTATGAACCACACGTAAACAATGCTCTTGCATCTTCTTTTCATGGGTACAACACCTAGCATAAAGCGAGTTTCTTCGTTTCTCACTCTATCTCTCTTGATTTTACCACACATCCAACAGAGCACGCACATCTAAGCCACACTCAGTTTGTGTATGTGAGACTCTTGGGTACTCAACATTCTATCCCATATAATAAGGCTGGTATTGTGGCAATCTGATACCTTTCAGACATAGTGGCATATGAGGATTACATAATACCCTATGGTGCTATTCAACTTCAACCGACCAGCTAGTATTTTGTTATTAACGTCACTATTTATTCTCTGTCCTTCTAAATAAGCGAACCAAGATATTTAAATTGATTACCCATAAATATTTGATATCGATCAAGTGAAATCATACATGAATTTTGGTGTCTACAACTGCTAAATTTGCACTCCATATATTCCGTCTTCGATCTACTTATCCTAAATCCTTGGATTCTAGTGTCACACTCCATAACTCTATCTTTTCACTAATCAATGTTTCGTCTCCTCAATTAATACAATGTCATCTACAAAAAGTATGTTTCGTCTCCTCAATTTGTGAGTCATATGTCAACTAGTCCATAACAAGTAGGAATTATCTTAATGCAAACTCTTCACGTAGCCAAATAGTGACATCAAAATCATCTTTCATACCCCCGCAAATCCTAACATTTGATGTTACACCGTCGTGCATATCCTTGATTATGTTTGTATACTTGATTAGCACTCGTTTCTTCTCCAATTTCCATCATAACACCTCTCTTGGAACATTGGCATATGCCTTTTTTAAATCGATAAAAACAATGTGTAGATCTTTACCCCTCTCTCGATAGCGTTCCATGACTTGTCGAAGTAAATGAATAGCTTATGTTTTTTATCCTCCTGGCATAAAACCAAACTTATTTTTCAAGATATTAATCAGTCTTCCTAACCTAGCGTCAATCACCATTTCCCATAACTTCACTTTGTCACACATAAGTTTAATAGCACAATAGTTGGTATAACTCTAGATTTCACTCTTGTTCTTACTAAGTGATAATAATGTAGTCTTCCTCCACTCATTTGGGATCTCATTTGTCTTCTAAATCTTGTTAAAGAGACAAGTAAGTCACTTTATCCATACATAAACCAAACATTTCAATGTTTTGATGGAATCTCATTGGGGGCCAACCGATTTCCTTGCCTTCATCTTCTTTAAAGCTTTATTAACTACACATTCTCGTGTCCTCCTTGAAGGTTAATATAACCTACCACAAAGAAAAATCACTGTTAGATATACCCTCAAAATTATGTCTTGCATCTAGATTTAATTTCTTACTCTTTAAACAAGACTTGATCATCTTCATCTTTAATGTATCACATGGTGCCCAAGTCTTTTGTCCTTCTCTCTCGTGCTCGATTCATCCCATAAATCTCATATTTGCTTCATTTTTCTCTAGTTTCTCACATACTTGTTTGCATACCTTTGATTCAGCCTAACCACCAACTTTCTTCGCTTCTCTTTTGAATTTTTTGTATTTTTCAAAATTTGTCTCATCGTTATTCTTCTTTAATGTCCGATGTGGATCATTTTTTTCACATCTTCATTCCATCATGACGTGTCCTTGCCAGGTGGAGCGTTGATCTCCTCGAAACTCAGTAAGAACGTCTTTCGTTATGCAACTAGCTATTTTGTTCCAAGTTTCATTAATGTCATATTTATGTGCTCAATTTTCTTCTTCGACTAAACGTAATGTAATAGCTCCTTGTTCCTCTTTCAACTCTCACTACTTGATGCTAGAATCAGAAAAGTGTCTAGGCTTCATAACACCCAAGCTTAATCTTAAAGTGAAGAATTAAAATTCCTACGCTGTCGCTTGGTATTAATCTACTTGGCTAGCCCTCAACCCACTTGTATAGGTGACCAAATGGGACAATCTCTTCTTAACCATGTGTTAGTCAAATAAGATCTTAAGAGACCGCAAACTCTAACACAGAATCACCTACACTATCTCTCTCACCATAATCAACGACATTGTGGACATCGCAATTAACACAATTCGAGCCAATATTCTAATGTTATGATCCCTTTTAGGGAGGGATTGACGCGTGACTAACTCGAGGTAAACCCCATCTTACTCGTGAACCGGGTAAGAAAAACTTTACTTCGGGCCATCATTCTTGTGGTGGCACATAAATTAAATCATATAGACATTCATTTCTTATTCGTTACAACTTAGCGGATCTTTCAATTATTACATAAACTTGAATTTTTATTTCTTTTGTGATGGCATCAGCTCGTTTCTTTGGATTCCTTCATTTCATTGCTTAAAGCCCTGAAAAATATTTGCATTAAAATCATGAGAAATGCGCCTAGTGAGTAAATTATCATATTTAAATATTGTATGAATTTTACCAAACATAAACCATCCACAATTCTTCATATCATAATCTTAATAGGCTCTCATTTAACTCAAATTCAGAACATTTTACTGAAGAATATAAGTAGTGACTCATTGTTTTTCTTTGATTTGAGCTCTTCTACTAATGTGAGGAAGGTATACAATTATAGTGGTTCAGAGACTCAAGCTCCTACGTCCACTCTCCCTGACTCTTCAGAGAAATTCACTATCAACTTCTGAGCTTTCTGACTACCTCGTAGTTTACTTACTCAACTCGGCCCTGAGTTTTCTGACTACTCCACGTAGTTTACTTACTCAACCCGACCTTGAGCTTTCTGACTACCTCCGTAGTTTACTTACTCAATCACACACAAGCTTTCAGACTACCCCTGTAGCTTACTAACTTCTCCTCTAGAGTTTTCTGACTACTCCGCGTAGTTTACTAACTCTTTACAACTCTTCTCACCAACAAACACACTCCAACTACCTTCTCAAGGGTTTGGGGTTTCTCGGTTGGTTTCCAACTAGGATGAGATATCCTTTACAATGAAGCACAATGCAAAGGGTTAGGATATCTCGACTATGCTTTGGATATGACTATCAAGCTAGACTTAGTTTAGTAAGCTCTCTTCAATATCGAAGCACTTGGGAAATTCTAAGTTTTTTGAGTGCTTTAACTTTTGCAAGAATAAGTTTGAGCTCTTGAGTTGCGTATAAATTTCCCGTCACCTTACAATGTAGAGGGTCACCAGTATTTATAGGCATACACCAAGGTCACTTTTGAAAACTATCCGTTGGAGAGATAGCTTCGTGAGTTCCCTCTTGTGGTGTGTGAAATGGCTATATTTAGGGTTTGAAACTCCCTAACACGTTTTAGGTAATAGCTTTTCATGTAGCCGGTCTTCACTTTTTGCAGTCTGGAACTTTTGTACATCTGACATTTTTTTCAGCGACCTGTCACTGTCAGTGTCAGTATGGTACAGTGTCGTCTTCTTCTTTTTGACTTTTGTCTCCAGTTAAAGGTAGACACCTTCAACGGCTCTTTTGGTTACAAACTCTGAGTTTGATATAACCTTAACAACACTTCTGACTTAGTTCCTTTTGTCTGCATTTGAATGTCTTGGCAATATCTAACTTCTTAAGGAATCGCGATCTTCTCAGTATTGCATCCTTTAGATAGATATTATCAGTGCCTCGGAACACTCAGGTTCATACTGAGCATTCAGTATATTACTGAGTCTTCAGTAATTACTGTGCCTTCAGTACTTTTGATCTTCAGTTCTCCAGTCTTCTGTGTCTTCAGAGTCTTCTGAGTCTTCAGGGTCTTCTGAATCTTTGTAGTTTATACTGACTGATGTACTGAGTCTTCGTGCTGAGTCTTCAGTTACTCAGTATTATACTGAGTCTTCAGTATCTCAGTTTCATCCTGAAACTTTGGATACTTCAGAAACATACTGAGTTCTTCAGAGTCTTCAGAACCTATCCTAAACTATATCTGCTGACTATACATTTTGCAGATAACATCCTGAATACTCTAAAACTGAATCCTGACTCAACTATCAAGATTATTCTGAACATGTCATACTTTTAGGGGTTTTGGGATCTTAATCAAAATCATATATCTTTTATTAAATTCATCTCCCAACAATTAATATTTAATCAAGGTAGGGATGAACAATATTGTGGAGATTGTTGGATGTTTAGTTTTGATTGCCACAAGTGTAATGGTTATTTTGTCATAAGCCTTAGTTTGTAGCTCTCAAAATTCATTGAAGTTTCAGTTGATATACCTGAGCTGCATTGGAGTGAAATTCCTCTGCCTTTTGAGGATTATAAAATTTCCATCTTTAATTGTTGTGATGCTAGATGACACATTTATTATTAGTAGACTCAGAAAATTCACACTAGTATCATTTCCATTTTCTTGACATTTTGGTGTTCATGTTATTTATTTTGTAAAATATTGACCTGTGAAACTTTTTATGGCTGGGACATTACGAACTTGTGACTTGTGATATTTCTTGGTTTGATTTGGAGAGGGCAAGAGCACATAAAAAAACCTAATTATGTCTAAGAAACTCCTGCAAAGGAGAGAACGGGAAGAAATAAGGAGGTGCAACCAAATGCTTCAATTGAATTACAAGCTACCATTGTTTCTTCTTTCTTGATACTACTCTACTGCTGAATTTAGTAAAACACATCATTTCTTGATAAAATGACTCATTTTGTAGATTTTCTTGCTTAATACTAGTTTCTTTGGCTGTGTTTTTAAGAAATTAAAAAATATTTTGTTATTTTCAGCTTGTTGTCATGTTACACCAGAAATCCTAGCCAATTTATCCAACCTATAATCTCAGAATAATTTTTCAGTATTAGGCATTTTCTGCTTATTAGTACGTTGTTTTAGTATTTTATAAGTATCTGTCATTTTGCGGTTTCATAATGCCAGCTTGATATTTCTATCTCAAAAGTTTGTTACAATAATATTCGAATTAATTTGCTTTATCATGAACACTTTGTCATCAACAAGTAAGAAAAGGGTTCTCTAAAGGAATATCACTTTAGCCTTAACCTTGAAGGTCTGATTATAGATATTCTTAATCGTTTGAATGTAAATTGTGTTTGCTGGTTCAAAGTTTTTTCAGTATGCTGGATGAGTGTTTCTTACAGTAGTTAAAGTGTCGTACTGACTGTCAATACTCAGTTAATCTGAACCATCAGGGGAATAATCTTTTTACTGTTAACAGGTTTATTTTGTATTAGCTGAGAACTGTTTATTGTTACTGAGACTTGCTTTCTAGATTTTTCTGGTGCAAATTTGTTTATTTAAAATTCCAGATTATTATCCTTACAATAGCCATCTTGTACTTGTATTTTTGTCTTCGAATTGTAATTTTGATAGTATTATTTTGGTGTAATGTTTTAATCTTCCCATAATTAAGTCAAAACTTAATAATTGTGCTAAAAAAAAATAATATATGTACTTGGACTTTGTTCAAAGATATAATATCTGTTCAAATTTCTAGTATACATAAGGCATCTTAGCATTTTAATTTTATGAAGATTACTTGGTATGTTCTTGTGAAGATTTCGTCTTTGAGAGCAGATTATAATTTATAATGTGAGCATATTATAAATTCTAGGATGTTTAATTTGCACTACACCTTCTATTCTTAAAAGTTTCACATTTTGTCTCGGACATGTCATGTGTTGTTGGATTGAACTAAATGAATCTTTTGCACGACACGGTTGACGATTATTTCCTCACATTTGAGGACATTTTCAGGTCTTTTTGGTAGATTTATTTTATGCACATGATGATATCGTTAGCTGCTTATTGCTAATTAAATTTCACTAAATTAGTTGTGAAATGTTGTATGCAAAACGAGATGGAGAACAAGTGAATGCATTTGGTAAAATATCTTGGTTGTAATGAATGCCCTAATTCAACATCATTTATCTTATAAACGAATAATTTATGTAAATAAAAAATACACCAAATAAAATATTTAAATAAAAAAATTTAAATCTGAAAATAAAAGTGTAACCAAATAAGACATTTAAATTATTAAAATACTAAAAATTATAATAAAATCAAAACATAAAGGATTTGTTTTGAAATGAGTCAAACTTACAGGACGTAAAATGAACTTTTCCTGAAAAATGACAAGCATAAATTGGGCATTTTGCATATCATATCAAGAACCAAATAAATTTAATAATCGAGGCACGGCGTAAATTCATCAATAACACCACAATCAAATACAAAACCAAGCATAAACTCTTCACCTATAATACGTAAAACAAAATGATAAATAAATAAATCTCAGTCTCTAAAAAAATTGGAAACATTGCTAACACATGCAAATCACAGAAGAAGTATTTCTTTAAGACGTGCCCCATGCCTTATCTTGCCAATTCTAAACCATATTTTTTTCAAATAAGTCGTGCCCACACCTTATCTAAAATCTTCTTCTGTCCTCTAAACATAAAAAAAATGAAATAATCACTTAAAATAACATAAATAAAAGCTAAATAAACATCGAGTTGCCTCCCGGAAGCGCCTTTATTTATCGTCTTTGGCTAGACATCCCAAACTCTTCAATTCTGATACTTTGGACAGAACTATACTCAGAACTAAAATGAAAAGGTTGGAACTTAAATTGTTTAGTCTGAAAAGAAAGTAGTAGATTACATATTACATCATAAATAATAGTTGTTGTTGGTCCCGGTGCAAACGAGTCTTACACATGTATGGGGGGGAATACACGTGTTCAGTGTTTTTAAAACTTTTTCTTACTGAGGTCAGCTTGGGTTAGATAATCCTGAAGATTAGGTCCTGAGAAGCACAAGTCACTCTGAGTCAAAGTCTACTGAGACAGTGATCCTGAGTTGCTTTCAGAAACCTCAGATAATCCCAACTGAATCCTGAGTTTCAGAGATCCTGAGTTGCTTGGATCAGATAACTAACTTTCTGAACCCTCAGAAGAGTAAGTTCAGTTTGGTAACTATCTGTTCTAGCTACTCAGATGTGCGGAATGGTTGGCCCTTTAGTTTATACTCGTTTTAAGCTTTGCTGAAAATCTTCCTTTAATGGAATAGTGATTAGGCTGTGATTCAATTATATGCAACTTCCAGTGGATTGATTCCAACTGAAATCTCAGTGAAAATATGCTTTCAAACTCAGTGATGCAACAGTTAAGCACAGATAAAGAAAGCAATAAACAACACAGCAATTATAGTGGTTCAGAGACTCAAGCTCCTACGTCCACTCTCTCTGATCCTCAGAGAAATTCACTAATCACTTCTGAGCTTTCTGACTACCTCGCGTAGTTTACTTACTCAACTCGGCCCTGAGCTTTCTGACTACTCCACGTAGTTTACTTACTCAACCCGACCTTGAGCTTTCTGACTACCTCCGTAGTTTACTTACTCAAACACAAACAAGCTTTCAGACTACCTCTGTAGCTTACTAACTTCTCCTCTAGAGTTTTCTGATTACTCCACGTAGTTTACTAACTCTTTACAACTCTTCTCACCAACAAACACACTCCAACTACCTTCACAAGGGTTTGGGGTTTCTGGTTGGTTTCCAACTAGGATGAGATATCCTTTACAATGAAGTACAATGCAAATGCTAGGATATCTGGACTAAGCTTTGGATATGTCTTATCAAGCTAGGCTTAGTTTAGTGAGCTCTCTTCAATATAAAAGCACTTGGGAAATTCTAAGATTTTTTGAGTGCTTTAACTTTGCGATAATAAGTTTGAGCTTCTTGAGTTGCTTATAAATTTCCTGTAACCTTACAATGTAGAGGGTCACCAGTATTTATAGGCATACACCAAGGTCATTCTTGAAAACTATCCGTTGGAGAGATAGCTTCGTGAGTTTCCTCTTATGGTGTGTGAGGAACGGCTATATTTAGGGTTTGAAACTCCCTAGCACGTTTTAGGCAATAACCTTTCATGTAGCCGATCTTCACTTTTTACAGTCTGGAACTTTTGTA
Organism: Stenogyne calaminthoides; assembly: GCA_037126765.1. Classification (NCBI taxonomy): domain Eukaryota; kingdom Viridiplantae; phylum Streptophyta; class Magnoliopsida; order Lamiales; family Lamiaceae; genus Stenogyne; species Stenogyne calaminthoides. The sequence goes on from JBBCBC010000018.1 coordinate 16,291,249, forward strand.
CATCTGACATCTTTTTCAGCGACCTGTCATTGTCAGTGTTAGTATGGTACAGTGTTGTCTTCCTCTTTTTGACTTTAGTCTCCAGTTAAAGGTAGACACCTTCAACGACTCTTTTGGTTACAAACTCTGAGTTGATATAACCTTAACAACACTTTGTCTTAGTTCCTTTTGTCTGCATGGGAATGTCTTGGGAAATATTTATTTTCTAAGGAATCGCGATCTTCTCAGTATTACATCCTTCAGATAGATATTTTTAGTGCCTCGGAACATTCAGGTTAATACTGAGCATTCAGTACATTACCGAGTCTTCAGTAATTACTGTGCCTTCAGTATTCTTGATCTTCAGTTCTTCAGTCTTCTGTCTTCTGAGTCTTCAGTGTCTTCTGAGTCTTCAGAGTCTTCTGAGTCTTTATAGATATACTGACTGATATACTGAGTCTTCATGTTGAGTCTCCAGTTTCTGAGTTTCATACTGAGTTTTCAGTATCTCAGTTTCACACTGAGTGTTCAGAAACTTAGTTTCATACTGAAACTTCAGTTTCTTCAGAAACATACTGAGTTCTTCAGAATCTTCAGATCTAAACCTGATCTATATCTGCTGACTATACATTTTGCAGATATCATCCTGAATACTATAAAACTGAATCCTGACTCAACTATCAAGATTATCCTGAACATGTCATACTCAGGGGTTTTGGGATCTAATCAAAATCATATATCTTTTATTAAATTCATCTCCCAACAATTTCCCCCTTTTTGATGATGCCAAAACTTATCTTGTTACAACCATATAACCTAAACTCAGGTTTCAGTTTATCCTATTACAAGATTGGTTATGTCTCCCAACAGTTTCCTAAATCAGAGAATTTCCCAACAATTTATGAGAATCTCCTAACATTTAATCATTCAATCAATTTATTCAGTAATGAATCTTCTTAAATAGTTCATCACCAAATACTTAAACAATTCATTCTGAGACATTCATTCAGCATATCAAAAGTAAAAGACATGTAAATAAGATAATGAGATATTATCTTTTTGAGCACAAATGATAAATTTTCATTGATGATGAGTAGACTGTTACAGGTTACAATGAAATTTATCAAAACAAAAATAAGACAAAATGATAGAAAAATTACAAGTGTCTTCAGGTCTTCAGTCTTCAGATTTGGCTCTTCAGTCTTCTGCTCTTCAGCTTGTATCTTCTTCAGCTTCATCAGCGGGCACTTCCAGGTTGAACATTCCGAAATATCTCTTCTTCAGAGCATCTCTTTCCTTAATGATATCCGGACTGTTTCCTGTCAAGCCCAACTGACCAGCATACTGAGCAATTTCTTGAATAATGGCTTTCTCATTCACCATGCCATTATCAAGTCTTGGAGGAGGGTAGGAATATGGACCAGGGGCTACTATCTGTACCTTTCCTTCATCAGCTAAGTTCATCCAACTTTGGAGATATTTTGGATAGAAGGTTAAGAGATATTCAATGAACGCTTCATTCTGATCTGAGCTTTCCCCTCTCCACTCCCTGAGCACATCATAATAGAACCAGAAGGTTCTCTTGACCTCTTCCCATATATCGTTGATCTTGATAGGCATCCATTTGTCAACGTGTGGCCATTTCTGTGCTTTTGATGTCTCTCTCCTTTTGCTCGCAAACTTTTTGAATCCACTCCTTCGCTTCAGCTCTTCTTCAGTCTTCTTCCTGATCACAGGCACGCCTGAGACTGAAGCAACTGCTTTCTTAGCCTGTTCTATCTGGAGTGTCTTCAGAGCATTCTTCGTATTGAAGACTTTCTTCTTCTGCTGACCTGCAGACTCTTCCAACTCTTCAATCAATTTTCTCTGCACTGGCTTAGAAGCCTTAGCTCGCTTGCTTTCAGGTTGAACAATGCCCAAGGCTTTCCTCTTCATAGGCAATTCAGCAGCAGCCTGGCTTGTTCCAACCTTTGCTCTAGCACTCAGTTTCTCTCTTACAACATCAAGCATGGTTTCCTCAGAAACTCGAGTGTAGATAGGCTTCTCCACCTGAACGAACTTCAGTTTGTCAGTAGATTTGACTTTTTTTAAGGCTCTGGATAGGCTAATCATTTCAGCTTCTTTCTGCGCCTTTTCTCCAAAGTACGTGCCAATAATTTCCTGAAGTCTTCTTCTGGTCTTTCCCCCTTCTTGGCACCGTAATTTGGAAGAAGTCTGGAGAGTGCTGTGTCCATGTGATATTGCTCTTTGCTCACACAGCACACCTCTCCTGCTATCTGATCTTGTTCATCTTCCAGCCTCTTCATGTGGTTCTTAACCATAGAAAATTCTTCAGACAAATGGGCAAACTGGCCAGAGATAGCTTCTTTAAACATCTCTGTCATCTTGGTCATGAGCATTGAGCTCATTTCCTCAACAGCAGATTTAATCAGCACCTCTTTTTTCTCTGCCAGTTTCACCTCTAGAAATTCAGTGTTCTCCTGGTGCTTCTGTTTCATTTCAGCACTCAACTCAGCCTTGACTCCCTCCAGCTTTTCATTCAGCTTATCTTCCATGGAGGTCATCTGTGAGGTCAGAGTGTTTTGGATTTGCACCAGTTCTGAAGAGTGACTAAGATTATCCATCTTCTGAGCCTGGATGGCCAATGTCTCTTCCATCTGAGCAATCTTGTTCATCATTGGCTCAACCTTCTCAAGCTTCTCCATCAAGGGAGTGAGGTCGATCTCAGGAACCTTCTGCACCTTCTGTGCTGATTGATCATCCTGAGGTTCAGACACAATCTGAGGGTCGGTCTGCATCTGAGCTTCAACTTTATCCTGAGCTCCAGTCTCCAACTGAGCCTCAGTCTATTTATCAGATAATTCAGAGTTAAAGATAGAACTTTCAGTAGCTTTGGCATAATTGTTAATAGTGCCAAAAGGTACCTGAAGAGTGCTAACTTCAGTCTGAGGTTGAATGATTTCATGTTGATCAGCACCAGAAGTTTTCTTCTCCATCTGAGACTGATCCTCAGCATCTCTCTGTTGGTCCCCATCTTGAAATTTGTCTCTGCTGCTAGGGGCACCAACTTCAGTAGCTCTCCTCTCAGCTATCTTCCTCTGAACCAGCTCATCAAAATCGGAGTTTTTCATCCTGAGCTTTGTCCTCCTGAATCCTGAGAAGTCGGTCAGGAAAGCTGTCTCCTCATTCCACCAGTCTTCCCCTCTGAATGCAGCAATATCAAGCATCTCCGGAAGAGTCTGATTGAGGATGAACACAGTCGACCTTAATCGAAGAAGACATCTTGCGATCGGGGTATGATTTGAGCTCAGGTAGCGATCAAGAATGAACGTTCCCCCCTTGCTCCTCCACTCGCCTTCTTCACCGCCCTTCTTCCATCTCGGGCTTTCGGGTTCGGTTGGAAGCATCGGTGAGGATCAAGGAGTAGATCACTCAGAGCTCATCAAGATAAAAGTTGCTCCCGAGTCTAGAAAAGAACGTCGATTGTTGTGCGGTCAGTCCTCGGTTTGCATCCGAGTGGGTTACGGGGGCTGGTGACACTTCCTCAGATTGACTCGAGAGTTGGCTCTTAAATGTCTCGAGCACGCACATCTTTGGTAGGAATCTCGAGGTCTCGAGTTCCTTTAAAAATTTCTGAGAAATTTTTATGCGTCCGAAAGCGACGTCTCAAGCACCTCAGAGAAGACCTGCTCCTCAGTCTGTTCCTGTGCCTTAGAGATAACCTAAGCCAAGACTTGTAGTGGCGAATTCTGAGCGGTTTGGCTCTAAGGTTGAATCACTTCAGAATCACTGCCATCTTCATCGGTGAGAACCACCAATCTTCTGCGCTTGGGAGCGAGGGTTTTCTGAATTTTCAACTTCTCACCCTCCTCCTTCTTTGTCTCCAACAAAGCCTTCCCCCTGGCTTGTTGGGTTTCCTTTTCAGCCGCAACCGGTGATTCTACCTTCTTTTCCTTCTTCCCCCTGATGGCCTGCTTCTTCACATAGCAATGGGCTTGAAGAGCACCTTGGACTTGGGGAATGGGGTCGAATTGGCGAAGATATCCTCCTCTCTGCACATCTCAAAAATAAATGCTATTTTGGTTGCATGGTGGATCTTGCCTTTAATCGTGATCGCCCCGTCAACCTTCTTGAAGACTTTGACTTGCTCACTCACCATCTGAATCAAGAATTTGAGCCAGTTGAAGTCGGTGGTGGGTGAGGCCTCGATCGCCTCCATCAATCGGAGCTTCGGGGTACTGATCTGCTCAAAACTCCCCGCAAGGCTCATGATGCTTTTACTCACAATATCCATCAAAACTCTATATTGTGGCTTCAATTGCCTCTTATGTAATGTAGCCTCAAATTTCACAGGATTCTCAGCAATCCTATCTAAATACTCCTGCTCTCTACCCAACATATACACCGTAGGATTCTCTCCTTCATCACAGAGCTCAAAAACATCATTTAAATTCTTCGGAATAATATACAATTCCCTTTCAAAATCGATGTATTTTGATGAGTGCTCTAAATGTGATACAGTAATCGCAGAATGCATACCATCCTCTTCATCTATCCTCAAATTACAGATGAACTCGATTACCTCTTTGGCATACTCTTGGTCCGGTCGGCTTGCGACGAGATGAGTGAGTTTGGCTAGCCGAATCATATGGAGAGCCTCCTCTTCTGGTTTGGAATTGGTTGTGCTATCGAGCGAGACAACAAACTCATACCAGGGTTTGTTGGTTTCGGCTAATTTATCGAAAATGGTAGGAGCCATTTGAGAGATTTTGAAGATTTAGGTTTTAGGTTTTCTGGGCAAAAGGGGATTTTTCGCAGAGGATTTTGGGAACGAAGGGTTTGATAAAATTTTGGTTTGAATTGCTTCTTGGGGTATAAATAGTTTGGAGATCGTGGGAATTCGCGTTGGTTAGGTGAAAAGCAACGGTTGAGATTAATCTCTGATTAATCGGGTATACGAACAGTCGATCCTCCGAAAAGTAAGCCGCCATTATATCCTCATTGGTCATTAATGTAACAGAGCATTAAATGACTATTGACCTTCTTCGGAATTTCAAACGATCCCGCCCAAAAAATTTTCTTAGGTGTTTTGTATTTATTGCAAATGATTACTGAGCTTCACTTAAGCAATAAATGAGTCGCATGAGTCATTACTTCTTCAGACTAATTTCTCTCTATCAGTCTTACTGAGTACTGACCTTGATAAAATGTCAGTATAATACTGAGTACTGAATGGGTTCAGTATAATCCTGAGTACTGACCTTCAGTAAATCTGAGTTTCCTGAGACTCAGTTCAGTATTTCCATTTTATCCTGAGCTTCTCAGTAAAATTCTGAGAAAACTTCATGCTTCTGAAAACCTTCAATTTTTCAGTTTTTACTCTATACACCTGGATCTAACATCCCTAATTCAACTGAAAGTTCCTGAAATCTTGATTCAGCCAAAGGTTTAGTCAAGATATCATCTCTCTGCTTATCAGTATGAATTTTCTCCATCCTTATGTCCTTTTTCTCGACATGATCTCGATGAAGTGATGTCCGATATCCACATGCTTGCATCCGTGTGCAATAACGGATTTTGTGAAATAGCAATGGCACTATTATTGTCACAAAATATTGGTACTTCATTGGCTACAACTTTATAATCCCTTAATTGTTGTCTGAGCCAAAGAATCTAAGTACACATCGACTTCGCAGACCATGTATTCAAACGATAGTCTTGGTCACATCGAGGTCCTGCATTTCTTCGAAAAACCAAGATATCAGCTTACTTCCTAGAAATTGACAAGTTCCTGTAGTGGACTTCCTGTCAATCATGCAACCTCCATAATCAGCACCTGAGTAACCAGTAAATTCAAGGTTATCATCAGCTGGATACCATAATCCTCTATTCACCGTGCCCTTAAGATACTTCAGTATCTTTTTGGCAGCCTCCATGTGACTAGCCTTAGGATTAGCTTGGTATCTTGCACATATCCCAACAAAGAAATGTTATATCCGCCTACTTGTCAGGAGAGATAGAGCAATGATCCAATGATTCCTCTATAATCGAGTATGACTTCTTCGATTTGCCTTCGTAATCAAGATCCATCTTGTAGTTAGTATTCATGGGAATCCTAACTGCATTGCAATTCTGTACACCATATTTGGCAATCAGATCCCTGGTGTACTTTGCCTGGTTGATGAATATTCCTTCCTTTGATTGTTTCACTTGAAGACCTAGAAAGAAATTCATCTCCCCCATCATTGATATCTCAAACTTGCCTTTCATCAGTGTTGAAAACTTTTCACACACGGTGATGGTTTGGAGATCCAAAAATGATGTCATCAACATATATCTCGAACCAAGAAGATATCTTCCCCATCTTCTATCCTGGACAGAGTTCTATCAACTGTCCCTTTGACAAAACCATGGTCAGTAAGAAACTGAGAAAGAGTATCATACCATGCTCTGGGTGCTTGCTTAAGACCATACAAAGCTTTTCTGAGCCTGTAAACTTGGTCATTCTGTTTGAAACCAGGAGGTTGTTCCACATAAACCTCTTCTTTAAGCACACCGTTCAGAAATGCACTTTTCACATCCATTTCATAGGATCGTGAACTTCATGTGGGCAAAGATATGCAAGAAACAATCGATGGTTTCTAGTCTTGCAACAAAAAGTGCAAAGGTTTCATCATAATCCAAGCCTTCTTCTTGGGAATAACCTTGTGCAACTAGCTTTGCCTTGTTTCTTACAATGTTGTTGTTTTCATCTCTTTTATTCTTAAATACCCACTTGGTTCCAATGACATTGTGCCTTTCAGGTCTATCTACTAGCTCCCATACTTCATTCCTTGAGAATTGATTCAGCTCATCTTGCATAGCAGTAATCCAATGAGAATCTTGTAGAGCTTCACCAATCTCAGTAGGCTCTTTCTCTGATAGGAAGCAACAGAATAGTGCACTCTCACCATGGAACCTTCTTGTTTTAACACCTTCAGTTAGATCACCCACAATCTGACTTGTAGGATGACTATCTAACCATTTCCTTCTTGATGTTCCCCCTTCAATAGTATCCTCAACATTTGAAATGTTAGGTTCATTTAATTCAGTAAACTCAGGGAACAACAGAAAAGGAGAAAGGGAATCATCTTCCTCAGGGGAAATTCTATTCAGAACATTGTCAGAGACATTTGTTCCCCTTTGGTTGATAGATTCAGAATTTGCCTCAGCTGTGACCACATCTTCATTGGCATCACATACCTGAGTCTGAACTGGTGTCTGTTCAGATTGGTCACCTTTGGAGTGTTGGTTTTCCTGAGTCTCACCATCCTGAGTTCCATCCTGAACTTCTTTATCTGAGTCTGAGTCACTCCAATCATAGGATGTGACTGACTTCTTCTTTTCAGGTTCAGTGGATGATTTATCTTTCTGTTTCAGGCTTAATCTGGTGATCCTCTTAGTCGGTTCATCGCATCATGTTCTGTTTCTTTTGAACACAAGTAGATTCATCAAAAAACAACATGAGGTGTTTCCTCCACAATAAGAGTCCTACTGGTTGTAAACTCGAAAGTTTTTATCGACTTGAGAATATCCTAAGAATATTCCTTCATCGCCTTTTTACTATCAAATGTTTTCAACTGATCTTTACCATTATTGTGTATGAAACACTTGCAACCAAACACACGAAAGAAAGAAACAAGAGGCTTCCTTTCATTCCAAAGCTCATAGGGTGTTTTGCCTTGACTCTTAGTCAGCATGGATCTATTCTGTGAGTAGCATGCAGTGTTGACAGCTTCAGCCCAAAACCTTTTAGGAATATCACCATTTATCATTGTCCTTCTGACTTCTTTCGAGTCCTGTTCCTTCTTTCAAAGAACACCATTTTGTTGAGGGTCCTTGCGGTGATGTTTCATGTAGAATTCCATTTTTTCGCACAATAATCGAAATGATATGATTTATAAACTCGGTTCCAGATTTTTTGTCGATCTCGATTTTGACCACTTTATCATTTTTTCTCAATAAGAATATGAGTCTTTTTAGTAATTCTGGCAATGTGTATTTATCCATTAGTCTCTTTCTTAGGACCAAAAAGATCCATATCGAAGTATTCATCGGTAGAAACATCTACTTTGCTTTTAAAAGATGCTCTAATTTGTTTTCCTTTCTGGCACGCATCACAAATATGTTCCTTACTGAACACTTCATTAGGCAACCCTCTTACAAGAGCTAATCTTGCAAGCTTATTCAGGGTTTTGAAATTTAGGTGATTCATTCTTTTATGCCATAACCAACTGGAATCTGTGGAACTTTTAGCAACCAAACATGTATCTTTAGGAGTTGAGCTCCAATCAGCAAGATACACATTTCCTTTTCTTGTACCAGTCAGTAATATTTTCTGTGTTGTATCATCTTTCACATAACATAAGTTCTTAGAGAACTCAACATTAAAACCCTTATCACAGAATTGGCTTATTGAAAGCAAATTATGCTTCAATCCAGATACATATGAAACACCATGGATATGAACTGAGTCGATTTCCAAAGTTCCATATCCTTCAGTCTGTCCCTCGGAGTTATCTCCAAAAGTGATCTGAGGTCCTCTTTGTTCAACATAGTCACTGAGTATCTTCTTGTATCCTGTCATATGTCTTGAACATCCACTGTCAAGATACCATACATCAGGAACTTTTTCATCTCTGCTCATCAGTGCCATGTGATCTTTAGTCAGCTTTATGCTCTTGTTTTCCTCCTGAAAAATAGATCAATTCTTAGGTACCCAATTTGTGTAGGGTCCTACAAGGTTAGCTGTACCTTTCGGAATCCAAATCTGTCTGACAACTCTAATCACTTTAGAGTGGCTAATTTGTCTTCCATAAACATCAACATACACATTTACTACTCTGGGTGCCTTAGCAGTCTTCTGTGTATGTGTGCTAGCTTTAGCATGAACATGAGCCTTTGAATTCTTCTTTGGTTCAGGCCTTCTGTTCAGATGCTTAGGCTTTTGTGCAGCCGGTCTAAATCTTTGATGACTCGGGTTCAGATAACCTTTACCCTTAGGCAAGTGGGGTTCGGGTTATGCATCTTTTTGAATTTGGGTCTTTCATTATCTTCGAGGACTTGGTCTCTTTGATTGAGAATATCTCTGCTGAAAGTGTTTCTCATCCGAGGATTCCTCTCGATGGTTCGATGTGGAGCCTTTAAGGTTTGCATTCTTAGCTTTGAGGCTTTGAAGTACTTACTGAAACTTTCTAACCGAGTGCTCGGGTTTTCTAGCCTTCACCGAGGTTTGGGCTTTCCTACCCGATCATTCGGTTTCTTTGAAACCATGGGTCCTTTTTCCTTGTCTACAACCTTGGGCATTTCTTCGGTTTGAAGTGTGGGTGCCACTGGTTTAACAAAGATTGTCTTCTTGCTACTTGATGCAGCATTCAGATAACCTTGTGAGGTTCCCCCCGGAATGTATCCCAATCCAGATTTTATAGTGGCAGATGTTGGGAGATGAATTTTAATAAAGATTTATGATTTTGATTAGATCCCAAAACCCCTGAGTATGACATGTTCAGAATGATCTTGATAGTTGAGTCGAGATTGAGTTTTAGAATATTGGGATGTTATCTGCGAGAATGTATAGTCGCAGATATAGTTCGGGATAATTCTTGAAGACTCAAGAGGATACCGAAAATCAAGACTTCACGAGAAGACTCGAGACATCGGTCAGTATAAACTACAAAGATTCAGAAGACTCTGAAGACACAAAGACTGAAGACTGAGGAACTAAAGATCAAGAATACTGAAGGCACAGTAATTACTGAAGACTCAGTAAGGTACTGAATGCTTAGTATGAACCTGAATGTTCCGAGGCACTGAATATATCTATCTGAAGGATGAAATACTGAGAAGATCATGATTGCTTAGAAAGTTAGATATCTGCCAAGACATTCAAATGCAGACAAAAGGAACTAAGTCAGAAGTGTTGTTAAGGTTATATCAAACTCAGAGTTTGTAACTAAAAAGAGCCGTTGAAGGTGTCTACCTTTAACTGGAGACAAAAGTCAAAAAGAGGAAGACAACACTGTACCATACTGACACTGACAGAGACAGGTCTCTGAAAAAGATGTCGATGGTACATGCGGGTTTCAGATCGCAAAAAAGTGAAGACCGGCTACATGAAAGGCTATTGCCTAGAAAGTGTTAGGGAGTTTCAAACCCTAAATATAGCCGTTTCACACACACCACAAGAGGGAACTCATTTAAGTCTCTCCAACGGATAGTTTTCAAGAGTGACCTTGGTGTATGCCTATAAATCTTGGTGATCCTCTACATTTTTAAGGTGACGGAAATTTATACGCAACTTAAGAGCTCAAGCCTATTCTTGTAAAGATAAAAGCACTAAAAAACTTAGAATTTCCCAAGTGCTTCAATATTGAAGAGAGCTCACTATACTAAGCCTAGCTTGATAAGAATTATCCAAAGCTTAGTCGAGATATCCTAACCCTTTACATTGTGCTTTATTGTAAAGGATATCTCATCCTAGTTGGAAACCAACCAAGAAACCCCAAACCCTTGTGAAGGTAGTTGGAGTGTGTTTGTTGGTGAGAAGTGTTGTAAAGAGTTAGTAAACTACACGGAGTAGTTAGAAAACTCTAGAGGAGAAGTTAGTAAGCTCTGAGGGGGGTAGTCCGAAAGCTTGTGTGTGATTGAGTAAGTAAACTACGGAGGTAGTCAGAAAGCTCAAGGTCGGGTTGAGTAAGTAAACTACGTGGAGTAGTAAGAAAACTCAGGGCCGAGTTGAGTAAGTAAACTACGAGGTAGTCAGAAAGCTCAGAAGTTGATAGTGAATTTCTCTGAAGAGTCGGGGAGAGTGGACGTAGGAGCTTGAGTCTCCGAACCACTATAATTCTTTGTGTTCTTTATTGCTTTCCTTATCGTGCTTATTTGTTGCATTGACTTGATTTTGAAAAGCATACTTTTCAGCGATATTGATTGGAATCAATCCACTAAAGTTGCATAAGTGAATCTGACCTAATCACTATTTCATAAAGGGAAGGTTTTCAAAGAAAGCTTTAAAAAGCAGTATAAACTAAGGCCAACCATTCCACCTGGTTGAGTAGCTAGAACAAATAGTTACCAAACCCGAACATATTCTTACGAGGGTTGGTAAGTTAGTTATCGATCCAAGCAACTCGGGATCTCTCGACACTCGAGGACTCGGTTGGGATTATCGAGGTTTCGAAAGCATTTCCGGGATCTTTGTCTCGATGAGACTTTGACTCAGAGCGATCTGTGCTTCTCAGAACCTAATCTTCAGGATTATCTGACCCAAGCTGACCTCAGTAAGAAAAAGTTTTAAAAACACTGAACACGTGTATTCCCCCCCCATACACGTGTAAGACTCGTTTGCACCGGGACCAACAAGTGGTATCGAGGCGGTGGTTCAACTTGACCACCTTGTGTTGACCAAAGTTTTATTTTCAAAAATACTTGTGGTCTATCTGAACTGATCTTATTTGCTGAAACTTTTTATTTTTCAAGAGATCAGAAAAATGTCTTCTAAAAAACTTCCCATGTTCTCAGTGGAGAACTATGACTGTGGGAGATCGAGAATGCAGCTCATTTGTATTCAAAACATGGCGTATGTGGAGAGTGGTCTCTCAAGGACCATTCCGGTTCATTGTAGTGAATCCCAGAGAGCGAAGAAGATGAGAGAATTGATCCTAGAGCAGAATTTCCTAAGTCGATGACCAACTCGACTCTGAGGAGAGAAAGTTAGTCAATCTAGACTACATTGCAAAAAAGACACACTATCAAAGATAATTGATGATGGTGTGATGGGAATGATCTCTCACCGTAATCTTTGCTAAAGAGATTTGGGATACACTATTTGTTATGTGCCAAGGCACGCACGAGATCATATAAAAGAAAACAAACTTTCGGTGGCAATTGGAAAGTTTGGCGGGTTTTTTGAAATGGATGATGGTGAATCAATAGACAAACTGGAAGTCGATTCACTAGCATCATGAATGATCTAAATGCACTTGTAAAGAAATACCCACAGAGAGAAGTTGCATTGAAAATTCTTAGAGGTCTATCTAAGAAATGGGATATTCATGCAGTGGTGATTGAAAACACCAAGAATATTAACTCAATGCCTTACCAACAAGTCTTCTCAGAGCTGAAAGCCTATGAATTTGTAATTGATAAGAAATCCAAAATTTGACAAAGAAAGATGATTCTTCATCGAGTAAGAATGTGGCATTAAAAGCCAAAGATAAAACCTGTAAAACTAGAGAGTCTGAGAACCCCCATGCCAAAAATCAGGATGAGCTTGAGGAAAAGCTAGCACTGATGGCAAGAAGGTTTGATAGACTCAATAGTAGATTTGGAAAATACAAAAGCTATTACAGAACCACAGTGTTCAGAAGAAATCGAGGGATGATCAACCGAGAAGAAGAAAGACGAAAAGTCAAGGATCTTCATCCAAAAGAAAGGACTCCAAGTCAAAAAAGGAAATGATCAGGATGATGATGCCAACAGATGCTATAACTGCCAGAAGAAAGGTCACTTCCAGTATGATTGTCCAGATTTGAGTGCTAAGGAGAGAAGAGAAAGGCAAGCTATAAGAGACCAGAAGTTCTCAAGCAAAAAGGCCATGGTTGCAGAAGAAGAACACTCTGAGGAGGAATCTAGCTCTTCAGATGAGATATTATCAGACAGTGAAAGTGATGACATCCGTCGATGGCCATTGAGAAGGTAAACTCTTCTTTCTCTCGTTGTTGCTCCTACACTAGCACAAGAGTTTTCAAGTTCCAATCGAAAACAAATCATTTTGACTCGATGGATTCTTTTTTGAGAATCGATGAAGGACTATCTTTGTTTTTGCAAGGATCGCTAAATCAAACTCAAAGAGCGAATAAAGGAATCGAAAATTTGAAAATCTGAAATGGAAAGACTCTAGCAATATTGAAGTCACTTCTCAATTAATGGGAGCTACTGATGAACTGGATGTTCTGAAAGTACAACTCTCAAAGAAAGAAAAGTTGATAGTGACCCTAACTGAAAAGCTAGAGAAATCCACTAAAGAGATTCAGTTGATAAGAACTAAGTTCAATGACCTCTCTGAGAAGCATGAAACTCTACAGAACTGTGAGGATAGTGCGCAGAAGAAGCTAACTCTATTGAATAATGCATCTAAAGTAATAGATGAAATTCAGAGAGTTATCGAGAGACCTGCCACTATAAAACTGGATTGGGATACATTCCGGGGGAACCTCACAAGGTCATCTAAATTTGCATCAAGTAGCAAGAAGACTATCTTTGTAAAACAAATTGGCACCTACACTTCAAATCAAGAAATGCCCAAGGTTGTAGACAAGGAAAAGGACCTATGGTCTCAAAGAAACCGAATGATCAAGGTTAGAAAGCCCAAACCTCGGTGAAGACAAGAAAACCCGAGCGATCGATTTGGAAAGTTTGAGTAAGTACTTCAAAGCCTCAAAGCTAAGAATGCAAACCCGAAAGGCTCCACATTGAACCATCGGAGGAATCCTCGGATGAGAAACACTCAAGAGAGACATTCTCAATCGAAGAGACCAAGTCCTCAAGATCTTTGAAAAGACCTAGATTTCAAAGATGCATAACCCGAACCTCACTTGCCTAAGGGTAAAGGTTATCTGAACCCGAGTCATCAAAGATTTAGGCCGGCTGCACAAAAGCCTAAGCATCTGAACAGAAGGCCTGAACCAAAGAAGAACTCTAAGGCACATGTTCATGCTAAAGCTAGCACACATATACAGAAAACTGCTAAGGCACCCAGAGTAGTGGATGTATATGTTGATGTTTATGGAAGACAAATTAGCCACTCTAAAGTGATTAGAGTTGTCGGTGATTTGGATTCGAAGGGTACAACTAACCTCGTGAGGACCCTACACAAAATGGGTACCTAAGAATTGATCTATTTTTCAGGAGGAAAACCAGGGCACTAAGCTGATGAAAGATCACATGGCACTGATGAGCAGAGATGAAAAAGCTCCTGATGTATGGTATCTTGACAGTGGATGCTCAAGACATATGACAGGATTCAAGAAGATGCTCAGTGACTATGTTGAACAAAGAGGCCCACAGATCACTTTTGGAGATAACTCCAAGGGACAGACTGAAGGATATGGAACTTTGGAAGTCGACTCAGTTCATATCCATGGTGTTTCATATGTATCTGGATTGAAGCATAACTTCTTCATCAATTAGCCAATTCTGTGATAAAGGTTTCAATGTTGAGTTCTCCAAGAACTTATGCTTTGTGAAAGATGATACATCACAGAAAGTATTACTGACTGGTACAAGAAAAGGGAATGTGTATCTTGCTGATTGGAGTTCAACTCCTAAAGATACATGTTTAATTGCTAAAAGTTCCACAGATACCAGTTGGTTATGGCATAAAAGAATGAATCACCTAAACTTCAAAACCCTGAACAAGCTTGCAAGATTAGCTCTTGTGAGAGGGTTGCCTAATGAAGTGTTCAGTAAGGAACACATTTGTGATGCGTGCCAGAAAGGAAAACAAGTCAAAGCATCATTTAAAAGCAAAGTAGAAGTTTCTACTGAGAGAATACTTCAGCTTTTGCATATGGATCTGTTTGGTCCTATACACATGTGAGCACTAATGGCAGGAAATACACATTGGTAGTAGTTGATGACTACTCAAGATATATTTTGGGTCATATTCTTACTCAAGAAGAAAGAGACTCGAGATAAAGTCGCCAGATCATCGAAAAGACTCAAGATTGAGAAAAAAATCGAGTGTGGTCAAAATCGAGATCGACAAAGGAACCGAAGTTTATAAATCATATCATTTCGATTATTGTGCAAACAAATGGAATTCTACATGAAACATCATTTTGCAAGGACCCCTCAACAAAATGGTGTTCTTTGAAAGAAGGAACAGAACTCGAAAAAGTTCAAGGACAATGATAGTGAAGGTCGATATTCCTAAAAGAGATTTTGAAATTTGAAGTTGTCAACTTCGCATGCTACTCTCGAGAATAGATCCATCTTGACAAAAAAAGTCAAGGCAAAAACGCCTTTATGAGCTTTGGAATGAAAGGAAGCCTCTTGTTTCTTTTTTTTTCGTGTGTTTGGTTGCAAGTGTTTCATACACAATAATGGTAAAGATCAGTTGAAAACATTTGATAGTAAAAAGGCGATGAAGGAATATTCTTAGGATATTCTCGAAGTTAGTAAAGCTTTCAGAGTTTACAAATTTGTAGGACTTTATTGTGGAGGAAACACCTCATGTTGTTTTTGATGAATCTGTTTTGTGTTAAGAAGAAACAGAACATGATGCAAATGAACTGACTAAGAGGATCACCAGATTAAGCCCTAAAGCAGAAAAGATAAATCATCCACTGAACCTGAAAAGAAGAAGTTAGTCACTATCTATGATTGAAGTGACTCAGACTCAGATAAAGAAGTTCAGGATGGAAATCAGGATGGTGAGACCCAGGAAAACCAACACTCCAAAGGTGACCAATCTGAACAGACACCAGTTCAGACTCAGGTACGTGATGCCAATGAAGATGTGGTCACAGCTGAGGCAAATTCTGAATCTATCAACCAAAGGGGAACAAATGTCTCTCGACAATGTTTCGAATAGAATTTCCCCGAGGAAGATGATTCCTTTCTCCTTTTTGTTGTTCCTCGAGTTTATTTGAATTAAATGAACCTAACATTTCAAATGTTGAGGATACCATTGAAGGGGGAACATCAAGAAGGAAATGGTTAGATAGTCATCCTACAAGTCAGATTGTGGGTGATCTAACTGAAGGTGTTAAGACTAGAAGGTTCCATGGAGAGAGTGCACTATTCTGCTGCTTCCTATCAAAGAAAGAACCTACTGAGATTGGTGAAGCTCTACAAGATTCTCCTTTGGATTCTTTGCCATGCAAGATGAAATGAATCAATTCTCGAGGAATGAAGTATGGGAGTTGGTAGATAGACCAGAAAGGCACAATGTCATTGGAACCAAGTGGGTTTTCAAGAACAAAAGAGATGAAAACAACAACATTGTGAGAAACAAGGCAAGGCTAGTTGCACAAGGTTATTCCCAAGAAGAAGGCTTGGATTATGATGAAACCTTTGCACCTGTTGCAAGACTAGAAGCCATCAGATTGTTTCTTGCATATGCTGCCCACATGAAGTTCACAGTCTATCAGATGGATGTGAAAAGTGCATTTCTGAACGGCGTGCTTAAAGAAGAGGTTTATGTGGAACAACCTCCTGGTTTCAAACAGAATGACCAAGTTTACAGGCTAAGAAAAGCTTTGTATGGTCTTAAACAAGCACCCAGAGCATGGTATGATACTCTTTCTCAGTTTCTTACTGACCATGGTTTTGTCAAAGGAACTGTTGATAGAACTCTGTTCAGGATAGAGGATGGGGAAGATATCTTACTAGTTCAGATATATGTTGATGACATCATTTTTGGATCTCAAACCATCAGCTGTGTGAAAAGTTTTCAACACTGATGAAAGACAAGTTTGAGATGTCAATGATGGGAGAGATGAATTTCTTTCTAGGACTTCAAGTGAAACAATCAAAGGAAGGAATATTCATCAACCAGGCAAAGTACACCAGAGATCTGATTGCCAAATATGGTGTACAGAATTGCAATGCAGTTAGAATTCCCATGAATACTAACTACAAGATGGATCCTGATTCTGAAGGCAAATCAGTAAGTCATACTGATTATAGAGGAATCATTGGATCATTGCTCTATCTCACAGCAAGTAGGCCGGATATAACATTTGCTGTTGGGATATGTGCAAGATACCAAGCTAATCCTAAGGCTAGTCATCACATGGATGCCGCCAAAAAAGATCTTGAAATATCTTAAGGGCACGCAGTGAATAGAGGATTATGGTATCCAGCTGATGATAACCTAGAGTTAAGTGGTTACTCAGATGCTGATTATGGAGGATGCAGAATTGACAGGAAGTCCACTTCAGGAACTTGTCAATTTCTAGGAAGCAAGCTGATATCTTGGTTTTCGAAGAAAAGCGGACCTCGAGTAGCAACAAGTACTCATGAAATTTGAATATATGGTCTGCAGAGAAAAGGCCAGTACGCAATTCTTTGGCTCAGACAACAATTGAGGGATTATAAAGTTGTAGCCAATGAAGTACCAATATTTTGTGACAATAATAGTGCCATTGCTATTTCACAAAACCCCAGTATTACACACCGGATGCAAGCATGTGGATATCGGACATCACTTCATCGAGAGATCATGTCGAGAAGAAGGACATAAGGATGGAGAAAATTCATACCGATAAGCGAGAGCTGATATATTGACTAAACCTTTTGGCGAAATCAAGATTTCAAGAACTTTCGGTTGAATTAGGGATCTTTAGAACCAGGTGTTTAGAGTAAAAATCGAAAAATTGAAGGTTTTCGGATGCATGAAGTTTTTTCGAATTCTCCGAGAAGCTCAGATAAAATGGAAATCTTCGAGTCTCGAAAACTAAGTAGCATCTTGAACCAATTCAAGATTTCGATATTATCGACATTTTATCAAGATCAGTACTCAACAAGACTGATAGAGGGAAATTGGTCTGAAGAAGTAATGACTCATGCGATCCATTTATTGCTCAAGTAAATTCGGTAATCATTCGCAATAAATATAAAAACACCTGAGGAATTTTTTTTTTGGGCGGGATCGTTTTAAATTCCGAAGAAGGTCAACAGTCATTTAATGCTCTGCTACATTAATGACCAATGAGGATGTTTTGGCGGCTTACTTTTCGGAGATCGTCGGTTCGTATACCTGATTAATCGGAGATTAATCTCAACCGTTGTTACTCACCTAACCAACACGATTCCCCACGATCTCAAGGTTATATAAACCCCAATCAGTCATTCAAGCCAAAATTTTATCAAACCCTTCGTTTCCAAATCCTCTGCAATTAAAAATCCCCTTTTGCCCAGAAATTCTCCAAAACCCTAAAGCTTCACTTCTTCAATCAAACTCTAAAATGGCTCCAACCCTGTTCGAGAGATTAGCCGAAACCAACAAGCCGTGGTACGAGTTCGTTGTCTCACTTGAAAGCACAACCAACTCAAAGCCAGAAGAGGAGGCTCTGCATATGATTCGACTGGCTAAACTCACCCAACTAGTCGCAAACCGACCAGACCAGGAGTTTGCGAAAGAGGTAATCGAATTCATCTGTAACTTGAAGATAGATGAAGAGGGCTATATGCATTCTAAGTTAACTGTATCACACTTAGAGCAGTCATCCAAATACATCGATTTTGAGAGGGATCTGTATATAGTTCCGAAAAATCTGAATGATGTTTTTGAGCTCTGTGATAGAGGAGAGGATCCTACGACGTATATATCAGGTAGAGAGCAGGAGTACTTAGATAGGATTGCTGAGAATCCTGTTAAGTTTGAGGCGACATCGCATAAAAGGCACCTGAAGCCACAATATCGTGTGTAGATGGATATTGTGAGCAAGTCGTCATGAGTCTTCTTGGGGAGTTTTGAGCAGATAAGTACCCCAAAGCTCAGATTGATGGCGGCGATAGAAGCTTCACCCACCACAGATTTCAACTGGCTGAAATTCCTGATTCAGACGGTGAGTGAGCAGACCAAAGTTTTGAGGAAGATTGACGGGGCGATCTCAATCAAAAAGGCAATATACATTTTGGAGATGTGCGAGAGGAGGAGGATATAATTCGACCCCATTTCCTAAGTCCAAAATTCTCCTTAACCCCATTGCTACAAGGAAGAGGTCATCGGGGAAGAGAGAAAAGAAGGTAGAATCACCTTCGCGATTCTTTGAAAAAGAGACCCAACAAACTAGGGGGGAAGGTGTTGTTGGAGGCAAAGATGGAGCAGGAGCAAAATGATGAAAAGGAAGAATCTTGCTCCAAAACGCAGAAGATTGGTGGTTCTCACCGATGAAGATGAAAGTGATCCTGAAGAGATTCAACCCGAGGGCCAAAGCGCTTTCGAGTTCACCATTACAAGTGTTGGCTCAAGGTTATCTCCGGACACAGATCGACCGGAGGAGCGTGGTCTTTTACGAGGTGCTCGAGACATCGCCAAGACAGAGATAAAATTTCTCAGAAATTTTCAAAGGAGCTCAGACCTCGAGATGCCTACCTCGGATGTGCGAGTGCTCGCATGTAAGAGCCATTTCGAGTCGATCCGAAGATGTGCAAGCTCAGACCGACGAGCCAACTCGGACTAAACCGAGGATATACCGATTCCAGCCTCGTAACCCACTCAGATGCAAACTGAGGACCTAACCGCACAAACTTCAGATCTTCTTTGAGACTCGGGAGCGTAATATTCTTGATGAGCTCTGAGTGATCTACTTTTGATCCCTTAGCGTAAACTTCAAATGAACCAGAGAGCCCGAGATGGAAGAAGGGCGAGGTCAAGAAGGCGAGTGGAGGAGCAAGGGGGAACGGTTCATACTTGACCGATACCGAAGCGAAAGCTCGGCTCATACCCCGATCGCAAGATATTTTCTTGATTAAGGACAACTATATTTATCCTCAATCGGACTCTTCTCGAGATGCTTGATATCACGCTTTTATAGGGGAAGACCGGTGGAATGAGGAGATGACCTTTTCCGACCGACTTCTCGTGGTTCGGAAGGACAAAGCTCGGGATGAAAAACTCCGATTTTGATGAGATGGTTCAGAGGAAGTTGGTGAGAGAGGAGTAAAACCGGGTTGGTGCCCCCAGCAAATGGGAGACAAATCTCAAGATGGAGATGGGGACCAACAGGGAGATATTGAGATAGCCTCAGATTGAAAAGGAGACTTCATTCTTCGATCAACCCGGATCTAGTCAACACCGTAATGTTGATAGTACTCTTCAGATCGAGGCGATTTGGAGACCGGAGCTCGTAATGAAGCCGGAGCTCAAGATGATCGAGACAACACAGAGGTACAGAAGATTCCCGAGATTGATCTCACTCTCTCCGATAGAGAAACTTGAGAAGGTTGAGCCAATGATGATCAAGATTGCTCGAGATGGAAAAACGTTGGCCAATCAAGCTCAAAAGATGGACGGTCTTAGTCACTCTTGAATCGGTGCAAATTCAAAACTCTCTAACCACCCGGATGACCTCCATGGAAGGAAAGCCGAATGAGAAGTTGGAGGGAGTCAAGGCCGAAGTTAAGTGATGAATCGAAGGTAAAACACCAGAAAGTTTCGATTTCCTAGAGGTGAAACCGGAAAAAAAGAATGAGGTGCTAATCAAGTCTCTTTGTTGAGGAAATGAGCTCAATGCTCATGACCAAGATATGAGAGATGTTCAAAGAAGCACTCTCCGCCGGTTTGCCCACTTATCTAAAGAATTTTTTCGTGGCCAAGAACCATCTACACGGAGAGGTGGAAGACGAACAAGATCGAGATAGCAGGAGAAGTTATTTGTGTGAGCAAAAAGAGCAATATCACATGGACACAAAGACTCTCAAAGCTTCTTCCAAATTACGGTGCCAAGAAGGGGGAAAAAAAAAAGGTTTGAAGATCTCGTAGAAAGTTCATGGCACGTACATTGGAGAAGAAGGCTCGAAAGATCTTTGAAATGTATAATCTAGCAAAAGCCTTTAAAGAAGTCTGAGCTCTCGAGAAGTTAAAGTTCGCTCAAGTAGAAAAGCCTATCTACACTCGAAGTTTCGAAAGCAAGCTATGCTTGATGTTGCAAGAGAGAAACCGAAGTGCTAGAGCAAAGGTTGGAACAAGCCGAGGATCTTTTTGAACCGCTTTATGAAGAGTAAAGCCTTGGGCGTTGTTCAACTGAAAGCAAACGTCAAAGGCTTTTAAGCCAATCCAGAGAAAATCGATTACGGATGATGAAGAAACAGAACAACCCGGTGGAATCTGAAGTCTCAACCTCGGAAGAAAGTCTTCAACACGAGAAATGCTCTGAAGACACTCCAAGAAGAACAAGCTAAGAAAGCTGCTGCTTCGGTCTCAGGAACGTCTGTGATCAGAAAGAAGATAGACGAAGAGCAGAAGCGAAGGAGTGATTTCAGGAAGTTTGCGAGCAAGAGGAAAGGAACATCAAAAGCACTAAAGTGGCCCCACATTGATAAATGGATGCCTATCAAACTCAACGATATGTGGGAAGAAGTCAAGAGAACCTTCTGGTTCAATTATGATGTTCTCAGGGAATGGAGAGGGGAAAGCTCAGATCAGAATGAAGCTTTCATTGAATACCTTCTTATCTTCTATCCAAAGTATCTCAGAGTGGATTAACTTTGCGGATGAAGGAGAGGTACAGGTAGTAGCCCCTGGTCCATATTCCTATCCACCTCCAAAACTTGATAATGGCTTGGTGAATGAGAAGGCCATTACTCAAGAGATTGCTCAGTATGTTGGTCAGTTGGGTTTAACAAAACCAGTCCGGACATCATCAAGGAAAGAAATGAGTGAAGAAGAGACTTTTCGGAATGTTTGACCTGGAGGTGCCCGCTGATGAAGTTGAGAATGAAGCAAACTTAAGAGCAGAAGACTCAAGAGCCAAAATCATAAGATCAAGACTGAAGACTCAGAAGATGTTGTAATCTTTAAATTTTGTCTTTTTAATTTTGTTGATAAACTCATTGTAATATGTAACGGGATACCAATCATCAATGAAGATTTATCATTATGCTCAAAAGATAATATCTCATTATCTTATTTACATGTCTTTTATTTTGATATGCTGAATGAATGTCTACGAACCGATTGTATGTTGATAAGGGAGAAATTGTTTAAGTATTTGGTAATGAACTAGTTAAAGAGATTCATTCTTGAAGAAATTCTTTGAATGATTAAACTGTTTGAGAAACTCGAAATTGTTGAGAGATTATCGATTTAAGAAATTGTTGGGAGACAACCAATCTTGTAATAGGATAAACCAAAAACACGAGTATAGGTTATTTGTTTGTAACAAGATAGGTTTTGGCATCATCAAAAAGGGGAAATTGTTGGGAGATGAATTTTAATAAAGATTTATGATTTTGATTAGATCCCAAAAACCCCCGAGTATGACATGTTCGAGAATGATCTTGATAGTTGAGTCGAGGATTCGGTTTTAGAATATTAGGGATGTTATCTGCAGAATGTATAGTCGCGAGATATAGTTCAGGATAATTCTTGAAGACTCATTAGGATCTTGAGTGGCGAAGACTCGTGAGAAGACTCGAGACATCGGTCAATTATAAACTACAAAGATTGTAAGACTTTGAAGACACAAAGATCAAGACCGAGGAACTAAAGATCAAGAATCTTTGAAGGCGCGATAATTCTATGAAGACTCGAGAAGGTCTTGAATGCTTAGTATGAACCTGAATGTTCCGAGGCACTGAATATATCTATCTGAAGGATGAAATACTGAGAAGATCATGATTGCTTAGAAAGTTAGATATCTGCCAAGACATTCAAATGCAGACAAAAGGAACTAAGTCAGAAGTGTTGTTAAGGTTATATCAAACTCAGAGTTTGTAACTAAAAAGAGCCGTTGAAGGTGTCTACCTTTAACTGGAGACAAAAGTCAAAAAGAGGAAGACAACACTGTACCATACTGACACTGACAGAGACAGGTCTCTGAAAAAGATGTCAGTATGGTATAGTGGTTCCAGACTGCAAAAAGTGAAGACCGGCTACATGAAAGGCTATTGCCTAGAAAGTGTTAGGGAGTTTCAAACCCTAAATATAGCCGTTTCACACACCACAAGAGGGAACTCACGAAGCTGTCTCTCCAACGGATAGTTTTCAAGAGTGACCTTGGTGTATGCCTATAAATACTGGTGATCCTCTACATTTTAAGGTGACGGGTAATTTATACGCAACTTAAGAGCTCAAGCCTATTCTTGTAAAAGATAAAAGCACTCGAAAAACTTAGAATTTCCCAAGTGCTTCAATATTTGAAGAGAGCTCACTATACTAAGCCTAGCTTGATAAGAATTATCCAAAGCTTAGTCGAGATATCCTAACCCTTTGCATTGTGCTTTATTGTAAAGGATATCTCATCCTAGTTGGAAACCAACCAAGAAACCCCAAACCCTTGTGAAGGTAGTTGGAGTGTGTTTGTTGGTGAGAAGTGTTGTAAAGAGTTAGTAAACTACACGGAGTAGTCAGAAAACTCTAGAGGAGAAGTTAGTAAGCTCTGAGGGGTAGTCTGAAAGCTTGTGTGTGATTGAGTAAGTAAACTACGGAGGTAGTCAGAAAGCTCAAGGTCGGGTTGAGTAAGTAAACTACGTGGAGTAGTCAGAAAACTCAGGGCCGAGTTGAGTAAGTAAACTACGAGGTAGTCAGAAAGCTCAGAAGTTGATAGTGAATTTCTCTGAAGAGTCGGGAGAGTGGGACGTGGGAGCTTGAGTCTCCGAACCACTATAATTGTTGTGTTCTTTATTGCTTTCCTTATTCGTGCTTATTTGTTGCATTGACTTGATTTTGAAAAGCATACTTTTCAATCGATATTGATTGGAATCAATCCTTTGAAGTTGCATAAGTGAATCACGGCCTAATCACTATTTCATAAAGGGAAGATTTTTAAATAAAAGCTTAAAACGAGTATAAACTAAGGGCCAACCATTAAAGATAACCGAGTAGCTAGAACAGATAGTTACCAAATGAACATATTCTTCCGAGGGTTCAAGAAGTTAGTTATCGATCCAAGCAACTCGGGATCTCTCTTTTCTCGGGACTCGGTTGGGATTATTCGAGGTTTTCGAAAAGCGAATTTCGGGATCACTGTCTCGAAGAGACTTTGACTCGAGAGCGATCTGTGCTTCTCAGAACCTAATCTTGAGTTTATCGACCCAAGCCGACCTCGAAGAAGAAAAAGTTTTAAAAACACTGAACACGTGTATTCCCCCCCCATACACGTGTAAGACTCGTTTGCACCGGGACCAACAGCAGATCTCTGGTAACTCGAATTTCATCTATTACTTAGGTGCAGATTCAATAGAGTTAACTTACGTGAACTATCCTCGATTGAGTTTATCCTCGAGAGGTCATTGAACTTTTACGATTAGAAATTACTATCAATTTCTCTTTTTTCGAGAGTTGTACTTTCGAGAACATTGGTTCATCAGTTCATAGCTCCCATTAATTGAGAAGTGATTTCAGTATTGCTAGAGTCTTTCCATTTTAGATTTTCAGCTTTCAGTTCTTTATTCTGCTCTTGAATTTCATTTAGTAGTTCTTGTAAAACAGCATAGTCCTTCATTAGATTCTCAAAAGAATCCATCAGTCAAAAATGATTTCATGAGTTGAACTTGACAACTCTTGTGTTAGTGTAGGAGCAACAACGAGAGAAAGAAGAGTTTACCTCCTCAATGGCCATCGAGACAAATGTCATCACTTTCTTCATCGAGAATATTTCATCGAAGAGCTAGATCCCTCCTCGAGAATGTTCTTCTTACGCAACCATGGCCTTTTTGCTTGAGAACTTCTTGTCTCTTTTAGCTTGCCTTTCTCTTCTCTCCTTAGCACTCAAATCACGGACAATCATCTTTGGAAGTGACCTTTCTTTTGGCAATTATAGCATCTGTTGGTATCATCATCCCGATCACTTTCTTCTTTGGACTTGGAGTCCTCTTTGCGGATGAAGATCCCTCGACTTTCAGGTCCTTCTTCTTCTCGGTTGATCGTCCTCGGGGTTTCTTCGGTACTGTGGTTTCTGTAATAGCTTTTGTATTTTACAAATCTACTATTAAGTCTTTCAAACCTCCTTGCCACCGGTCTTTAGCTTTTCCTCAAGCTCATCCCGATTTTTGGCATGGGGGTTCTCGGACCCTCTAGTTTTATTGGGTTTTATCTTTGGCTTTTTTAAAGCCACATTCTTACTAGATGATGAATCATCTTTCTTTGTCGACCTTTTTGGATTTCTTATCAATTACAAATTCATAGGCCTTCAAATTTAGAGAAGACTTGTTGGTATATTATTTGAATTAATGTTCTTGGTGTTTTCAATCACCTTTGCATGAATATCCCATTTCTTAGAAAGATCTCTAAGAATTTTCAATGCAACTTCTCTTTGTGGATATTTCTTTCCAAGTGCATTTAGATCATTCATGATCTTTAGTGAATCGACTTCCAATTTGTCTATTGATTCACCATCATCCATTTCAAAACTATCAAACTTTCCAATTGCCTTTGAAAGTTTGTTTTTTTATATGATGATCGTGCCTTGGCACATTCATGATAGTGTATCCCAAATCTCTTTAGCAGTATTACAATGAGAGATCATTCCCATCACACCATCATCAATTGTACTGTATAGTGTGTCTATAGCAATGTAGTCTAGATTGACTAACTTTCTCTCCTCAGAGTCGGGTTGGTCATCGGACTTAGGAAATCTCGCTCTAGGATCAATTCTCTCATCTTTCTGGGATTCCCCAAGAAATTGGAATGGTCCTTGAGAGACCACTCTCCACATCCGCTCATGTTTAGAATATAGGTGAGCCTGCATTCTTAGTCTCCACAAATCATAGTTCTCCACTGAGAACATGGGAAGTTTTTTAGAAGACATTTTTATCTGAGCTTTTGAAAAAAAAATTCAGCAAATAAGATCAGTTCAGATAGACCACAAGTATTTTTAGCAAATAAAACTTTGGTCAACAAAGCAGTGGTCAAGTTGAACCACCGCTCGATACCACTTGTTGGTCCGGTGCAACGGTAGTCTTACACGTGTATGGGGGAATACACGTGTTCGGTGTGTTTTTAAAACTTTTTTTTCATCGAGGTCACTTGGGTCGATAATCCACGAAGATTAGGTCCCGAGAAGCACAAGTCACTCGAGTCAAAGTCTCTTGAGGCGGTGATCTGAGTTGCTTTCGAAACCTCGAGATAATCCCAATTTGAATCTCGAGTTTCAGAGATCCTGAGTTGCTTGGATCAGATAACTAACTTTCTGAACCCTCAGAAGAGTAAGTTTAGTTTGGTAACTATCTGTTCTAGCTACTCGGACAATGCGGAATGGTTGGCCCTTTAGTTTATACTCGCGTTTTAAGCTTTCTTTGAAAACCTTCCTTTAATGGAATAGTGATTAGGCTGTGATTCAATTATATGCAACTTCCAGTGGATTGCTTCCAACTGAAATCTCAGTGAAAATATGCTTTCAAACTCAGTGATGCAATAGTTAAGCACAGATAAAGAAAACAATAAACAACACAGCAATTATAGTGGTTCAGAGACTCAAGCTCCTACGTCCACTCTCTCTGATCCTCAGAGAAATTCACTAATCATACGAGCTTTACGACTACCTCGCGTAGTTTACTTACTCAACTTCGTACGAGCTTTTTGACTACTCCACGTAGTTTACTTACTCAACCCGACCTTGAGCTTTCTGACTACCTCCGTAGTTTACTTACTCAAACACAAACAAGCTTTCAGACTACCTCTGTAGCTTACTAACTTCTCCTCTAGAGTTTTCTAACTACTCCACGTAGTTTACTAACTCTTTACAACTCTTCTCACCAACAAACACACTCCAACTACCTTCACAAGGGTTTGTGGTTTCTGGTTGGTTTCCAACTAGGATGAGATATCCTTTACAATGAAGTACAATGCAAAGGCTAGGATATCTCGACTAAGCTTTGGATATGTCTTATCAAGATAGACTTAGTTTAGTGAGCTCTCTTCAATATAAAAGCACTTGGGAAATTCTAAGTTTTTTCGAGTGCTTTAACTTTGCGATAATAAGTTTGAGCTTCTTGAGTTGCTTATAAATTTCCCGTAACCTTACAATGTAGAGGGTCACCAGTATTTATAGGCATACGCCAAGGTCATTCTTGAAAACTATCCGTTGGAGAGATAGCTTCGTGAGTTTCCTCTTATGGTGTGTGAGGAACGACTATATTTAGGGTTTGAAACTCCCTAACATGTTTTAGGCAATAGCCTTTCATGTAGCCGATCTTCACTATTTGCAGTCTGGAACTTTTGTACATCTGACATCTTTTTCAGCGACCTGTCACTGTCAGTGTCAGTATGGTACAGTGTTGTCTTCCTCTTTTTGACTTTTGTCTCCAGTTAAAGGTAGACTCCTTCAACGGCTCTTTTGGTTACAAACTCTGAGTTGATATAACCTTAACAACACTTTGTCTTAGTTCCTTTTGTCTGCATGGGAATGTCTTGGGCAATATTTATTTTCTAAGGAATCGCGATCTTCTCAGTATTGCATCCTTCAGATAGATATTTTCAGTGCCTCGGAACATTCAGGTTAATACTGAGCATTCAGTACATTACTGAGTCTTCAGTAATTACTGTGCCTTCAGTATTCTTGATCTTCAGTTCTTCAGTCTTCTGTCTTCTGCGTCTTCAGAGTCTTTTGAGTCTTCAGGGTCTTCTGAGTTTTCAGGGTCTTCTGAGTCTTCAGAGACTGACTGATATACTGAGTCTTCATGCTGAGTCTTCAGTTTCTCAGTTTCATACTGAGTTTTCAGTATCTCAGTTTCACACTGAGTGTTCAGAAACTTAGTTTCATACTGAAACTTCAGTTTCTTCAGAAACATACTGAGTTCTTCAGAATCTTCAGATCTAAACCTGATCTATATCTGCTGACTATACATTTTGCAGATATCATCCTGAATACTATAAAACTGAATCCTGACTCAACTATCAAGATTATCCTGAACATGTCATACTCAGGGGTTTTGGGATCTAATCAAAATCATATATCTTTTATTAAATTCATCTCCCAACAGTTGTTTAATTAAATACCACTAGGAACAAAATATACTAGTCACTGTTCACTTCCAAAATAAATATTTTGATGTCATCCACAAATTGCGCAAGTTTCCTAAATACAACACGATCTTGCTCGTCGCAACCAACCCATGACAAAACGTATTTCTCGCATTCCAATATCCAAACATCGTTGAACATATATCTTTAATTCTTCTCCCTAAAAAATTCTATGACACTGTAGGGAATTAGCAGTAGAAATATTTTCTGGCACTCTTGACAAGAATAGAAAATCCTTTTTAGGGTCATGCGGTATTTTAAAATCCTCCACAAACATCTGACTTATGCCAGTCAAAGTCATGTCGTCTGTATTCACATTCTGTCGCACAACTTCGAATTCAAAGACAATGTTCTTTGAATCAGTACCTAAAATTGTGACCGAATTTCTGGAAAAAAAAAGTTATCATTTTGATGGAATAATACGAACACAATCACATATATAAAAAGTAAAATACATGACACATTACCTATCGTAAATTTTGTTTCCTTTGAAAGTATACAACTTTAGGGCTAGTCTCCTGCGAGTGAAAACCAACTCTTCCTATATATTCAAACATCAATAACTGAGTTTAACTCTACTTATATTATGAAAAAGAATTATGTATGGTCGGGTACCTCTGTTAATGCTCTATTTACACTCTCTAAAAACATCATCATGAGGCACACATATATGCCACAATCATAACTATATTGAATAAAAAACAACAATGATTAAAAGATTATAATAAAACGATATAATCGAGACACATAAAAATATTGCTGAATTTAAATTATCAAGACAAGTAACTGTTACATGTTTGTTTGTATCGGATATGTATAACAATGCTGATACTGAAAAGTCTCATGCCAATTGGAATATATGAATGATTCGTCTCCCCACAACTTGCTCACGCTCTCTAATCTTATCACCTATTTCACAAAATTCTCTCGAGCAACCCGAAAACAGACTGTACAACCACATCTGGTATCCAATTTTGACCTGCGAACGTTTTCGGTCCACCTATAGGAGGTTTACGAAATCCAGCCAGAGAACACTCCCACTTCATATTTTTTATAATGCCATTTTTACTATTTGTATGACATTTTCGGGTTGTAAATCCCATTCTTCTCCCATATTCCTTAAAAAAATAAATCTGCTTCATTCGTCGTATCAAAAGTCTTTTTCAAAATAGTCTTGTCATATAATGGGACATAATTGGCATCCTCATCTGACCTGTCTTCTGAGCTAATATGCTCCTCAAAGGAAGAATTGTCCACTTCTATATCTTCAACTTCAAAGTCTGGCAACATTACTGTATTTTCTAAATCATAACTGCACAAAAAATGTGGAAAATGTCAATAAATTTGATCCGAATATTGGCAAATTTTTAACCACACTAGCAGAGATCAATAGAAGCTATACAGTTGAGTAATATTTCCAACACAATTGATGACATGTAAACTTCTAATTTTCTTCTTTCTCATTTTGCTGGTATTTCATTTTTTGTTAAAGTTAAAAAAACAGGAAAATGCACTTGCTGGTTCCTTGCGAAGGGAAAAGATGGCTGAAAATTCAATTACACAACTTGAAGCTGAGATTCAGCTGTTGAACCGACTGGTAGTGCCTTCCCCCTTGTCATTTGTGTTATTACTGGCATCCTCAGAAAAAAAATGCAAAAGATATATCAAGTTCTAAAGTTATTGAAGTCTGATTATTACCATGTTGCTTCGCAGGTTAATCAGATAGAGGAGGAATCCAGGTGCACAAAAATGATGTTAAAATTTATAGAAGATAAAATCCAAAGAATGGAGTCTCTTCTTGGTGGTCTGATGATGTCAGCAGATGATAATTTAGTGGAACAAAACAATGCACTTGCAGAAGAAATTCAAGTACTGTGATCTAAAATTGATAAATATACTAAAGTGGCTCTTGAATGATCTTCGAAGGTATGTGTTGCTAAAAATCAAAGAATCCAAATGATTTTGAAAATGTGACATATCATACAACTCTTTAAAGCTCTACTTACTGGTTTGGGTAAAGTTCATAATAAGGATTGAGGCCAACTGGTTCTTCATAAGCATAAATTTGTTAATTTTGTTTTTATACAGGATAACAATCATATATGGTGGCAATGAAAATGGCTTGCTCCATAAGGAGGTAGGATTGCCTTATTTCTGAATTAGCTCATGCTTTTCAAACTTAATTGATCTTTAATACATTTTTTTTCCATGTAGTTAAAGAAAACTCTCTCTGAGCTAGAGGATAGCAAGATAAAACTTAATCATTGCCTGAAAGAAAATGCAAAGCTCCAAAGGTGAAATTTCAGACTCATGTACAATCCATTATGTATGATATCATGTACGATTTTTTGTCTTATAAACTTTTCATGTTAATCATCTGTAGAGAACTAGAGATGTTACATGCATCAGTAAATAGCAACGCAAGTGCAACTCAGGATCATGATTGCAGCACAGAAGTTATCAAGGTACAGGATGCTAATTAATTTTACCAAGATTTTTAATTGATTAAGATAAACCAAAAGCCTATTCTGGTTGTAAAATTGGCAACTAGATGTCGCAACTTTGAGAATTTTGATGATTGTTTCCATGAATGTGTAAAATACATAATTTTTATATGCTCAGTAGATGAGTTATTCAAATATATATACAATTGACGTACTGAAGTCGTTAACAAAATCATCATCTCCGCAGTTGATAATCATCATATCCGTAGTTGAAAATATTAAAAATGTAACAAAGTATTTATTGAAATCGATCTAACAAATGAGAAATTATAAGAATCCAAACTTTTACTGCAAGATTCATTATTTGTACCTTATATTAAAGGCTTAGTAACGTGGAGGAAGAGGTGGCGACGACGATGGCTTAGTGGCGTGGTGGAAGAGGTGGAGGCGGTGATGTCTTAGTGGCGTGGTGGAAGAGGTGGCGGCGGCGGCGGCGGCGGCGACGGCTTGATGGTGGAGGAGGTGACGGATTGCCAACGAAGAAGACGATGTTAATATTTTTTTTTTCTTTTCGAAGGATTTGAGAATTGGGTGAAAAATGATGTATCAATTTATTTATTTAATTTAATTTCATCTTTTGGATTAAGTTATTAAATTTTCTAATATATTCTAATAATTTATAAAAGGGGATATGATGGTAAATTAAAAAATATAATTTGAAAAACAATTTAAAAATATAAAATTAGTACAACATGTGACAGGTTAGAGCACGACGTCATGTGGTGCGATTGTAGAGTCTGACTATTTTCAATCAGTACGACACCCTGACTGACGCAAGAAACACCCAATTTGATATGTTAATTATTTCATTTGTATTTATTTCTTATTTAGAGTCTAAGTTCACATCTTTATTTAAATTTAGCATAAAAAAACTAAGGTTTTTATTTAAGTGATGTGACACTTGGTTCTTTCATCAATGATTTTTGTTCTTGTGACTTTAAATAAAGAGACACAAGAATGATTTTGCAAGTATTGAAACCAACTGAGATTTATATACTATCTAATCTTCTCATAATTTGTACTAATAGTCATACTCCTTCCGCCTCAATCTTAACTGCATTATTTCCGTTTCGGTCTATCCCAATCTTAACTGCACATTTCCTTAAATGAAAATATCCACTTTAACTCACACCCTTCAAACACTCACTTATTTACTATATATCACTCTCTCATACCCTCAACACTTTACTGTTTTATCATCTTTAATAAATATTATTCTACTCTTCAATAAAGTTGAATTCCTATTTCTACCCCCAACACTTTATCACTTTATCACCTAAAATACTAATAAACGACTCTTTCTTAAACCTCGAGCATACAGTAAACATGCGGTTAAGATTGGAACGGAGGGAGTATTATAGACAAAGAGAGAGTTGGGCCCCAAAAATGACCCAAAATAAAAGTGTGTGACTAACCCAAAATTGACCAAGCGACCAAATCAGTCAAGACATGGTTGTATCTTCACTACCAAACATGTATCTCTAAAAATGTACATGGAAGCAGTCTATCCAGCATCTAAAAGAGTCTAAGACTCAACCATTAGTCAACCAGCGTCGATGTTCTTTGTCACCAAACCCATCTCTGCATTATGAGATGTATCGTCGAGAGTGTATTTACTTGGAATAATCCCATGGAGACCTGCATAGATTTTCTATTTCGCGTCTTCTATCTTCTTGGCTTTTAGCCTCGTGTTGTAAGCCTCTCATCTTTTGTAGTCCTCTTTCCTAGCCTGCTTCTTTTTGGCTGTATTAATTTATTTATAAGATCCTTCGTGGATTTTTTGCCCCCAACTCGTAAGCCATGTAGCTGTGTAAATCCGTATTTTTTGTGTCCAGGGGTCATTAACGAAATCCCCGAATCACATAATTTAGAGTCATATAGCAAGCAAATCTTCAAAAGGTTTCATGTATTGCATTTTATTTCAAGTAAGGGAATTACAATTTCATAAGTTGACTTTTAGCTCTTTTATGTCAAGTTGACCTTTGCAAAGCACATTATATACTTAAAATATTAGTTGGTTCTTTTAGTTGCAGATAAGGGAAATCACATAGTACTATTCTCAAAGAATTGGCATCTAGTTTAGCATAATGGTTATAATCTTGACAAAAATTTATCTGAAATCGTTCGTGTAATCTCATTGTTATGTATACACATTATCACGGTTATACGTAATCACTATCATTATTTTAAAAATACTTTATTTTTTAAACGATGATAGTGTTTATGTATAATAGTGATAGAGTTTATATATATATTTAATTCACATGATTTTTATTCTATAATCTAATATGCAACAAGAAATATGTATGGTTCTTAAAAAAACTTGTTTTCCAAGAAAAATATTGAACAAATGATATTATTTCACCTAGCATTCGATCACTTGCCTATAGAAACTTGGGCATTATAACCCTTAAATTCAAGAATATTTAGCAAGAATTCAAGCAATATATAACCTATACAAAGGGGTTACACTTATGAAACATATAACGTAAGGATAATTGCTCTTAGATATAACTTTTGAAACCCTATCATTAATAAGTACAATTGAATTTATTTATTACTAGTAGATACAATTCTCATTGTGATTTACTCATTTTAATCTTACCAACTTCCTATTTATTTCAACTATTTTTTTTTTTTTTTTAAAAATTGTTTCAGATTCCCCCTCCCTTCAAAAAAAAATCTCATCCCTTTCCTCAAGAAATTATTTAAGTTATTGAGAAGTTCGATAATTTCAATTATTGAAATTCTTTCATCAACGATCACATCATTCTTAGTGTGAAAAATATTTAATATTGTGTGCAAAATATTTAATTTTACATATGTGCAAAAATATTTATACTATGTGCAATTTATTTTTTACTTGTGAAAAATATATAATTTTGTGAGCAATATTTTTTGCACATATTTACAAGCCCTATGTGCAAAATAATATTTCACATATAAAAAAGTTTCAGCGCCAATTTTATTTTTAATATCAAAATTTAAAAGATCTATTTTATTTGTAAATAATTTTAGTATTTTTATGTAAAAGCTTAAATTTGACAATGAAAAATTGTAAGTACAACTATAAAAGGATTTTTTTTAATTATATATTTTCCCCCCCACAAAGTTTAGTTAAATTCTGAATATGAGGAAACTGTTTGTTGGGAAATTTGTAGTTTTGATGGAAGTTCCAAAACAGATAATGTAATAGGATAAGTCAGACCTGTTAGCTGACTGATGATCTAGATAGCAGATAGGATGACCAGCTGAAATGTATAGACAGCAAAAGTAACAGATAGGTCACATATTGAGGGGGAACTCAATATGTATAGGTTAAGTCTTGAAGATCAGTAGATCAGTTTACTCGAAGATCAGATATGCTAAAGATCTGGTGATTGAAGCAGATAAGCCGAGAATCAGATAAGCAGAAGAGTTCAAGACAGAAGACCATCTAGAAGACCTACATCAGATGACAGCAAGAAAATGTCAGTAAGTTGTGCTAAGACAACTTACAAGCAGAAGACCTAAATCAGGTAGACAAATCAGTGTTCGATTTGGTCTGTGTCAACTCCATCAGGTAACTACTTCATTGTTACCCAGTACGAGGAAAGTGTTCAGACAAGAAGAATGTCAACCTTGTTGCTTATTCAAGTACTGCGAATTGTACTTGATAGCCAATGAGGAGTCGACAACGCACGTACGGAGTACTGACAGTCTGCAGAAAAGTGGTTCAGTGTCAAATGGCTACAAAGGACAAGCTTGCATGCTTTCGGCCATGCCGCCCCTGAAGCACGTCAAATCAGCCTGCAGACCTACCTAAAATAGACCTAAATTCAAATTGCTCTCCAACGGCTAGTTCGATTTCGTGCCTATAAATATGGGATCAAACCTTCATAGTAAGGTTATGAAAATTATCATCAAGCTCAAGCACTAGCATATTTCCGCACGAAGAACACAAACTCAAGATTTATTCTTAAGTGTTCATCCCATTGTTCTTAGCATAGAATACTTATCCTCAAGCCTTAGGCTACATAGAAGATGGGATAGTATTCCAGTTGGAACATCACAAATCTTATACCCAAACAAAAGTTATGTTAAGTTTGTTATAGCAAGATTTCAGTCTAGGGTTTCTAGATCTGATTTCTGGGATTGGTTGAGTGAGAACTCGTGAAACATCTGTTGGTTGTACTGTGTTGGACTAACACATTAAACTAAGTCCAGTTGGTTAAGTTGGTTCCTCTGCTGATAGGGAAGAGTGGACGTAGGACAAGTTGTCTGAACCACTATAAATCTGTGTGCCTTTACTTTGATTTACACTTATCTGCACACTACTCTTTGTTATCTGCATGCATATTCTGTACCTGGATCAGACTAGCATCAAGCTTCTGATATGATCAGTTTGACACCTTTGTCATCTGATCTGAACCAGATTGGTCAAAATCTTTGTTGAGTAAAACTGGTTTTCACACGGGTTATCTAATCTTCCGCACCATCAGTTAAACTGATAGACGCCAAACTGATATGTTTGATAGATCAGTAAGTCGAATATCAGTCCATACTGGTTCACATTGCACTCTGATTAGGCATACTTGCTTACACACCTGATTCACGAAAAAGTTTTGGATGTCTATTCACCCCTCCCCTCTAGACTTCCACCCTCACTAAAACCCGTTCGGAACCTACAAGTGGTATCAGAGCAGTGGTTCTTCCAACCACTTGCTTTGAATATCATCGGTTCTTGAGGAAGAACCTTTGTGGTCACTTGAACTGATCTTTGAAAACCATTTTTAAAACTCATACTTTTCAAAATCACCACAAGCATGGATAACACTTCAGGTATGCATCATAATATACCCATGTTTTCTGTTGATGAGTATGCAGATTGGTCTATAGACATGGATGAGATTCTTGAGATAGGACTGATTATCATATATCACTATAACCCAGCTGAAGCCTGAGAACGAGATCCTACTCAACCAGTTGGAGCAAGAATCAGAAAGAGTCCCTCTCTGATGGATGCAGATGAGAGGAAACTGTCTAATCTTGATACTGTTGCCAGACATCTCATCATGAAAACTATGGATGCTACTACACGAGAGAAAGTGAAGTACCTGAAGACAGCTAAGGAAGTTTGGGATACACTTGCTGAAATCTGCAGAGGAAATGAACAGATTAAGGACAGCAGATTGCAAGCTGAGCTGGTGGTGTTTGAGAAACTCAAGATGCTACCAAATGAAACAGTTGACCAATTTGATGGAAGGTTCACTCGAGGAGTCAACCGACTTCGTGATCTAGGACGTGTAATGTCAAATAAGGATATCACAAGATTCTCAGATCGTTGACCAAGAAATGGGATACAAAGGTGACCGTGATTAAGGATTGTCAAGATATTGCTACCATGAAGCCAAATGATCTAATCTTCAGTTTGAAGGCCCATGAGTTTGACCTGATTGAGAGAGGAGAAGGATCAGATGATGTCCCTGCTGAAGCTGCTGGAAACTCAACAAAATCTGTTGCATTTCAGGTAACCAGTAGCAGTTCACGAATTGTTGAACCAGTTGGAAACATCATCAGCCAGGCCAAACAGATTGCACTTCTAATAAGAAAACTTGAACGAACAAATGTTCAGATGGGCAAGTACAGAAAGTTCTATGACGACTATCGACGAAGCAGAGGAAGAGATCGAAGATTTTCTGACAGATCACAAGAAAGGTGTTGGTCCCGTAAAACCCGATTTAAAACTCATAAAATCTCAATGGGAGGTGACTTAAAAAAATTTGCTGCGAATGTTTTATACAAATTTGCTAAAGTATGTATGACAGTTAATATGAAAGCAAATAAGAACACACATATTTTTATAGTGGTTCGGACAAACTTGTCCTACATCCACTCTTCCCTTCATGGGGCACTTCCTTAACCAACAGATATTTATGGAGCTCTCACTCAACGGGACTTATCTCCCTCACAGGATCGCCTATAGATGTTTAATGAGTTCTCACTCTCTCGGGACTTATCTCCCTCATGAGATTGCCTACGGGACTTATCTCCCTCACGGGATTGCCTACCCTCCCTTACGGGATTGCTTCTTAACTACCTCACTTAACCACTAATTTTCTCTCTCAAGAAAGGGTATGGGTTTGGTGTTATTTCCAAGTAGGTGAGATTTTCCCTTACATTGTTTTAGCCTTAAAGCTAAGGTTGGGAAAATCTCTCTATGCTTAGGATATGACATTTTTGCTTAGATCTAATGTAGAACACTCTTGGGTAAATTTGGATATTTAATGATCTGTGTTCTTGAATGGAGATGCTTGAATATTTAGCTTTAATCTTCACTTTGTTGCATCCTCCACTATCTTCTTTTGAAGATAGTGCAATGTATTTATAGTGTGGATTTAAATATTACCGTTGGAAAGTAATATTCAAATTCATACTAATAAACTTCCAGCTTTTCTTTGTCCTTTTGCACTGTTGCTTGCAGCTTTATGTCACATCAATATGTGTTTTGTCATCTTCTCATTGGCCAGCTTTTTGTGTGTCTAACGGATCGATTCAAAGCCTGTGAATCAATTGAACTACAGATCGATTCGGCCAAGCAGATCGATTGAGAATCATTGGCCAAAGATCGATTCGAAGCTTCAGATCGGTCGATTCCAGACGGTCAGATTACCTGAGATCGATTGAGAACTTCTGATCGATTGAGCCGATGATGCGTCGAAAGAGCAATGAGATGGTCGGTCAAGATATCAGTCGGCGATCAGTCGTCAAGATATCGGCCTCAGATCGGTCAAGATATCATAAAGCACATTATATGTCTGCATCGACAAGATTATATCCACACCTTTGCGCATCATTTCTTTGATCAACACTTTCTCTTCACAAATCAACATGGTTCTTTTTGTTCAGCTCATCAGTTTACATGGAACTCATCAGTCTCGTTTCGTTCTAATCAGCCTCATCTTCTCTTGATGAGTTCCCCCTCAACTTGTTACTTGTAAGAATAAAACTAAGTCTAAAAACGCAAGCTTTCTATACAAGTTAGCTTGTCCTATTACAAGGTGTTTTGGCATAATAATCAAAACTAAATTTATCCCAACAATTTCCCCCTTTTTGATCATGATGCCAAAACTAACTAACAAAAAAAAAAAAAATATATACGAGAAAAACAGTGTTAGTTAAACAAGTGAAATAATGAAAAATATTTGATGCATTTAAAAAATGATGAGTAGATGATTGTCAACCTCCATGAATTTTATAAAAGATAAGCATTTTAAAATAAATGGGTTTTACAAAAAAAAGATCAGTTCAGGTGGTCACACTAAAATCTAGTGAACTTTTGAACTCCTGCTCTGATACCAATTGTTGGTCCCGAAAAACCCGATGTAAAACTCTTAAAATCTCAATGGGAGGTGACTTAAATTTTTTTGCTGCGAATGTGTTATACAAATTTGCTAAAGTATGTATGACAGTTAATATG
The DNA here is from genome assembly GCA_037126765.1 of Stenogyne calaminthoides. Classification (NCBI taxonomy): domain Eukaryota; kingdom Viridiplantae; phylum Streptophyta; class Magnoliopsida; order Lamiales; family Lamiaceae; genus Stenogyne; species Stenogyne calaminthoides. Next base: position 16,328,924 of record JBBCBC010000018.1, read on the forward strand.
AAAGCAAATAAGAACACACATATTTTTATAGTGGTTCGGACGAACTTGTCCTACATCCACTCTTCCCTTCATGGGACACTTCCTTAACCAACAGATATTTATGGAGCTCTCACTCAACGGGGTTTATCTCCCTCACGGGATCTCTTATAGATGTTTAATGAGTTCTCACTCTCTCGGGACTTATCTCCCTCACGGGATTGCCCACAGGACTTATCTCCCTCACGGGATTGCCTACCCTCCCTTACGGGATTGCTTCTTAACTACCTCACTTAACCACTAATTTTCTCTCTCAAGAAAGGGTATGGGTTTGGTGTTATTTCCAACTAGGTGAGATTTTTCCTTACATTGTTTTAGCCTTAAAGCTAAGGTTGGGAAAATCTCTCTAAGCTTAGGATATGACATTTTTGCTTAGATCTAGTGTAGAACACTCTTGGGTAAATTTGGATATTTAATGCTCTGTGTTCTTGAATGGAGATGCTTGAATATTTAGCTTTAATCTTCACTTTGCAGCATCCTCCACTATCTTCTTTTGAAGATAGTGCAATGTATTTATAGTGTGGATTTAAATATTACGTTGGAGAGTAATATTCAAATCCATACTAATAAACTTCCAGCTTTTCTTTGTCCTTTTTGCCTTTGTTTTGCAGACTTTTATGTCACATCAATATGTGTGTTGTCATCTTCTCATCGACCGCCTTTTTATGTGTCTAACGGACGGGCTTCAAAGACAACAGATTAATTGTGAATCAGAGATCGGCCAAAGACAAAGCAGACAACCAAAGACATCGACGCTTCAAAGACAAGACGTCGAATCGAAGATAGCTTCAAGATAAAGAGATCGGGCTTCAATCGCAGATTACCAAAGATAAAGACACCAAAGATAAAGAGACCGCTTCGAATCGCAGATCGGGCCAAAGACAAGATCGCTTCAGAATCGCAGACGTCGCAGATCGTCAAGATATCGTCAAGATATCAGTCAAGATCGACAAGATATCAGTCGCTAGACGACCAAAGATATCAGTCAAGATATCATGTCACCAGACAAGATCAGACAACCAAGACTGATCATCTCGGCCAGACAAGATTCTCTTCACAAATCAAGATGGTTCTTCTTGTTCAAATTTCATTAGTTTACATGGAACTCATCGGGCCTCGTTTAGATTGCTCGGTCTCCTCATCTCTTGATGAGTTCCCCCTCAACTTGTTACCTGTAAGAATAAAACTAAGTCTAGAAACGCAAACTTTCTATACAAGTTAGCTTTTCCTATTACAAGGTGTTTTGGCATAATAATCAAAACTAAATTTATCCCAACACAAGGTATCGTTCTTCAAATGATAGGGATAACAGAAGAGATGACCGAAAAGACTATCACAGAGATGACAGAAAAGATGATCGTAGAGAGGATCGCAGAGAGAACAGACGTGATGAGAGATCAGATAAAATTAGTTCTGATTACAGACAAGGTGGAAAGTCTCCTGACAGATCATACCGAAGAAATGATTCACCTAACAGAGGAAATTCTGGAGACTCCAGGGTTTGCTTCAACTGTCAGAAACTAGGTCACTACAGTGCTGATTGCCACGACCTGACTCCCAAGGAGAGAGAGGGAAAGCGGAACATAATAGAACAAAGGTTCCGAGATAGAAAAGCAATGGTTGCCGACACATCTGGCATTGATGATTCTTATCTACCTTCAGATGACTCAGGCTACTCATCTGTTGAAGATTTTTGTCTGGTCACCACAACTGATGATGTCGATGATATGAACTTCTCATGTGATGACGACATCTGTTTCATGGCCAGAGAAACTGACCAATCTGAGGTAATTTCTAAACCTTCTGTGGTTCCCTGTTCTACACCTGTTGTGCTTAGCACATCAGCTGGAGAGATTAACCTGCAGGTCTACAATGACCAATTGCTTGATGATCTCTCTAATCCAATAGATACCTATACATGAGTGGAAGTTGAGAACGATAACCTAAGGGCTGAGAATATTCGGCTTGTCAAGAATATTGAGGCAAGTAAAGCAGCTGAACTAAAATCAGCTGAAACTGTTCAGAAGATGACTAAAGAACTGGAGTTTCTGAAAGTCAGTACTACTGATCAGGGAAAGCTGATTAAGGAACAGTTGGTTCTCAATGAACGACAAGGTGGAGAACTCAAAGTCTTCAGGCTAAGTTTGATGAACTCTGTTGGTCCCGGTGTAAACGAGTCTCACACGTATATGGGGGGTGGGAATACACATGTATAGTGATTCTTCAACTTTTAAAACTCTTACTGAAATCAGTGAGTCAGGATTTCCTGATTTTCGGTCCTGAGAAGAACAAATTGTCCTGAGTCAAAATCTATGGAGACAATAACACTGAGCGGCGTTCAGGGACTTCAAATTAGCTCACTAATCTTGAATTTTCTCAGAGTCCAAATAAGCTTGGAGTAGATACTAATCTTACTGACTACTCAAGAGAGTTTATCAGATTGACAACTATCTATACTAGCTTATTTAGGGTGCGGAAAGTGTAGGCCCTAAGTTTATACTCGTTTTACTTTGCTGAAAATCTTTCCTTAATGAAACAATGGTTAAGGCTGTGATCAAGTTAATGCAAGTTTAGTGGATTGATTCCAACTGAATATCAGAAATGCTTTCAGTGAAATATGCAACAAGTAATAATGCAAAGCAGAAAGTAAATAACACAGCAAGTTATAGTGGTTCAGAGGCTCAAGCTCCTACGTCCACTCTCTCTGATCTTCAGAGAAATTCCTTAACACACTACTTCTACTACCTCAAGCTTTCATACTGAACTCAGCAGCTTACTAACTCAATACTACTACGAGTTTTCAGGCTGAACTACTGCAGCTTACTAACTCAACCCACACAAGTGTTCAAACTGAACAATCAACTTACTAACTTCTCCTCTAGAGTCTTCAGACTGAACACAGCAGCTTCCTAACTCTTTACAACTCTCTCACTTCCAACTACTACACACACAAACTTCCCAATCAAAGGGTTTGGACTTGGTTGGTTTCCAACTAAGGTGAGATATCCTTTTACAATGAGAACACAAGTCAAAGGCTAGGATATCTCGAATTAAGCTTTGGATAAGATCTTAAATCTAGGCTTAGTAAATGAGCTCTCTTCAAAGATAAAACACTTGGGAAATTCTAAGGGTTTTGTTGGTCCCGGTGGGAAAACACATTTAGCGCGTGCGGAAGCAAAACATTGCATTGCGGTGCATATAAAATAGGGGTGAAGGAATGGTGATTCCAGATTTTTCTCTTTTAAGATCATGTGTTGTGTTTTGCTTATAATTGAATGTGTATGACAAGATAAGAACGTAAAGCAGTAAAAAACACAACAACGTATAGTGGTTCGGAGACTCAAGCTCCTACATCCACTCTCCCTGTTCCTAGGGTAATTCCTTCAAACACTTCCTAAGGTTTTCTGACTACCTCTGTAGTTTACTAACTCAAACTGGACTTATCACCCTCTCGGGTTCACCTCTTAGATGTTTAACGAGTTTACACTCCTTCGGGACTTATCACCCTCTCTCGGGATTGCCTAACAACTACCTCACTTCACCACTGGATTTCTCTTATGAGAATGGGGTTTGGGTTTGGTGTTGTCTCCAACTATGGTGACATTTTCCCTTACATTTGTTTAGCCTCAATGCTAAGGTTGGGAAAATCTCTCTAAGCTAATGATACATCGTGGGTGGCTTAGGTTGGGTTCTAGAACACTCTTTGAATATATTTGTATATCTACAGACTTGTGTTCTAGGGTGGGAATGCTTTGACTATAACGCTCTTGGCTATGTAGCATTTTGTGCATAATCTCCACACTTAATTTGATGGAAGATCTTGTATTTATAGTGTGGATTTGAATGTTACCGTTGGAGAGAATCTCATTCAAATCCATACTATTCTTTGTAAGTTTTGCAGCTTTTTCAGGCTGGTTGTCTTCCTCTCATTGGTCCATGTCAGCTGGATTCCAACGGCTAAATTCCTCAACTTCAGTGCCTCGGAACATTCAGGATATACTGAGCATTCAGTACATTACTGAGTCTTCAGTAATTACTGTGCCTTCAGTATTCTCTGAGTCGTCAGGTTTCTCTGAGCTTTCAGATTCTCTGAGTCTTCAGGTTTCTCTGAGCCTTCAGGTTCTCAGTTTCATACTGAGTCTTCAGAAACTTCAGTTTCATACTGAAACTTCAGTTTCTTCAGAAACTTACTGAGTCTTCAGTTTTTAACCTGTTCTATATCTGCCGACTATACACGGTGCAGATAACATCCTAAACACTCTAAAACTGAATCCTGACTCATCTATCAAGATTATACTGAACATGTCATACTCAGGGGTTTTGGGATCTAATCAAAAACCTCTTTATTAAATTCATTTCCCAACAATTTCACCCTTTTTGATGATGCCAAAACCATCTTGTTACAAAACACTTAACCTATACTCAGGTTTCAGTTTTTCCTATTACAAGAATGGTAAATCTCTTAATAATCAATTCAGCAATGAATCTCTCAACAATTTCATCACCAAACAACAATAATCTGGCATATCAAATATAAAGACATGGAAAAAGATAATGAGGTATTATCTTTGAGCATAAAGATAAAGTTTTCATTGATGTATGATAGACTATTACAGTTTACAATGAACTTTTCAAAAGATAAAGACAAAAACATAAAGAATTACAAGTCTTCAGTCTTGTTCTTCAGTCTTCTTTGATCTTCAGCTCGGCTCCTGGCCTCAGGTCTATCTGAGCTCTCAGTGTCTTCAGTGACATACTGAGTCTCAGGTCTCTTGATTCAACGGACCTTGTCTGATCAGGCATACTGACACTTATGTTGACTGAGTTCAGTTTCTGACTACAGACATCCTGACCCTCAGGTCTCTTTTACTTACTGACCCTCAGGTCACTTGACTTATACTGAGTCTCAGTTCACTTTTCTTACTGAGCCTCAAATCACTTTTTACTAAGGCTATCTGATTTCTTCTTTGCCTGATCTGATCAGTTCGACTGATTAGATCAACACATCTTTAGATCAACATATCAGAATAGCATCAGGTCATCATATCAGGTTAGCATATCAGGTTTATCATATCTGATCTCGATCACGTCTGATCTTGATCAGTCTCTTCTGCTCATCTTCTGATTTGCAACCTTCTCTTCTGATTTGCTGGCTTTAGCTTTTCTTCTTTTCTGAATTTTGCACAGCTCATCAGTTGACTCAGGAACTCATCTAACTCATCTGATCTCGATCAGTCTCGTCTGCAGCCTCGTCTGATCTCAATCATCTACTTTTGATTCCGTGAGTTCCCCCTCAATTTGTTCTTTCGTTCCCCCTCAACTTGTTATCTGTAAATTTTCTTGAATAAAACAAGTTGACAATGTTTTGGCATAGAACTAAAAATATCCCAACAATTTCTCAATTGATAAAGATGCCAAAACATTAGTATATATGCATTTTTAAAGAAACGGGTTTTTCTTTAAAAAGATCATTCAGGTGGTCACTCTGAAATTAGTGAACCTTTTGAACTCCCGCTCTGATACCACTTGTTGGTCCCGGTGGGAAAACCCATTTTGCGCGTGCGGAAGCAAAACATTTCATTGCGGTGCATATTAAACAGGGGTGAAGGAATGGTGATTCCAGATTTTTCTCTTTTAAGCTCATGTGTTGTGTTTTGCTTATAATCGAATGTGTATGACAAGATAAGAACATAAAGCAGTAAACAACACAACAACGTATAGTGGTTCGGAGACTCAAGCTCCTACATCCACTCTCCCTGTTCCTAGGGAAATTCCTTCAAACACTTCCTAAGGTTTTTCGACTACCTCTGTAGTTTACTAACCTTTCTAATTTGAGCTTCGACTACCCTCGTAGTTTACTAACTCAAACTGGACTTATCACCCTCTGGGGGTTCGCCTCTTAGATGTTTAACGAGTTCACACTCCTTTAGGACTTATCACACTCTCTCGGGATTGCCTAACAACTACCTCACTTCACCACTGGTTATCTCTTACGAGAATGGGGTTTGGGTTTGGTGTTGTCTCCAACTATGGTGAGATTTTCCCTTACATTTGTTTAGCCTCAATCTTTAAGGTTGGGAAAATCTCTCTAAGCTATGATACATCGTGGGTTGCTTAGGTTGGGTTCTAGAACACTTTTTGAATATATTTGTATATCTACGGACTTGTGTTCTAGGGTGGGAATGCTTTGACTATATAGCAGCTCTTGGCTCTGTAGCATTTTGTGCATAATCTCCACACTTAATTTGATGGAAGATCTTGTATTTATAGTGTGGATTTGAATATTACCGATTGGGAGAATCTCATTCAAATCCATACTATTCTTTGTAAGTTCTGCGACTTTTTCGGGCTCGTTGTCTTCCTTTCATTGGTCCATGTAAATTTGGATTCCACGGCTATATTCCTCGGCTTGATTGCCTCGGAACATTCGGGATATCTTGAGCATTGATTTCATTCTTGAGTCTTTAGTAATTCTTGTGCCTTGATAAAGAGTCTTGAGTTTTCTGAGCTTAGATTCTCTGAGTCTTGAGGTTTCTCGAGCCTTGGTTCTCGGTTTCATCTTGAGTCTTGAAACCGGTTTCATCTTTGAAACAGATTTCTTGAATACTCTTGAGTCTTTAGTTTTTAAAAGTATAGATTTTGTTCTATATCTCAAAACCCTATATCAAGATCGAAGATAACAGAAGATACTCGAAAACTAAAGACTCAGAGAATCAAGATTAGAGAACATTTCATACTCGGGGTTTTTGGGATCTAATCAAAACCTCTTTATTAAAATTTCCCAAGATAAAGATATGATTTTGATTAGATCTCAAAAGATAGAGTATGACATGTTCGGGATAATCTTGATAGATGAGTCGAGAAGGTTTTATAGTGTTGGAATCCAAATGACATGGACCAACGAGAGGATATATAACCAAAGTTCGAAAAAAGTCTTGAAGAGAACTTCAGAACTTACTTAAGAATAAGTATGGATTTGAATGTGATTCTTCCAACGGAGAACATTCAAATCCACACTATAAATACAAGTTCTTCCTTCATTATCGAAGTGTGGACGCGGAGATCATGCACAAAATGCTACAAAGCAAAAGAGAGTGCTATAGTCAAGCATTCCCACCCTAGAACACAAGTCTCAGATATATACAAATATATTCAAAGAGTGTTCTAGAACCCAACCTAAGCAACCCACGATGTATCATAGCTTAGAGAGATTTTCCCAACCCAAGATTGAGGATAAACCATTGTAAGGGAAAATCTCACCATAGTTGGAGACAACACCAAACCCAAAACCAAGTGGTGAAGTGAGGTAGTTGTTAGGCAAACCCGAGTGAGGGTGATAAGTCCCCCAAGGAGTGTGAACTCGTTAAACATCTAAGAGTTTGAGTTAGTAAACCATGAGGTAGTCGTAAAGCTCGTGGTCGGGTTGAGTAAGTAAACTACGGGAGTAGTCGTAAAGCTCAGGTCGAAGTTGAGTAAGTAAACTACACGAGGTAGTCGTAAAGCCGGTTGATAAGGAATTTCCCTAGAGAGGAGAGTGGATGTAGGACCGGGTTGTCCTAACCACTATATATTGCTGTGTTGTTTATCGCTTTTTGTTTATACTTGTCATATGCATCTAGTTATAAGCAAAAACACAACACATGAGCTCCAAAGTTGAAAAATTGGAAACACTCTGCCCTCACCCCTGTTTTATATGCACCAAAATCAAACGTTTTGCTTCCGCACGCGCAAAATAGGTTTTCCCACCGGGACCAACACTAACTTTGGGTTTGGATAAGATTGTTTTGGTTCCAACTATGAAATCTTTTCTAGTGTTTAAGGTAGCCTATCAGCTTGATAAAAAGATTTCTATGCTAAGAACTTTTGGGATGAACACTTAATAAAATAATCTTCTAGATCGTGTTCTTCGTGCGGAAATCTGATAATTTCTTGAGCTTCTTGATTGTTCAGTGTTCAAGAGTGTATTCACACTGAAGTGTGATCCCATATTTATAGACCTTGAAATCAAAGAGCCGTTGGAGAGCAATATGAATTTCAGGCTATATTTGGTAGGTTTGCAGGATTGATGTGACGTGCTTCAGGAACGGCATGGCCGAAAGCGTGAACTTGTATTTTATAGTCGTTAGAGAGAGTAGCATCAAATCCCATAATTGTCGGCTCCGATCATACGTGTCTTGTTCTTATTGGTTATGAGACTTACTTTTCGATGTTGTTCTTCCAACTAAGGTTGACATTCTTCTTGTTCGGATCATCGACGTATGATTAGGTGAAACATCGGTTTTTCACTGGTGGTGACTTTGATCGATCAAAACCGATCGATCTACGATGGAGTCTTCGGTGCGGTTGGCTTAGCTTCAACTAGCGGATTTCGGCTGATGTAGGTCTTCAGTGCGATCTTACGGAAGTCATATGATCTTTTAAGTATTCGAGTTTGAGCTTTATGACTTGGTGAGATATCGACTAGATCGGATCGATCGATCTTCGTTCTTCTCTAGCATTACGGCCGTGGGATATCACCGTTCTTTGGGTCTTCAGATCTGACTTATACATATTGAGGTTCCCCCTCAATATGTGACCTATCTATTACATCAGTTGTTCTATACAGTAATTATCAACTGGTATTCTATAAACGGAAATATAAACATCAGTCAGCTAACAGGTCTGACTGGTCCTATTACATGTGTTTTTGGAACTTTTATCAAAACTATAAATTTTCCAACAATTTCCCCCTTTTTGATAAAACCAAAACACCTGAGAAACCAAACACAGTTGATAAATATAGAACAGTAAAGAGCACATAATCAGAAGACAATGAGATTTTGTCTTAGGATTAGAAAATAAACTTTTCTCATTAGATATGTTGATTACATGTTACATCAGAAAAGTTTGAATTTAAAAGCAGCTAATCCTGAGAAGTCTTCTGATTCTTCACTCTTTAGGCTTGTATCCTTCTGGCATCTCTCTTTGATCTTGAGGTACGTTGAAAATCTGATATAGTTTCCATTTGACATCATTGGTCTGCTGAGGATCAGTTATGTGCGTTTTGCTCAGGATGTCAAAATAGAATCTCTGAAATTCCAGTCTGTCAAATGAGCCATCTGCCTTCTTCGAGTTATCCAACAGATCATACTCTTGGCGAGATATTTTTACATTGATAAGTTTGGCCTCATTTTCCAGATACTTCAGAAAATCTGGATATTTATTTTCTAACGGTTGAGGAATTCATCATCTGGAGATTCTTCTCGTGGAACAAGATCAAGAACAAAAGCATCCAGAAGCCATTCAATTCTGATCTTATTCCATTCCTCAAACCTCTTAGCATGTGCAGCAGTTTTTGGAATGATCTCATCAACTCTTCTTTGGCGGTTGAGGTCCGCATGCAATTTTCCGGCCTTTCCTTTCTTCGCTCTCGTCCGAATCTTTTTTCTTGATTTTACGCCTCTGTCAATTTATCGCCCTTCATTCTTCTTCGCTTTTTTCGGGCCTCTTGACAATCTGCTCTTTGGGCCGATTTCTCGGCCGATTCCTTATCGGGCCAGATCGGCTACATTTGTGCTTCTTGTGACTATTTTAGTCTAAGTGGTGGTACAGTTGTGATGTCGGCACCCTTGAATTTGCCTTTCTTGCCTTTGACTTTTCCATCTTTTCGAGAGACTTCGTTAGCAAAGAGATCCAGATGGTCTAGTCTTTGTCCATAGGCTTCAACTATCTAAATTAGGTCTTCGTTCGTTCTGATCATGTCAGTTGGTTTCTCACTCCGTCCTTCCCCTTTTTGGTTTGATCAAAAAGAGGCGTGAAGTGGGAAGTTAGGGATCAAAATCGACCGATATTGCCTCGTTGAGATCTGCAATGAGATAAACACAGAACTTTGAGCGGTTAGATGTTGAACCTTCGAGATCGGCTCGGTCTTGGACAGATTCCATGGCGAGAGAGAGTGTAAAAATTAGTTTGTCAAGTTTCTCTTTCATTAATTCTAGCTTTTCGGTGAGCATCGAAAAGAAACTTGTTGTTGATCCACTTGAATCACTTGTCATCAATCGATTTTATAAGTTCGGCGGAACCACGGTGGTCACAGATTTGGGAGAACCGATCTTTGATTGCCTCAACTGGGAAATAGCCAATTCCCTTTGATCATTGTTGTTATTTCTTTGAGGCCAATCGCCTCGATCGACTATCACTCCCTCAACTTCTTCTTTTCGGGGAGATCTTTGAGACAAGATCGATCTCTCCGGGTTGATCGTGATGATGTGAGATGTTGGAATGTTTTTGCGTCCACCGGATCTCTTTCGGTTGTTTTGCGCCTCCGGTGGTTGGTCATGAACTGCGGCACCGGTTCCACTATCATCGGCGGCTCTGCATCCTTCATTGTAGCATCTGCGGGAGAGCTTCTTGGCGATCTCTCGGTTCGCCTTGATCGATTAACCCTTGACTTCTTGTGGATCGAGCTTTGATAGATTCAGCGATTATTATTTCGGTGGTGATCCTACTTTAGCGATTTCCTCATATCGAAATCAAAATCTGCAAACTCATCACACCGCCCATCTGTTCAATAATCATTATAAAATCTGAGAAGCTTTTTAATCGAGATCTCTCGGTGAGGATCTCCATATCTTCTTCTCTAATAGCGAGGATGGGTGACCGATTACGGATACATCTCATCAATTTCTCGTTCGATTTGCATTCCCGACCATTTTTCCCTGTGATGGTCTTTGATGATCTAGACTCGGGGGAATTGCGTCGGATTCGGTTGATGAGATGTGGAGGGTTCGGTGGTGCTTGAGTAGGTGGAAGTTATGCGATTGGCTCGACTGCGAGAGGTTCTGCTTTGTGGAGGCAGTGCGCTGGTTCCACAACAAGTAAAGCTTTTCGGTTCGTGAACCGATGTAGTTTCAGGTTGGCAGGCGGTGGGAGAAGGAGAAACATGCTTTCGGCGATGAGTCCGAGTGGTGAATCGGCTCGAGTTGGAGGAGAAGGAGATCGTTAAATCTCGTGCTTCTTCCTCGAGAATGTTACTGGCGAGCTCTCGGCTGAGAAGCTTTGCTGTCGATTTTTCACTTGATTTTTTATGGCGATGTCGGCCGATTCTGGCGCTCCTTCTTCATCGACTCATCTTCTAGAAACAGAGTCATGGAGGCACCTTAGCCTTCTTGGCCTCTTTCTCCAGGCCTTCACGGTTTTCTTTTTTTTTCCGGGGGCATCTGGTGTAGACGAGGTTGCTTTCTTGCTCTTTCCTTCTTCCGCCTTTTGGGGGTAGGCGCATATCATCGTCTGGGTGGTCCAAATATGGTGAAGTGGTGGAGAGGAAAGCCTTGTAGGACTTGATCCATTCGGTCCCATTTGGCATTTGGCATTTTGTCCTTTAGGATAACTGCAACCTTGTTGAGATTCTTCGATCCTCTTCTTGAGATAGACCGCCTCCATTCATCAATTCCAAATTTCTCATGTTCTTGGAGTAGAATGGCCTTTAGGAACCCATGCCAATTGATGTTCTTGGCTTCATCAATTATTGCTGACCATCTTTCATGCAGGTTGAGCGGATGTAAGAGCCATGCGACCCACCTTAATACCCATGATTGTTTTTGACAATATGTCAAACAACAATCGATATTTCCTCTTGAGCATTGGTGCGACAAAAACTGCGGGTCGACGATATTTTCTCCGTTGTTCGACGAAAGTAGTTCATTCTCCGGAAGCGTCCGAGATTCACTCTTAAATTCCGAGTTATGTCCGAATTCGAGTGCTTCATCGTGATCGACGAAAGTAGTTCATCACGGGAAGCGTTGGATTTCAATGGAGGTGCAATATTTCTCGGAAGGCCCAATATTTCTTGAATTTGCTCCACTTCCATTGATTAGGATCGAGTAATGTCAAATCGCACGAACTTGTCGTCGACAATCTTTAATGCGATTCGCATAATTGCACATTATTTTACCCATACCGTGAGTGGCCATCTACAAATAAGATAAACTCGATTAAGATTGTGCATAAACATAGAGATATGATATATTGATTATCAGACCTATACACAGGCCTAGTAATCGATAAACACATGCGGAAACCAAGAAACAATAAAGCATAACATAGGATACCATCGATTGACAAAATCTTTAAGATCAATGGATTTTAAGGAAAAAAGATTCATCAAATAATCAGAAATTACCGATTCTATTTTTTCGGGAAGATAATTTTGAAACTTAAGAAAAACACTTTGAATCGCAGAGAAGTAATCTGGAGAGTTTTCAGAAAAAGAACGCAAGTTTGTGAATGGGAAAACTCTGGTAGGGTTTTTGATGAACCTTATAAAGATGAGGAGGGAAAAAGACAAGATTTGGAAGATCAATCGTTTGAAAAGATTTAACGATCCAGATTAAGCGATTTTGATCGAATGGTTGGGAAAAAGCACGATTTAAAAAACCTTTTGGATTTAAAAGCTCATTTTGTAGCAATTAATACAGGTACCCCACGTCCGCATTAAATGATTTGCAGGGAATACGTCACACAGGTAATGCGTACAGTAAGGCAAATAAAAATAGATAAGATCCGATAAATAAGCAAATAACAAGGGAAAAGAAAAGCGTATCTGGTTGACTGATATAGTTATCAGTCAATACCACTTGAAGTTGATTCCACTTGTTGATCTTAGTTTTCTGCCTAAACCTTATAATTTCCCAACTGTTCTTTTCAATCGTTTCATTTTTGCGTCGATTTCCCTTCTGATCCTCCTCGATCGGTTGAAGTTCCCCCTTCAACCGATATTTACATTTTCTCATAGGATCGATATATCGATTTGTTGAGGTTTCAAGTTCAAGGTGATCTTCCTTATCGATCGATTTAAGTATGTAATCGATTTTGGTTGACCTAATCGATTCTTCTCGAGATCAAGCCAATTCTTGGGATAAGTGTTACCGCCAAAACTTAGTCTAGAATAGTAGTCTCTATTCCCTAAGTTGGCGCGATTTGACATATCGTAATTATAAATGCGTATATCTCGATATGTCAATCCGCCGTAAATTTATCCAATTATCGATCGCGTGATTCCTACATTTGTCCTTGTGATGCAAATTTCTCTAATAGGCTTTTTGAAATCAAATTTGCATTTGCACCCTTGCTTGGCCTCTATAAATTGGACCAATGTTTTTACACAACATAACCCATTCACCATACTTATCTTCTTTGTAAAATCATGCATTTCGGTGAACCCTTATTTAGGGGTGAAACTTTAGGCAAACACCTTTACCCCTTTTTCAATGATTTGACTTCTCAAATCAACCATGTGTGTCCCTTATCCTTTTTTTTTTAAATCGTCATCAAAGATTTCACATGAGTTGTTGCCAAGCTTCTCTACCACCACACAAGTGGTCTGGTTTGTCATGAATCGAGAAGACACTTCTCCTAACCGTAAGCACCTTGTGTGTCTATCGAGATGATGAAACTAACATCAACGGACTCGGTCGATATAAAACATGAGTTTGATATACGATGCGGATCGGACAACGGTGATCTTCGTATATCAACTCTATTTTTTTCATCGACACATGTGCCCATAAGGTCTTTGAACCAATTTCTTGCACATGTGCTCCATTTAACATTTGGAGAGTCCATTGACTTCGTGTCTAAGGGCTCTCGGCTTAGAAATCCTATCAGCGCCGCTCTCGCTCCATTGGGTTTTAGCTTTTACCTAGCGGCTTTAGGATTATTTCAAAGCCTCTCTCACCCTTGTTAAGTGGGGGAAAATGAGAGCATCAGATTTAAAATCTCTCTCTCTCCCGCACTTCTTGGGTTAGGATGAGGGCTTAGGGTTATAGGTTTAGGGTTTTCGGTTATGACTTATGTACTGACCTCCGGGTCCTTTGTACTTGTAACTTGTAATGTAATCTGACCTTCGGGTCTTTATCAATGAAAAGTTCTATTATTCCATTGTTGTGTAAATTCTCTGCTTTCTTATGCGATTGTAGGCTTTAATATGTGAATCTTGCTTGTTGAATATCAGCTAAATCGACTTACAAAGATGTAAAATAACCCAACTGATTTAATCAGATAATGCTTTAATCTGAGCGTTTCCTTTAATCTGATAAACCTTAAATCTGATCAGTTCCTTTAATCTGATAACTTGTAAATCTGATCGATTTCTCATATCAGTTCCTTGACTGATCTTTTGATCAGTTGAGATACCAAACTCAACTGATTCCTTTCAACTTGGTTAGTCTCTTAACCAGCTGGTTCTGGAGAACAATCCATCAAGCATTTTAGGTGCTTTTTCTCCAAGATCCAGAAGCCCTAGCTCATTGCACAATTCTCTGAATCTGATCTCAGCTAGTGGCTTGGTTAGAATATCAGCTTTCTGTAAATCAGTGTGAATCTTTTCCATTATGATATTCTTCTTTTCAACATGATCTCTTATAAAATGGTGTCTGACATCCACATGCTTGCATCTTGTATGTAGAACAGGATTCTGAGTGATTGCAATAAGACTATTATCGCATCACGAGAATATAGGTACATTCTTAGCTACAATGTTATAATCCCTCACCACCGACTAAGCGAGCGGTTGGGAGGCTTGACTTCAAATGACCATATATATTCGCTTCAAGTAGTAGATGTCGCGAATCGATGTGCCTTCTTTTGAAAACCCACGAGATCTTTTTTTACTTCCTAAAACCGACATGTTCCCGAGGTTGACTTCTGTCAATCTTGCAACCTCCATAATCGAGAATCGAATACCCACTAAGCTCTAGATTATCATCGATGGGTAAAATAAACCAAGATTTCTTGTCCCTTCAGATACTTAAGAATCCGCTTAGCTGCTTCTAGGTGGCTTTGCATTGGATTTTCCTGAAATCTGGCACATACACCTATTGCAAAGGTGATATCTGGTCTGTTGGCAGTCAGGTATAGTAGAGATCCAATGAGAGCCCTATATTCTTTTCGATTTGTTTTTCGACCATCCTCATCGGATCCATCTTGAATCCCGGTCATCATAGGAATTTTGTCTTCCTTGCAATTTTGAACTCCAAACTTAGCCAATAAATTCCTAGTGTACTTTGCTTGGCGAGATGAATATCCTTTACGCACTTTGCTTCACGGAGACCCGAAAGTAATTCATCCGTCCCATCATGGACATCTCGAACTTCCCTTGCATCGGTTTTTGAATCTTTCACATAGACTCTTGTTGGGAGATCCGAAGATGATGTAAATCACGAGATCCGAACCATCGAATATCTTCTCCATCTTCTATTCGAATAAGGTTTCGACCCTTTGTTCCTTTAGTGAACCCATTGTCTATCAAGAGGCGAGAGAGTGTATCATACCAAGCTCGAGGAGCTTGTTTAGAGCCATAAAGAGCTTTTCTTAAAGCGGTACACTTGGTTGCTCTTTTTCGAAGCACGGAGGTTGTTCGACATAAACTTCCTCTGCTAGTACCCCATTTAAAAATGCACTCTTTTCGTCCATCCGATACCACAAGTGAACCCCTCTGTGGGAAGCATATGCGTAAAACAACCGAATGGCTTCTAGGAAGCGGCGGTGGTGCAAAGGTCTCATCATAATCAATTTCTTCCGATTGTGAATACCCCTTAGCAACAAGTCTTGCCTTATTTATGGTGATGACATTTTTCTCATCTCTCTTGTTCTTGAAAACCCAGCCCGTGTCAATTACGTCTTGATGATTTGGTCCATCTACCGGTTCCCAAACTTGATTTCTCTCGAATTCCATTCCGGCTCCTCCTGCGCATGGCTAGAATCCAAATTTTGCATCTTGTAGAGCTTTCTCTATTGTTGTTGGTTCCTTCATAGACAAATAACACCAATACATGACACTTTCACTGTCGATGTCTAGTTTTAACTTTATCGGATGGGTCTCCGATGATCGATCGGTTGGATGGTGGTTATCCAGTCCTTACATTACGATTTACGTCGGTTCGGAGAACATCATCCATTTTCGATAAAGGTTCATTACTAGCGATCGGGAGTGGTGCGTAATTATGATCCACTTGATAAGAACATGTCTCGGTGATGTTGGACTCATCATGTGTCGATGTCACGTTTGTGGGAACTTCAGTGTTCCCCCGAACCGGATGGTTCGGTTGATCTTGTCTCGGTATGCGAACTTCTTCATCGGCAGCTTTTTTCATACCTTAGGATCTGAATGATCGGTGAATCAGCTAGATCTGGAATGTATATCTTTATTACGGTTTTCGATTCTTTTTCCTTGATCGTTAATCCGATCCATTTTTCGAGCATCAGTCTTGGTTGATCAGTACATCTTGTTTCGAGGCGATTTCTCTTGTTCGGAAGATGCTTCATCAAAAGACTACATGAGGTGTTTCTTCCACAAGTAGGGTTAAATCATTTGTAAACCCCGAAAGCCTTGCTAGGTGAGGAATATCCTAAGAATATACCCTCATCATCGACTTGGCCTCAAAAGTCTTCAACCCGACTCTTCCCATTGTTGTGTATGAAACACTTACACCCCAAAAATATGGAAGTAAGAGACACGAGGTTTTCGCCCTTCCCACGGTTTATAGGGTGTTTTGTAGTGAGCCTTAGTCGAAGACATACATTACGAGTATGGCATGCAGTGTTGATTATACGCCTGAAAACGGCTTGGTATTGCATGTTAAACTAACATCGCGGCGAAAGCAACTTCTTTGAGAGTTATGTTCCTCCGATTCGCTACTCCATTGTTGTAGGCGCCCTTTACGGTGATGTTTCATGATGTATACCAAACTTAGAGCAAAAGTCGGTAAGAATAAAAGAGTTTGAAATTACGTACCTTTATCTCGATTCGATTTTTACTAATCGACACCCTTCTCATTTTGTAATCTTTTTTTTCGGGTATCTTCGTTTGTCGTCTCATTCTTTTTATGTAAGAATATAACCCAGGTAAACTTGGAATAGTCATCCACGATTACCAGAGTATATTTGCGTCCGTTGAGACTGACTGGTGTAACTGGTCCAAATAGATCCATATGAAGCAGCTGCAGTACTCTGCTGGATGCCGGTCCGGGAATTCCCTTGAATGAAGCTTTGACCTGTTTTCCCTTCTGACATGCAGTACATGTCTGATCCTTTGAAAATACTTCATTCGGAAGTCCTTCCACTAGAGACATCCTTGCTATCTTATTAAGAGTTTTAAAGTTCAGATGGCTCATTCTTTTGTGCCAGAGCCAACTGCTACTTTTGGAACTCTTGACAATCAGGCATGCATTTCTTGGGCAACTGTTCCAATCAGCTGTGTAGATTGTCCCTTTCCTTGAACCAGTTAGCAAAATCTGTTGAGTGGCTCGATTCTTGATAGTGCATTGGTCAGTCGAGAACTCAACACTAAATCCGTTTGTCGCGAAATTGTGAAACCGATAATAGGTTGTGCTTCGGACCTTGACATACGAGACTCTAGATTACTTGTACATCATCATTCTCTAAGGTTAGAATCCTTTGGTATAACCAAAGTTATCATCACCGAAGAGTACACGCTGGCCTTTTCGTTCTATGTAAGAGCGAGGAGATGTTTGCTTCAAATCATGTGCCTTGAGCATCCACTATCGATGTACCCGGATAGTTGCTTGCACACCTCCTTTGTTGGCGGACTCACGCGATCCTGCTGACCCAAATCGGGCTTTAGGTAACCCTTTTGGATTGGGTCCCGAGGGGTTAGGTTTAGTTTTGGGGATCCATACAAAAGCGAGCACTTCTATTGAGATCGGTTAGATGAAGGGATTTGTCTCCCATACCTATCAACATAATCATACGTCTCTTTATATGCTTTTCGATTAGTATGATTATTAGTGTGAACTTGGGTGACTTAGAAGACTTGGGATTTATCTTTTTTGTTTTGTCTTCTTTTCATCCATTGTGGTTCAGTGATGACCCTCGATTATAGGGGTCCTGTTGCTACCATCAAAAGATTCATATCTTTTTCGGCATAGGGTTTTTATGCTTATTAGGCGGTGACCTTGATTGGGGGATTAGACTTCCCCAGGTTGTCACGATTCACGATCTGTTGATCAGTTGAGGAGTCTCTTCGGAAAGAAGCGGGTTCTTACGATTGATTTCGGTGATGCTTTACCGGTTGGGGTCCATTTATGTTGTTCATACGGTTGGCACCGCCTTTACCTGCTCTTGGTCGGTTTTTTCCCTTATTAGATACATGTTTGGCTTTTGGTGTATCTTTTGTCGTAAACTTCGTCGATTACACCTTTTTTTAGATGAATCGGTAGGGGCTTTTGAGGATGTGGAAGGGTTCTCATACCCAAGTCCCTTCTTGTTAATCGTTGTTCGAAAATAGGTGTTCATGTCTTGAAGCGGTTTTAGATGATTTTGTAAAACCTCTATTTTCTTATGCAGATTATCCTCGAGATGATTTTAGACTTTCATGCTTTCGGAATAGCTCATCGAATTTTGCTTTGCGAGGATTTTGAAGTCATCACTTCTTTATTTGTTAATTGCCGGTGATCTTTGATCTGCTTCTCCGATCGAAGCTTTAACTTTTAGAATTTTAAATTCCTCGGTTGCCTTCGCGGTTCAGCAGATTTAAGTTCGAGAGGCTTTTCTTGAGATCATTCTCTTTAGCAAGTGATTATTTACGGTCCTCGACTTATCATTTTCAAACTTCCACTATAGCATAAGTGTCTCTGCATTGGAGAGATCCTCAAGCAATTACTCGAGTAGAGCTGCGGTCGATCTCACCGGCGGGTGTGCTAATCTTAGCGGTGTAAAGCGAACAAAGCGGGTTTGGAGGTTACCTCGAGTTGGTCCTCCTTGGCCATCGGGCATATCTCATCATCATCGAAGAGAATATCGGATCTTCATTTCCATAGAAGTCAATGAAGATGGCTGGCGTCGGACATAAATCTTTCTGAGGGGGTATCGGAATCCTCGGGCGGAATCTGAATCGTCAATTCTGGCGTATGTCGACAACCATAGCTTTTACGTCCATGTACCGTTGCTCTCTTCTGTTTCCTCTTTTCTTCCCTTTCTCTTGGCGTCAGTGCAGGCGATCATATTTGTAGTGACTGGCTTCTCACAGTTGAAACCGCGCTCCTTGATCCACGGAACCTTTTCTTCGGTGAATGAATCACTTTCGTCGTATGATCTGTCGGTGACTTTCCTTTTTCGATAGTAGTCGAGCTTCTTACATCGATTGGTTATCTCTTCTCTCATCATTTAGATTATCTCTTTTCCTTTCATCTCTGTGATCTCTCCGATCATCGGATCAGTTCTTCACGGAGATCATTTGTCGATCTCCTATCTCTTCCTATTTATGTTGATAATCTTTATAGAATCTTCTATACTTACCCGGTTGAGTATTTGATTTTTCTAGTTTCTGGTAAGCGAGAGCAATCATTACTCGGCTGACTTATGATGTTTCAATGGGTTCATTGGTCTTCAATCTCTTCTTTGGTTGCCTTAAAAGCAATCGATTTGGAAGTTGAGGCTTGGTGGGCACCTCATCTTCATCTGCTTGTCTCTCTCAATTAAATCGAACTCTTGAGCTTTAAGGCTCAAGAACAAGCTACTTGGCTTCATTTTTGAAATGTCTTGGAAATCCTTGATTACGTGACCTTCATGTCCCATTTCTTGGTGAGAGACCTTAAAATTTTGTAGTTGATATCTTTATCGGACATCTCTCTACTAAGTTCTCGAAGCTTGTTTATTGACATCGTAATCCTTCCATCGAGTTCGTTGATGGTTTCGTTTAGGCAACATCTTGCTTTTTCAAACTTCACCGGTTAAACTTGCGACAATTTGTCTTTTATCTGGTCATTTCCTCAAGATATTTCAAATTTAGAGTATCCCACATTGCTTTCGCAGATTTTGAGATACTTAACCTTTTCCTTGGTGACTTTATCCATTGTTTTCATGATAATATGCCTTGCGATAGTATCTAGAGTATGATTTCCTTTCCTCTTGCATCCATCAAGGTCGGGCTTTTTTTCGTACAAGACTTCGGGGCAAAATGCGGATCTCCTCCAACTGCGGGGTTGTCGTAATATATGATGATGGGTCCTCTTTCGATGACTTCCATCATTACGCCACTAATCGAACCTAGATGGTTGGACATATATATGGCCCAATCTACATACTCATCGATTGAGAACTTGGCAGATCATGATACATACGAGGTGTTATCCATCTTTGAGTGTTTTTGGAAAATGAATGAGTTTAAAGAAGGTTTTTCAAGATCGATTCGATCGACCACAAAGATTCTTCCTCAAGAATCGATGATACACAAAGTCATTGGTCGAGAGAACCAACCGCGCTCGATACCACTTGTAGGTCGAAGCGGGTTTTGTGAGGGCGAAGTCTAGAGGTGAGGGGTGAATAAACTTCTGAAAACTTTTGTGCGCGATCGGTGTGATGGCGGTTCTTTGATCGAAAGCGAGTGAATCGGTTTGGGTGATAACCAACATACTAATCGCCGGAAGCGGTCGATTCGGTAACTATCGGTTTAAGCGATGTGTGCGGAAGCTAAGTTTTACCGTGTGAAAAACCGTTTTTTATAAATCGATTTCAAAGGTAGTCTTTTAACCCGGTTGGTGAAGTGTCAAGCTTGATCGGATCGAAGCTTGGTGCTAGGTGATCTCAACTTAGAATATGTATGCGCTTTAAAGGTTGTTGTGCGATTGTGTAGGCAGGTTAATCAAAGCGAAAAAGGCAAACAAGATTTATAGTGGTTCGGACAAACCGGTCCTACGTCCACTCTTCCCTATCACAAGGGGCACCAACTTAACCAAGCTGGACTTAGTTTTTATGTGTTAGTCCAACACAAGACAATCGACAGGATATTTAAGGAGTTCTCACTCAACCTATATCTAAATCTAACTAGAAACCCTGATGCGAAATCTTGCTAAACAACTTAACCTAACTTTGGGTTTGGATAAGATTGTTTTGGTTCCAACTATGAAATCTTTTCTAGTGTTTAAGGTAGCCTATCGCCTAGATGAAAAGATTTCTATGCTAAGAACTTATGGGATGAACACTTAATAAAATAATCTTCTTGATCGTGTTCTTCGTGCGGAAATCGATAATTGCTTGAGCTTCTTGATTGTTCGGTGTTCCGTGCATTCACTCAAGTGTGATCCCATATTTATAGACCTTGAAATCAAAGAGCCGTTGGAGAGCAATTTGAATTTCAAGGCTATATTTGGTAGGTTTGCGGGATTGATGTGGCGTCTTGAGAGCGGCATGGCCAAAAAAGCGTGAACTTGTATTTTATAGCCGTTAGAGAGAGCGTAATCAAATCCCATAATTGTCGGCTCGATCATACGTGTCTTGTTCTTATTGGTTATGAGCGCGCTTTTCGGTGTTGTTCTTCCAACTAAGGTTGACATTCTTCTTGTTCGGATCATCGACGTATGATTAGGTGAAACATCGATTTTTCACGGTGGTGACTTGATCGATCGAATCGATCGGTCTTCGATGGAGTCTTCTTACGGTGCGGTTGACTTAGCTTCAACTAGCGGACTCGGTGATGTAGGTCTTACCGTCCGATCTTCTGGAAGTCATCTGATCTTTTAAGTATTCTGAGTTTGAGCTTTATGACTTCAGCTGAGATATCTGACTAGATCAGATCGATCTGATCTTCTGTTCTTCTTTAGCATTCTGGCCTGTCGGATATCAGCTGTTCTTTGGGTCTTCGGATCTGACTTATACATATTGAGGTTCCCCTCAATATGTGACCTATCTATTACATCAGTTGTTCTATACAGTAATTATCAACTGGTATTCTATAAACGGAAATATAAACATCAGTTAGGTAACAGGTCTGACTGGTCCTATTACATGTGTTTTTGGAACTTTTATCAAAACTATAAATTTCCCAACATTTTCAGTGCCTCGGAACATTCAGGTTTTCTTGAGCATTGATACATTATCGAGTCTTGATAATTACGTGCCTTTGATATCCTCGATCTTCGATCTTACGTCTTACGTGTCTTGAGTCTTACGAGTCTTCACAGATATCTGACCGATATCTTCACAGATATCTTGTCTTGATATCTTTCGATCTTCATCTTGAGTCTTGATTTCTCGATTTCACCGAGTCTTGATTTCTCGATTTCTGCGAGTCTTGATTTCTTCAGAATCTATCCTGATCTATATCTGCTGACTATACACGGTGCATATAATATCCTGAACACTCTAAAACTGAATCCTGACTCAACTATCAAGATTATCCTGAACATGTCATACTCAGGGGTTTTGGGATCTAATCAAAATCTTTCTTTATTAAATTCATCTCCCAACAATTTCCCCCTTTTTGATGATGCCAAAACCATCTTGTTACAAAATACTTAACCTATACTCATGTTTCAGTTTTTCCTATTTCAAGAATGGTATATCTCCCAACAATTTCTTCAGCAATGAATCTCACAACAATTTCATCACCAAACAACATTCAGACATATCAAAAGTAAAGACATGTAAAGTAAGATAATGAGGTATTATGTTTGAGCGTAAAAGATAAAGTTTCATTGATGAATGGTAGGCAGTTACAACTTACAATGAATTTATCAGAAAAATAAAAGACAAAAAGATAAGAAATTACAAGAGTCTTCTGAGTCTTGATCTTCAGTCTTTTTTTGCTCTTCAGCTCTGGCTCTTAAGTTCTCTTCTTCCACCTCATCAGCAGGCACTTCAAGGTTGAACATTCCATAATATCTCTTCTTCAGCGCATCTCTCTCCTTGATGATATCAGGATTGTTCCCTGTCAGGCCCAACTGAATGGCGTACTGAGCAATCTCCCCAGCAATGGCTGTTTCATTCACTAAGCCATTCTCCAGCCTAGGAGGAGGGTATGAGTATGGACCAGGGGCAGTTATCTGAACCTTTCCTTCATCCGCAAGGTTGATCCAGCTTTGAAGATACATAGGATAGAAGGTCAGTAGATAGTCAATGAAAGCCTCATTGGGATCTGAGCTCTCCCCTCTCCATTCTCTTAGCACATCATAGTAGAACCAAAATGTTCTTTTAATCTCTTCCCATGCATCGTTAAACTGAATTGGCATCCACTTGTAAACGTGCGGCCATTTCTGTGCTTTTGCAGTCCCTCTCCTCTTGCTCGCGAACTTCTTGAAACCACTCCTTCTCCTCTGCTCTTCTTCATTCTTTTTCCTGGTCAATGGAACTCTAGAAACCGAAGCAGCAGTTTTCTTGGCTTGCTCAACTTGGAGTGATCTCAGAGCACTTCTCGTATTGAAGACTTTCTTCTGCGACTCTACCTCAGACTCTTCAATATCCAATATCAATTTCCTCTGAGTTGACTTAGAAGCCTTAGCTCTTTTCCCTTCAGGCTCAACAAATGCCACAACCTTCCTTTTGATAGGTAATTCAACTCCGGCTTGGCTTGTACCAACTCTTCTTCTAGCACTCAGCTTCTCTGCAGCTACTTCTTGCATTGTTTCTTCAGAAACTTGAGTGTAGACTGGCTTCTCCACCTCCTTGAATTTCAGGTATGTTTCTTTGAAAACCAGGATATCAGCTTACTTCCAAGAAATTGACAAGTTCCTGTAGTGGACTTCCTGTCAATTCTACAACCTCCATAATCAGCATCTGAATAAACAGTTAATTCAAGGTTATCATCAGTTGGATACCACAATCTTCTATTCACTGTGCCCTTAAGATACTTCAATGTCTTTTTGGCAGCCTCCATGTGACTAGCCTTAGGATTAGCTTGGTATCTTGCACATATCCCAACAGCAAATGTTATATCAGGCCTACTTGCTGTGAGATAGAGCAATGATCCAATGATCCCTCTATAATCAATGTGACTTATTGATTTGCCTTCAGGATCAGGATCAGGATCCATCTTGTAGTTAGTATTCATGGGAATTCTAACTGCATTGCAATTCTGTACACCATACTTGGCAATCAGATCTCTGGTGTACTTTGCTTGGTTGATGAAGATTCCTTCCTTTGATTGTTTCACTTGGAGTCCTAGAAAGAAATTTATCTCCCCCATCATAGACATCTGAAACTAACCTTTCATCAGTGTAGAAAACTTTTCACACAACTGATGATTTGGAGATCAAAAAATGATGTCATCTACATATATCTGAACAAGTAAGATATCTTCCCCATCTTCTATCCTGAACAAAGTTCTATCAACAGTTCCTTTGATAAAACCGTGGTCAGTAAGAAACTGAGAAAGGGTATCATACCATGCTCTGGGTGCTTGCTTAAGACCATACAAGGCTTTTCTGAGCCTGTAAACTTGGTCATTCTGTCTGAAACCAGGAGGTTGTTCCACATAAACCTCTTCCTTAAGCACACCGTTCAGAAATGCACTTTTCACATCCATCTGATCGACTGTGAACTTCATGTGGGCAGCATATGAAAGAAACAATTTGATGGCTTCTAGTCTTGCAACAGGTGCAAAGGTTTCATCATAATCCAAGCCTTCTTCTTGGGAATAACCTTGTGCAACTAGCCTTGTCTTGTTTCTTACAATGTTCTTGTTCTCATCTCTTTTATTCTTGAATACCCACTTGGTTCCAATAACATTGTGCCTTTCAGGCCTATCCACTAGCTCCCATACTTCATTCCTTGAGAATTGATTCAGCTCCTCTTGCATAGCAGTAATCCAATAAGAATCTTGTAGAGCTTCTTCAATCTCAGTAGGCTCTTTCTCTGATAGGAAGCAGCAGAATAGTGCACTCTCACCATGGAACCTTCTTGTCTTAACACCATCAGTTAGATCACCCACAATCTGACTTGTAGGATGACTATCTAACCAACTTCTTCTAGATGTCCCCCCTTCAATAATATCCTCAACATTTGAAATGTTAGGTTCAGACAGTTCATTAAATTCAGGGAACAACAGAAAAGGAGAAAGGGAATCATCTTCCTCAGGGGAAATTCCATTCAAAACATTGTCAGTGACATTTGTTCCCCTTTGGTTGATAGATTCAGAAATTGCCCCAGCTTTGACCACATCTTCATTGGCATCACATACCTGAGTCTGAACTGGTGTCTGTTCAGATTGGTCACCTTTGGTGTGTTGGCTTTCCTGAGTTTCACCATCCTGAGTTCCATCCTGAACTTCTTTGTTTGAGTCTGAGTCACTCCATTCATAGAAGGTGACTGACTTCTTCTTTTCAGGTTCAGTGGATGATTTGTCATTCTTTTTCAGGCTTAGTCTGGTGATTCTCTTGGTCAATTCTTCTGCATCATGTTCCTGTTTCTTCTGAACACAAGTAGATTCATCAAAAACAACATGAGGTGTTTCTTCCACAATAAGAGTCCTACAGTTGTAAACTCTGAAGGCTTTATTGACTTCAGAATATCCTAAGAATATTCCTTCATCAGCTTTGCTATCAAATGTTTTCAACTGATCTTTACCATTATTGTGTATGAAACACTTGCAACCAAACACACGAAAGAAACAAACAAGAGGCTTCCTTTCATTCCAAAGCTCGTATGGTGTTTTGCCTTGACTCTTGGTCAGCATGGATCTATTTTGTGAATAGCATGCAGTGTTGACAGCTTCAGCCCAAAATCTTTTAGGAATATCAGCTTCAGCTATCATTGTCCTTGCAGCTTCTTTTAAAGTCCTGTTCCTTCTCTCAGCAACACCATTTTGTTGAGGGGTCCTTGCAGCTGATGTTTCATGAGTAATTCCATTTGCTGCACAATAATCAGATATAATATGGTTTATAAATTCAGTTCCTTTGTCAGATCTGATTTTGACCACACTCAGGTTCTTTTTTATACTGAGCCTTTTCAGTAATTCAGGCAGTTTTATCTGAGTCTCTTTCTTACTGAGTAAGAATATGACCCAAGTGTATCTTGAGTAGTCATCAACTACTATGAGTGTATATTTCCTGCCATTAGTGCTCACTGGTGTTACTGGACCAAAAAGATCCATATGCAACAATTGAAGTATTCTCTCAGTAGAAATATCTACTTTGCTTTTAAATGATGCTTTAACTTGTTTTTCTTTTTGGCACGCATCAAAAACATGTTCCTTACTGAACACTTCATTTGGTAACCCCCTCATAAGTGCTAATCTTGCAAGTTTATTCAGGGTTTTGAAATTCAGGTGATTCATCCTTTTATGCCATAACCAACTGGTATCTGTGGAACTTTTTGCAACCAAACATGTATCTTTAGGAGTTGAACTCCAATCAGCAAGATACACATTTCCTTTTCTAGTACCAGTCAGTAGTATTTTCTGTGAGGTATCATCTTTCACATAACATAAGTTCTTAGAGAACTCAACATTAAAACCCTTGTCACAGAATTGGCTTATTTAAAGCAAATTATGCTTCAATCCAGATACATATGAAACACCACGGATATGAACTGAGTCGATTTCAAGAGTTCCATATCCTTCAGTCTGTCCCTTGGAGTTATCTCCAAATGTGATCTGAGGCCTCTTTGCTCTACATAGTCACTGAGTATTTGCTTGAATCCTGTCATATGTCTTGAACATCCACTGTCAAGATACCATACAATGAGGGCCATTTCATCTCCACTCATCGTCTTTATGTGATCTTCAATCACCAAGGTGCCCTTGTTTTTTCTCGAAAAAACAGATCAATTCTTAGGTACCCAATTGGTATAGGGTCCTACCAAAGTTATTTCATACCTTTCGAATCCAAATCTTTCGACAACTCTAATCACTTTAGAGTGGCCGATCTCATCTTCCATAAACATCTACATACACATTTACCACTCTGGGTGCCTTAGCAAAGATATCCGTGTATGAGTGCTAACCTTGGCATGAACATGAGCCTTAGAATTTTTCTTGGGTGCTGGGCCTTTTGTTCCATTGCTTTGGCTTCATGGTACCGGGTGCAATCTTTGTTGACTTGGGTTGGGTGACCTTTACCCTTAGGCAAGTGGGGTTTAGGTTACTGTCTTGAAATTGGGGTCTTTCAATGTCGAGGACTTGGTCTTTTCGGTTGAGAATGTCTCTGCTTTGAGTGTTTTTCTCTTCGAAAATTCCTCTCTTTGGTTCAAGTCTGAGATCCTTTCAGTTTGCATTCTTAGCCGAGGCTTAGAAGTACTTGCACTGAAATTTTCCTCTTTGAGTGGTCGGGTTTTTTAGCCTTCACCGAGGTTTGGGCTTTCTTACCTGAACATTCGGTTTTTTTCTCGAACCATAGGTCCTTTTCCCTTGTCTAAAACTTTGGGCAATTCTTCAGTCCGAAGAGTAGGTGCCACTTGTTTAACAAAGATTGTCTTAGTGCTACTTGATTCAGCATTCAGATGACCTTGTGAGGTTCCCCCTGGAATGTATCCCAATCCAGATTTTATAGTGGCAGGTCTCTGATAACTCTGAATTTCATATATTACTTTAGATGCAGTATTCAATAGAGCTAGCTTCTTCTGCGCACTATCCTCATATTTTTGTAGAGTTTCATGCTTCTCAGAGAGGTCATTGAACTTAGTTCTGATCAACTGAATCTCCTCAGTGGATTCCTCTAGTTTTCCATTTAGGGTCTCTATCAACTTCTCTTTCTCTGAGAGTTGTACTTTCAGAACATCCAGTTCATCAGTAGTTCCCATTAATTGAGAAGTGATCTCAGCATTACTAGAGTCTTTCCACTTAAGATTTTCAAGAATCAATTCTTTGTTCTGCTCTTGAGTTTCATTCAGCAGTTCTTGTAAAACAGCATAGTCCTTCATAAGACTCTCAAAAGAATCCATCAGGTCAAATTGACTGTTTACAGTGGAACTTGATAACTCTTGTGCTAGTGTAGGAGCAACAACAGAGAAAGAAGAATTTACCTCCTCCACAGCCATTAGAAAGATGTCATCACTATCACTGTCTGAGAACATTTCATCTGAAGAGCTGGAACCTTCCTCAGAGTGTTCTTCTTCTGCAACCATGGCTTTCTTGCTGGAGAACTTCTTGTCTCTCTTTGCTTGCCTTTCTCTTCTCTCCTTAGCACTTAGGTCTGGACAGTCATACTGAAAATGACCTTTCTTTTGGCAGTTATAGCATATGTTGGCATCATCATCCTGATCACTTTCTTCCTTAGACTTGGAGTCTTTCTTTTTGGATGAAGATCCTTCAGCTTTCAGGTCTTTTCTCTTCTCAGTGGATCTGTCCTCAGCTTTCTTCTGGTACCTGTGATTCCTGTAATAGTTTTTATATTTTCCATATCTACTATTAAGCCTTTCAAACCTTCTTGCCATCAGTGCTAGCTTATCCTCAAGCTCATCCTGATTTTTGGCAAGTGAGTTCTCAGACTCTCTAGTTTTACAGGTTTTATCCTTGGCTTTGAAAGCCACATTTTTACTAGATGAAGAATCATCTTTGTTGTCAGCTTTCTTTGATTTCTTATCAATAACAAACTCATAAGCTTTCAGCTCAGAGAAGACTTGTTGGTACGGCATTGAATCAATGTTCTTGGTGTTTTCAATCAGTACTGCATGAATATCCCATTTCTTAGAAAGACCTCTAAGAATTTTCAATGCTACTTCTTTTTGTGGATATCTCTTTCCAAGTGCATTTAGATCATTCATTATACTAGTGAATCTGACTTCCAGTTTGTCAATAGATTCACCATCTTCCATTTCAAAACTGTCAAACTTTCCAATGGCAACTGAAAGTTTGTTATCTTTGATATGATCTGTGCCTTGGCACATTACAGCTAGTGTATCCCATATTTCTTTGGCAGTATTACAATGAGAAATCATTCCCATCACACCATCATCAATAGTGCTATATAGTGTGTCTTTGGCAATATAGTCTAGATTGACTAACTTCCTCTCCTCAGGAGTAAGTTGATCATCACACTTAGGAAATTCAGTCCTGTGATCATTTTTCTCATTTTCTGTAACTCTGGGATTCACCACAGTGAATTGGAATGGTCCTTCAAAGACCACTCTCCACATACGTTCATGCTTAGAATACAGGTGAGCCTGCATTCTCAATCTCCACAAATCATAGTTCTCTACTGAGAACATTGGAAGTTTCTTAGAAGACATTATGTCTGAGTCTTTTAAGATATCAGCAACTAAGATCTGTTCAGATAGACCAAAAGAATCTTTTAGCAAATAAGACTATGGTCAACAAAGCAGGTGGTCAAGTTGAACCACTGCTCTGATACCACTTGTTGGTCCTGGTGCAAACGAGTCTTACACGTGTATGGGGGGGAATACACGTGTTCAGTGATTTTAAAACTTTTTCTTCACTGAGGTCAGATTGGGTCAGGTTGTCCTGATGATTTGGTCCTGAGAAGCACAAATCGCCCTGAGTCAAAGTCTACTTGAGATAGTGATCCTGAGCTCCTTTCAGATACCTCAGTTAATCCCAACTGATCCTGAGTTTTCAGAGTTACTGAGCTTGCTTGAAAAGCTACTCAGATGTGCGGAATGGTTGGCCCTATGTTTATACTCGTTTTTATGCTTTGCTGAAAACTTCCTTTTAATGGAATAGTGATTAGACTGTGATTCAGTTAGATGCAACTTCAGTGGATTGATTCCAACTGAGTATCAGTGAAAATATGCTTTCAGTTAAAGATATGCAGCAGTTAATCAAAGCAGAACAGAAAGCAAATAACACAGCAAGTTATAGTTGTTCAGAGACTCAAGCTCCTACGTCCACTCTCTCTGATCTCTTCAGTGAAATTCACTAATCACTTCTTAAGGTTTTCTGACTACCTCTGTAGTTTACTAACCTTTCTTCTTCCTAAGGTTTTCTGACTACCTCTGTAGTTTACTAACCTTTCTATTTTGAGCTTTCTGACTACCTCTGTAGTTTACTTACTCAAAACACACAAAAGCTTTCTGACTATCCAAGATAGTTTACTCACTTCTTCTCTAGAGCTTTCTGACTACCTCAATGTAGTTTACTAACTCTTTACAACTCCAACTCACCAACAATCACACTCAAACTACCTTACAAAGGATTTGGGGTTTCTTGGTTGGTTTCCAACTAGGATGAGATATCCTTTACAATTAAGTACAATGCAAAGGCTAGGATATCTCTACTAAGCTTTGGATATATCTGATCAAAACTAGGCTTAGTGAATGAGCTCTCTTCGATATAAAGCACTTGGAAAATTCTTGGGTTTTCGAGTGCTTCAACTTGTAATAATAAGTTTGAGCTCTTGAGTTGCTTACAAATTTCTCGTAACCTTCAATGTAGATGGTCACAAGTATTTATAGGCATACACTAAGGTCACTCTTGAAAAACTATCTGTTGGAAGAGATAGCTCCATGAGTTTCCTCTAATGGTGTGTGATGAACGACTATATTTAGGATTTGACACTCCCTAGAATGTTTTAGCAAAGTGTTTTTCATGCAGCCAGTCACCACTTTTTGCAGTCTGGAACATAGTACTACTGACATGCTTCAGTGACCTGTCGCTTTCAGTGTCAGTAAAGTACAATGTTGTCTTCTTTTGATTGGTTGTTGTCTTCAGTTAAGTAGACAAATACAACGGCTCTTTTTGGTCAATATCTCTGAGTGATATAACCTTAACAACACTTTGTTTTAGTTCCTTTTGTCTGCATCTGAATGTCTTTGGCAATATCTATTTTTCTAAGTAATCGAGTTTTTCTCAGGATTGTATCCTTCAGATAGATATTTTCAGTGCCTCGGAACATTCAGGTTATACTGAGCATTCAGTACATTACTGAGTCTTCAGTAATTACTGTGCCTTCAGTATCCTCTGTCTTCAGTCTTCTGTCTTCTGTGTCTTCAGAGTCTTCAGTGTCTTCAGAGTCTTCAGAGTCTTCACAGATATACTGACTGATATACTGAGTCTTCAGTTTCTCAGTTTCACACTGAGTCTTCAGTTTCTCAGTTTCACATTGAGTCTTCAGTTTCTCAGTTTCACACTGAGTCTTCAGTTTCTTCAGAATCTATCCTGATCTATATCTGCTGACTATACACGGTGCAGATAACATCCTGAACACTCTAAAACTGAATCCTGACACAACTATCAAGATTATCCTGAACATGTCATACTCAGGGGTTTTGGGATCTAATCAAAATCTTTCTTTATTAAATTCATCTCCCAACATAATACATATCAATTACACTATATGTAGACTGAGCAAGTTGCTCATATACTGTTAGATTAGTAAATTTTATTATCAAAATAAAAGAACACAACATGATGTAAAAATTAATCTATGAATGAGTTTATATTAAATACTACCTCCGTCCCAGAAAAACGTGCACACCACCTTTATTATCGAGTTTTTGTGAGCGAGTTGTTTATTAGTATTTCAAATGATAAAGTGATTTTTAAGGTGGGTAATTATAGATCTACCTCTCATCTTTTATATGAATCTTTAAAAATTACTTTACATTTCAAATACTAATAAAAAACTCGCTCGCAAAAACACGTGAAAACAGTAAACGTGCACGCTTTTATGGGACGGAGGGAGTAGTATTTTATATTTTGAGTTAATTAATTAAATATGTGGACTGTACATAATTAATAAATAAAAAAGATTGAGATTCAGATTTGTTTTAAATTAATGTGTTGATTTTGGGTATATTATATTTCAAAAAAATAATTTAATTGAGTTAGAAACAAATTGAGTTTAGATAGACAGGGCTATAAAAATAACAATCCAAATTAATTACGTATAAAATATATATAATACAAAGAACTTGTAGAAGAGTTGCACTGGGCTTGAGCCCGGTCAGTCCACCCCCTAAATCAACCTGGCGCCACTGGAGATCAAATGAAGATGAGTTGTAAAGATATATTAAGTCAACATAGTGATTACATAATTTATGTTCTTTTTTTTTATATATAGAAAAGCCAATTATGTGGCACATCATTTTGTCATTCCTAAAATTTCATTCCTAAAAGTTCTCAAAAAAAAAAAATAGTATTGCACCCGTGCTCAAGCACGATCAATATTTTAGATGTTAAAATATTATTTTGGATTAATACAAAATTTAAATTTTATATTGACATCCAGTTATATTATTTGTATTCATAATAATGTGAGTTTTAAACTAAAATTTTGATATTGAGAGCTACTAAACTCAACACAAATCATTACAATTCTACTATTCTCATCGATCCAAAATAAATTTTCTCATATTTTCCTTCTCCTCAAGGCACCGTACCGTCACAATCCCTTTTCCCTAAGCCAAAAAGAACTTTCTTACAATTTAATTCTCGTTGAAACAAAACAATTTGTTAAAATTTTAAATGTCTTTCACCTTCATTCGGCTACAAATTAAAGCATAATGATCTGTTCGGTCAGAGCTTTATCCACAGTTTAATGTTTGGGAGAAGAACATTCCACTACAAAGTCACCCAAAACATTACAACCAAGTACAAAGTGCAAAAAAATTCTGCATTTTAGTTCAAATTTGAACTATAGTACGGCGTAATTTATTTCAAATTTCTGCACTTTGTACCTGGTTGTAATAGTATCCTAAATCTTGTATCTAACTGTAATTTTCTCTTAATGTTTTTTTTGTCAGAGCTTCATTAACAGCTTGGTGATGGTCGGCCAAAGCGTCATGCACGATTTTATGGTCGTTCGACACTTAGGATTGAATACAGCTTCTACGATTAATTTTAAAAAAAATTCCTACCGGTTAAGGCCGCAATGACTCACCTTCATTCAGCCGCGATTGCGGCCGAACAATGGTAAAGCTGAACCCAAAAAACCAAAGTTTATGGTAAAAAAATAAAAAATAAAAAACACACACACACATTGGATACACTTACATTGATGATCTCCATTGAATTTTCATATTTCATGACAATAATTATTACAATAAAAAGTCAAAAAATCAGGACCAATTTTAAAATGATGACAAGTTATGGGACTACAAAAAATTTAATCCCAACTTAAAAATACATAAACATTTTAAAAGTTGTTTTATGGAGCTTGTAAACTCAACCAAAACGTTCTCGCAATCCCGTTAGAGCTTGATCTAATTGATAATCAAATAAGTTGGAGCACCTTGATAACAATTCTAACAAACTTTAACAATTGTTTGTTTGTTTGGTTTGACTCGATTAACTTATAGCCTACTTTAAGATCTGACTAGTTTTATTTTAAAAAAAATAAAATTAAGGCTGTTAGCAAATTAGGATATACTGTATATAACAATATTAGAGAAGGATTGAATTTTCGACTAGAACTAGAAGTAAGGATTGATGAAGAAAGATAATAAATGGAGAAATCATTCAATAATTTGGTGGAATAAGATAATAAATGGAGAAATCATTCAATAATTTGGTGGAATTTGGTGAGCAAATAACGATTTTGTATATCCTGTTTTCTTTGGCAAGACTGCTTAAAGACCCTTTTTTACACAATTTTTTATATCTTGTATTTTTTTATTTCAATTCAACCAATAAGATCCAAACACATATGATTTCTTGACTATATCTTTCTTTAGCAGAAGCGTGGACAAAACCGCAAAAAACCGTCCTCATTGATTGAATAATTGACTCGTATATCATGTCGACCTATTGCCAATCCTTTTCCCAGCCTCACTTGACTAATTTTGGTGGGTTTGGTCATAATTATATATATATATATATATATATATATATATATATATATTTTAGAGGCCATGATTTCATTAATTTGGTATGTAATTACTTTTATGCCTGCATATTAGATCATATTTCAACCAAAATTTGTTAGAAAGTGACGTATTGAACTTGTGGCTGTCGATGGAAGGCAAACAAAACTGAAACTAAACGTCAATTGCATAAAAATTGTGATTCTTTTACATTTTATCAACTTCATCATAGGTTTTAAGTTTTACAACTTATACGTTTTTTTTAGTTTTTATAATTTTATCAAAATCAAACTAGTATTGTCATAGTCCGATTTATTTTAAAATGATGCAAATAATTCATTATATTTGTTTCATGTTGAAAAGATGGTTTAATATTTTTACAATTTTATATAGGGTTAATATAAATTTGCAATATGTATTATGACACTTTTATCAATTTGCAATATGTATAATTTTTTGGGATAATTACATTCACCTACATGCTTTAAAGACTTATTACAACCTGCACAATTCACTGTTCTTTTTTACTTAAACTACCAATGTTATCTTTCATTTAATTTTATAATTACATTTAACATTAATAATAATAAACAACCACCCACCCAACCTATATTTTCATTATATATACTTAAATATCTGTAGTCTCACTCACTCACTCTCACTCTCACTCTCTCTCTCTCTCTAAAACAGCCACATGAGGTTTCCGGCGACGTGTGTATTCCGGCGACATGAGATGAAGACATATTCTCCGCCCCCGCATCAATGATAGCTTTTGAATGGTAAATTTGTATTATTTTTAATTTTGAACGGAAAAAAGATCTGTGTTTTTTATTTTATAATTACAGATTTGACTGATAAATCTGTTTTACAGGGCACCCGAGTGAAAATCTAGAAAATAGAAAATGAAGGAAAAGAGAGAGAAGATTTAATTTTAGCTGGCCATTTTTTGTTTTTTAGCCCAACATCCCATTTATCTTTCTTCTTGCATTACATGGGTCCGGTTATCCACACCCCAAATTATACCCTTTTAAAAAAATCGAAATCTCAATTATTCTCTCCTTCTGTTCCATGGAATTCTTTTATATAATCTCCTTTTGTTTGTTGTTTCTTCCATATCACAACTGCATTCCTTCTAGAAGTAATAAATTGGCGATTTGGGGCAGCAGGAGGCAGACAGCGTCGTCGGCCTTTTTTTGTTTTTTTTCAGCCGAGCCCAGCCCATTTATCTTTCTTCTTGCATTTATCAAGATATACATACACACATATATGTATCTATAATTATTGTTTATTTTGCAATGAACAACAGATGGTCTTTTTCTCAAGATATACATACAGAGGATCAATTTTGGCTAAAAAATGAGCAAACAGAGCGTTGGGGATTTCTTCAAGGGTGGTTGCCCCTCTCTGTTCGCCGATGATTTTCAGTAGGAAAATTAACAGCCTTTTTCTTCTTGTATATTTTCTTCTTTTTATTATCTTATCCACTTCTTCACTTTGATTGGGCTAATTTCAATTTTTTTCACTCTGTTTTTTTATGTTTTTTTATCAGCTGAATGTACATTTTATTCAGTTAGTGTACTGTTGGTCCCCATATTAACGAGTCTCACACGTGTATGGGGGAGGAATACACGTGTTCAGTGATTTTTAAAACTTTTCTTTCACTGAGGTCAAATGGGTGGGGTTGTCGATGATTTGGCCTCACGAAGACAGATCATGCGAGTCAAAAATATCATTGAGACAATGATCCCGAAGCCGCTTCGGAAGTTTTCAGATTAGCCTAACCGAGCTCGAAGTTTTATTAGAGATCTCGAGCCGCTTGGATCGATAATTATCTTATTGAACCTCGTAGAGTTGGTTCGCTTTTTGGTAACTATTTGTTTAAATTACCACTAAGTGTCTTAGGAATGGTTGGCCCTAAGTTTATACTTTCTTTTTAGCTTTTCAATAAAATCTTCCTTTTAATGAAACATTGATTGGCTACCGGATCGGTTGATGCAAGTTCAAGTGATTGGTTCCAATCAATATCAGTGAATTATGCTTTTTTCGAAAAAACATGCAGCAGATAATAATGCAAAGATGAAAGCAAAAACAACAAAGAATTATAAGTGGTTCGTAGACCTCCTACATCCACTCTCTCCCCGACCTTCTTCAGAGAAATTCCTTAACCACTTCCTAAACTTTTTGGCCGACTCACCGCTATTTACTCCTTTTTCTACCTTGGGTTTTTCGGGTGACTCACCGCAGCTTACTAACTCCAAACACACACAAAAGTTGTTAGACTACCACAAGTAGCTTTTTACTAACTTCTTCTCTGCAGAGTTTTCGGCTTAACTTCATTTGTGAGCTTACTAACTCTTTCTAACTCCAACTCACCAACAAACACACTCAAACTACCTTACAAAGTGTTTGGGTTTTCGGTTCAGTTCCAATTAGGATGAGATATCATTTACAATAAGAACAATGCAAAGGCCAGGATATCTCTACTAAGCTTTGGATATATCTTATCAATCTAGGCTTAGTGAATGAGCTCTCTTCAATGTGAAACACTTGGGAAATTCTTGGATTTTCGAGTGATTCAATTTGCAATAATACAAATGAGCTCTTAAGTTGCTTTCAAATTTCCCGTAACCTCTCAATGTAGAGGGTTACTAGTATTTATAGCAACTTCACCAAGGTCACTCTAGAAAAACTATCCGTTGGAGGAGATAATTTCATGAGTTTCTCTTTTATGGTGTTTGATGAAGCATTATTTTTAGGGTTTGAATACTCCCTTGGATGTTTTAGGAAATATGCTTTCATGTAGCCAATCACACCTTGCAGTCTGGAACATAGTACTACTGACATGCTTCAGAGACCTGTAGCTTCGATTGTCGATGAAATCTGATGTTGTCTTCCTACGATTGGTTCTTGTCTTGATGAAATGTAGACAAACATGCTTGGCTCTTTTTGGTTGACCTCTCAGGTGAGATAACCTTAAACAACACTTGGACTTAGATTCTGTGGGTCGAGCGGGTTTGTGAGGCGAAGTCAGAGGAAGGGTGAATAGACTTGAAAACTTTTTTTTCGTCTTGATCGGTGTGATTGCGGTTTGCGGATCGAGTGCAAGTGAATCGGTTTGGATGATATTCAACTTCTTGGCGCTGAGGCGGTCAGTTAGGTATCTGTCAGTTTAACCGATTGTTCGGAAGCTAGTTTGTACCCGTGTGAAAAACCAGTTTTATCAAATCAGGTTCTCAAGTCAGTTTTCAATCGGTGACTAAAGCATCAAAATTGATCGGATCGATTTTGTTGAATGCATCTTGATATTAACTCAGAATATGTATGCAGTTTTGAGCTTGGTTGTGTGTAATAGTGTAAAGCAGTAAAGAGCAAGTAAATGCACACAAGACTTTTTATAGTGGTTCAGACAATCAGTCATACGTCCACTCTTCCCTATCACAAGGGGCACCAACTAAACCGACTTAACCGACTGGACTTAGTTTAATGTGTTAGTCCAACACCCAACAGATGCTTATCGAGTTCATACTCAACCGATCCCAGAAATCAGAACTTGAAACCCTAGTCTGAAATCTTGCAAAACAAACCTAACTTAACTTTTGAGTTTGGGTAAAGATTTGTTGTGGTTCCAACTGGAAATCTATCCTAGTGTTTATGTAGCCAAAACCTAGAGGATGAGATTTCTATACTAAGAACAATGGGATGAACACTTAAAAATAATTTTTAGATTTGTGTTCTTCGTGGGGAAATTCTGCTATAGTTTGAGCTTCTTGATAATTTTCCGTCTATTCACTTTGAAGAGCAATCCCATATTTATAGACCACAAACTCAAAGAGCCGTTGGAGAGCAATTTGAATTTCTGGTTATATTTGGTAGGTTTGTAGGATTTGATGTGACGTGCTTCCAATAACGGTGTGGCCAAAGGCGTGATTATCGCAGTTTGTCTCCGCAGCATCGAATCCCGCATTGTCAGCCCTTTTTGCGCACGTGTCGCTCTCTCATTGGTTTCACAGGTACAACACTTCAGTATTTGTTCTACCAACAAGAGTTTGACATTCTTCTTGTAGAAGATTCATATGATCTGGTGTACCATTTTGGTTAACGTGTGAGCTGACCTGATCAGATAATTGATCAGTCTACCTGATAGAGTCTTCTGATGCAGATTGTCTTAGCACAATTTGCAGACTCGGCTGATGTAGGTCTTCTGGTCTTCTTGATCTTCTGGTAATCTTCTGATCTTCAGGTTACTCTGAGTCTCAGTGTCTTCAGTGACATACTGAGTCTTCAGGTTTCTCTGAGTCTTCAGGTTTCTCTGAGTCTTAGTGTCTTCAGTCTTCACCTGATCATCTGACTTCTTCTTGTCTTCTGACTTGTTTAGTCTTCTGATCATCTGACCTTATCTGGTCATCTGATAAATTGACCTGACCTATACATATTGAGTTCCCCCTCAATATGTGACCTATCTTTTACATCAGCTATCTATACATTTCAGCTGGTCATCTTAATCTGATTCTAAATCATCAGTCAGCTAACAGATCTGACTGGTCCTATTACAACCTGTTTTGGAACTTCCATCAAAACTAAATACAAATTTCCCAACAATTTCCCCCTTTTTGATGGAACCAAAACACTTAATCAGAAAAACAGATAATATAAATAAAAATGTAGATAATGTAAACAATACACACTTCAGAAGACAATGAAATGTTATCTTAGAATCAGAGAGATAGAATATTTTATTCAGATAGGTGTGTGCATTACAGATTATATAAAACATACCTATCATCTGATTCCAAGTTGTCTTCTTCAGAAGTATTTGAACTTTTGAAGTTCTTTGGGGATACCAAACATCTTGTACATCCTTTGCATCAGCTTGTCCAGATCTTCTCTTCTATGAATCCCTCCTTTATCAGCAAATCCATAGTAGGCATCCTTAAATTTTAGAGTATCGAGCTTGTTATCTGGACGCATAGGTGGAAGAAGTTGTTCGAAGGGAGGAGCTTCAGGTATCAGTGACATGATCTTCCCTTCCTTCATCACCGTCTGGTAGAAGTCTGGGTACTTCGTTTCTAACCAGTTCCGGAATTCATCATCATTTTCAGTCTGGTCTTGATGAATCGGAATTATCTCCAAGATGTACACGTCATACAACCATTCTGCTCTAATCTGATCCCATTCTGGAAGCAGATCTAGCCGGGCACAGAGGATGTCTTTAACTTGTGCCGAAAAGGCTTTCTCTTCCCAAGCAATATCCTCTGCTGCAGCTTCCTTCTTTCTCTTCCTTCGGATGTATGTGATGTTTAGTCCCTTAGCTTCTGCCAACTTCTGCTTCTTAATGGAAGACTCTTTTATTCTCTGTCTGGTTTGCTCTTGAATTTGTTCAGGAGACATCTGGCTTTTGGTAGAGGATAATTGCCCGTGTCTCTGAACTTCAGCAGTAGATTTCAACATCTTACCCTTACCTTTCTTTCTCTTCAGAGTCTGCTCAGGTTCATCTTCTTTTGTAAGTTTCTTTACAAGTTCAAGGCTCTTGGCCTGATTATCAGAATCCATCCTTTGCTGTACAGAAGAAGAGAAGTCTTCAATCCTATCCACTCTGGCAGTAACATCAGAAAGGGCTATCTTTTGCTCAGTGATCTCCTTCCTTTGATCCTTAAGCTCTTTGCTATGTTGCTCCAAAGTCTCTTTTAGTTCAGCAACATCAGGTGGAGCAACAAGATCAGTAGATGGAGTGGCTTCAGGTAAGTCAGATACAGTGGCTTCTGGTAAAGACGCAATGGTTACCATCTGTGTCTGTTTTTCTTCTTTCTCTTGTCCTTCCCCCTTTTTGGTTTCATCAAAAAGTTTGGACAACCTGAGATTCAGAGCAATAAACTGCCTTGTCATCTCCTCCCTGAGTTCCTCAACAGCAAGAGGAGTGATCTGAGCGGTTGCAGAAGGTGCAGGAGTTAGAAATCGTTTAAGAGCAAATTCAATATCCTTTCTTGCACGTTATGTAGAAGCCACAAAATGCTTCCAACCCATATCCATGTGGTTGTCAGTCTTCTCCAGGGATGCCCAGATACTTTCCAGTAGAACCTATGTTTCATTGAGAATGTCTGTCTGAACTTTGAGTTTATCAGACTGGAGAGTGAGCTTCTCAGCGAGAGGATTAACTAGTTGCATCACATCAGAAAGGATGGCATTATGCATCTGTGTGAGTTTCTCAACTGTGAGACTCCTTTCTCTGTCAACCAGTTTCGTTTGCTCTTCTTCAAACCGCTTCATCAGATCTGCTGTGAGAGCTGTGAATTTCTCTTCAATGGCAGCCTTTACCCCATCCTGAATTTTCTCAGTACTAAGATCTAGGGTATCGGAGCTCAGCATAGCAGTCTGGTCAGATGTTGATGCCTTGCCAAGCTGGGTCACATCTGCAGCACCCATTCTTGGTTCATCGGCAGCTCCCTCAAGATATGTATGAGAAGGAGGTTGTACATTCTCCTCCCTATTATTGGCAATCCCAAACCTATCATGAATTAGCCATCTGATATCATCTTCAGAGGCCAACTCAACAGCACTATCAATCCCAGCACTCTCCAAACACTTCATCTCCAGATCTACAAAGAAGTCAGAGCCCAGAGATTTCATGAGGATCAGAAACTCCTCGATGCTCTTCAATCTTATATCTCTCCAGAACACAATCTCTTCTATCTGATACTGGATTCCAGGGTGTTGATCCAACTCAGGGCGCAGGTCCAGCAGATACTCTTTTATGCGTTGCTTCGTGATCCTTATAATAGGGCTTTCTGAATCAGGTGAAGCAAGCACGGTTCTGGTGTTGAAGGGATTGTGAGAGATGGACATATCGTTTGTCAGATCTCTCAGGTTCTGGTATCTTTTCTAGAGATTGGGAGTGAGGTGGGGATATATGTGGTTCACTGGCTGTAGGTTGTTGAGGTTCAGGTTCGTTTACTACTTGTTGATGGGGTTCAGTTTCCTGAACAGGTTCAATGGTTGGGGGAGTGGGAGATTTGGGTGAATGAGATGGTCTGACTGGTGAGGGTGAGGGTGAGAATGTTTTGTGGGGAGAGGGTGGTGGTGATAATTATTTTTGAGGAGAGGGTGATGGTGATTTGGAAGTGGGTGTAGGTGATCTTTCTTTCTGAAAGATCTTGGTGAGAGGCAGAGAATCAGATGGTGATTCTCCCTCAGAGTGTTCCACTTCAGTTCCTCTAATAGCTCTCTCTCCTTCTCCTTCGAGCATCTGCTCGTCCCTATCTTCACTTGCAGTGTGCTCAGAACTGACTGCAATCTCCTTTTCTGATTCAACCTGAATCAGATCCTCCGTTCTGTGAACTTGCTGAGCAGGACTAGGAGCAGTCTTTAGAGGAGAAGTAACTCTCTTCTGACGTTTCTATTGAGTAGCTGGTTTCTTGGCCAGGTCCTTCCTCTTCAACCTCTTCTCTGGGATGGCCGTTCCCTGCGCTTCTGATTGTATCGAAGATGCAGTTGCCTTTTATTTTCCCTTCTTTTCTCCCTTTGGTTTGGGCACATAGGGAGTAGGATCCTCATCAGACTGACCAGGCAGAGACTCATCTTTGCCCAATATGGCCTTGTGCTTTGCTTGATACACCTTCGTACCATTCTCATTCCATTCATAATTATTTGGCAGCTTGTTTGATAGAATGATTGAGACTTTGTGTATGAAAGAACATTTGGAGGATAAACACACTTCATTCCTCTCGGTCAGATCGAACTTCCCTGAGTCTTTCAACAGTCTTGACTTGAACATACCCAACCAATCCATATCAGATGCTTTCTTGATGATTACAGTCATGACACTGATCTTATAAGAGGTGACAGCATCAAGACTGTAGGTTGAGCACAGAATCACCTTCTGAACAATCTCAAAAAGAAGGTGATATTTCCTCTTCAGGTAAGGAGCTTTGACATTCAGCGTATTATCCTTATTTGCTAGCCTCAACAGCCCGGCTTCAAGAAAATCCTTCTCTCCTACATCAGTTGTGTAGGTTTCTGGGTTGATGCTTCCTCGAGTGAGACCAAAGATTCTCTGAAGATCATCATTCGTGACTCTTACTTCCAATCCTCCAACGGAAGAAATCAAATCAGCATCAATATCCTTGTCCTTCTGTAGATTATACAGAAATTCTAGAGCTTCATGAGTGTGGACTATGTTCTGATGTCTAGAGCAGTATTGTTCAAGACCACACACTCGCAGGCACTCCATAATTTCCAACGATTCAGGAACTGAGGTGACCGAAAATTCCACATATTTCTCATCAATGATATCTTTCTTCATTGACGCAAAATTGCAGACCTTTTTGCCTTGGCCCTTTCGTGTAATAAGATGTGCCATTTCAGATATTGATTCGTAGGTTTGAATAATCGTGAAAATAGAATCAATCAATTTTGGAAAGTAATTTCTGAAGATTTTGAGAATTTGATCTTTTAAGAAACTGAGAAGACGAAGGAGTGGAAAGAGGTTTTCTAAGAAAAAAAATTGGGTTTATATTATGCGAGGGAAACCTCTTTGCACAACTTCCGATAAGTACTCAAGTGTCCGTGTTTTGAAATCAATGGCAGAGATTAGTAGACCGTAACGGATAAAGCCCAGGATGGGAAGTCGCATCTTTCCCGATAGCAAATAAAATACCTAGCGATTACATGCTAATAGCCCGTAGGGGGTGAAATGCAAGTCTTGCTAAGTAGCTATATATGCCTCCGCATGTTGCATCTTTCATAACCTATTTAGGGCATTTTCAATAGAAACAGCAACAAAAGGCAAGAAATAACTCGATAGCAACTATAAGATAGCAAGCAGACGTGAACTCTCTCTCAATTCGCAAGTCCTACTATAAGCTAGTTTGCAATACTTGCTATACTGTATTCATGAAAGAAAGTATATGCCTCTTTCAAGCAAACAAACTATACAGTAAGAGTAGTATAGTATAATAGCAAGTCACGCTAAGTAGCTTATATATAGTATGCAAGTCTTGCTATACAGTATATAGCTATAGCTAGCAAGAATCTTTCATAAGCCATTTCCGCGAGGTTGAGAAAAGTAGTCTTCTCATATTTTGGATGTGAAAACTCGCAATAAAACGCATTAAATACATGTTCCCATGTCCGCATTTAATGTTTTGCAGTGCATTCGTCACAAAGTTAAAGAAAACAGTAGTAAAAGCCAATTTGTTTAAATAATGCATATAAGATGATCAGAAAGAGATAAATAAGAAACGTATCTGATTGATTGATATTGTAATCAATCAGTTACCACTGTGATCTGATCTGGTTGGCTTGATTACTTGTTGACCTTACTGATGGTAGCCTGTACCTTAGCATTTCCCAACAATATTCCGCTCATCTGATCAGATTCCTGTTTGATCCAATCTGATACTTATCTGATCCTCTTCATCATTCAGTCTTCTTCTATTCAGGCCACGTTTCCTAGGGATTTGTGTCATACTCCCGCCAAATATTTTACTTCGGGGAGACAAAAGGTCGCTTCGATTCCCTAAATCGGCGTGATGTGATACGCCGTAATAATGGTATGGATAAGCTGTGATAACTCACACCGTTAACTCATCCAACCATCAGTCGCGTGTTCCTTACGCGCTGTCGATGCAAATTTCTCCTAAGGGTCTTGAGAAAATGAATTTGCACATATACCCCTGCTTTTCATCTATAAATTGGTCTGGGGTTTTAGGCAAACAACACAACATAAACCATTCATCTTCTTTATTTAGCTTATACTCCATGTTTTCCGATGAACCCTTATTTCCGATGAAACTCTCGGCAAAAACCTTTAACCCTTCTCAAATGATTTCAGCTTCTCAAATCAACCCTGTGTGTCCCTTATCACTGCTTTCGTCGTCATCGAAGATTACACATACAATTATTGCTAAGCTTCTCTACCACCGAGGCGGCGGATCTGCTATAACAAATGAGAAGGCACTTCTCCTAACCTTATGCACCTTGTGTGCCTATCGAGATGACGGAATTAACATCAACAGACTCAGTCTGATACAAAACATGGGTTTGGTATACGGTCTAGATCAGACAATAGCTGATCTTCGTATATCAAACTCAATATTTGCATGCGACACTTGTGGCCATATGGTCTTTTGACCACTTCTTTGGCACTTGTGTCCCATTTAACAGCTGGAGAGCCCATTAATTTTAGGTCTAGAGGTTCTTGGCTTAGAAATCCTTCAAGGCCGCTCTCGCTCCTCACTCCGAAGCTCTAAGGGTGGCTCAGGATTATTTCAAAGCCTCTCACACCCCTTTTAGGGTTGGGGGAAAAAGAGAGCATCAGGCTCTAAAATCTTTAAAGCCTCTCTCCCCCCTTCCTAGGGTTAGGCTTAAGGTTTATGGTTTATGGTTTATTACCTGACCTCCGGGTCCTTTTGTACTTGAAACTTGTAATGTAAATCTGACCTCTGGGTCTTTATCAATGAAAAGTTCTATTATTTCATTGTTGTGTTGCTTCTACTTACTTAAGCGATTTGTAGCCTTAAACTTATACAACTTGCTTATTGATCGTGCCTTAATCGACTTATAAAGTATAACATTCCAATCTGATAAGTTCCCCCTTAATCTGATATATCTTAATCTGATCAGTTCCTTGTCTGAATTTCGGTCGGGGTTCTTGTCCGATTTTCTCGACGGTTCTTTGTCCGATCTTACGATCACCGAGAGTCCTAACTCAATTGATTCTTCTTAACCCGGTTAGTCTCTTAACCAACTGGTTCTGGAGACCAGTCCACCAAACATTTCTGGTGAACTTTCTCCGAGATCCAGAAGCCCTAACTCATTGCATAATTCTCTGAATCTGATCTCAGCTAGAGGCTTAGTTAAAATATCAGCTTTCTGTTTATCGGTATGGATCTTTTCCATTCTGATATTCTTCTTTTCAACATGATCTCTTATAAAATGATGTCTGACATCCACAGGCTTGCATCTTATATGTAGAACAGAGATACGAGTGATTGCAATAAGACTATTATTGTCCGTGAGAATATAGGTACGTTCTTAGCTACAATGTTGTAATCCTCACCGCCGACTTAGCGCAGAGCGATTGGGAACAACAAACTTCCTACTGACCATATATTCTCGCTTCAAGAGTAGATGTCGCAACTTATATCCGCTTTTTTTGAAACCAAAGATCGGGCTTTTACTACCTAGAAACCGACATGTACCGAGGTTGACTTCTGTCAATTTTACGAACCTCCGTGAATCGTAATCGAATACCCACTAAGCTCTAGATTATCATCGATAGGTAAAATAAACCAAGGTTTATTGTCCCTTCAGATACTTAAGAATCCGCTTAGTCGCTTCGTGTGGCTTTTTGCATTGGATTTGCTGAAATCGCGCACATACACCTACCGTAAAAAGTGATATCCGGGTCTTTGGCAA
Source organism: Stenogyne calaminthoides (assembly GCA_037126765.1). Taxonomy (NCBI): domain Eukaryota; kingdom Viridiplantae; phylum Streptophyta; class Magnoliopsida; order Lamiales; family Lamiaceae; genus Stenogyne; species Stenogyne calaminthoides. The sequence goes on from JBBCBC010000018.1 coordinate 16,373,837, forward strand.
ATCGGTATAGTAAAGATCCAATGAGAGCCCTATATTCTTTCTAATTAGTTTTTTCGACCATCCTCATCGGATCCATCTTGAATCCGGTCATCATAGGAATACGGCTTCCTTACGGTTTTTGAACTCCAAACTTAGCCAATAAATTCCTAGTGTACTTCGCCTGGCAGATGAATATTCTTTCTGTACTTTGCTTAACTTGTAGACCCAGAAAATAATTCATCTGACCCATCATGGACATCTCGAACTTCCCTTGAATCAGTTTGCTGAACTTTTCACATAAACTCTTGTTGGGAGATCAGAAGATGATGTCGTCCACATAAATCTGAACCATCAGAATATCTTCTCCATCTTCTATTCTGAATAAGGTTCTGCCCACTATTCCTTTAGTTAAAACCATTGTCTATCAAGAACCGAGAGAGTGTATCATCTGGCTCGAGGAGTTTGTTTGAGCCATAAAGAGTTTTTTCTTAAAGCGGTACACTGGTCGCCTTTTTTCAAAGCCCGGAAGTTGTTCAACATAAACTTCCTCACTAGTACCCCGATTTAAGAATGCACTCTTTACATCCATCCGATACACAATAAACCCTCGTAGGCAAAGATATGCCAAAAACAGCCGAATGGCTTCTAGGCGAGCGATTGGTGCAAAGGTCTCATCATAATCAATTCCTTCTGATTGTGAATACCCCTTAGCAACAAGTCTTGCCTTATTTTTGGTTATGCCATTATTCTCATCTCTCTAGTTCTTGAATACCCACTTTGTCCCAATCACATCTTGATGAGTTGGTCTGTCCACCAGTTTCCAAACCTGATTCCTTTCAAACTGTTCCAGTTCTTCTTGCATGGCTAGAATCCAGCTTACATCTTGTAGAGCTTCCTCTACTTCAGTTGGTTCCTTCAAAGACAGTTAACAACAATACATGGCACTTTCACCAATCTGATGTCTAGTTTTGACTCTATCAGATGGGTCTCCGATGATCAGATCAGTTGGATGACTGGTTATCCAGGTCCTTCTTTTCTGATTTGCATCTGTTTGGAGAACATCATCCTCTTCTGATAGTAGTTCATTACTAGTGATTGGGAGTGGTGCAGAATTATGATCCACTTAATATGGACATGTCTCAGTTGATGTTGGACTCATCATGTGTTGATGTACGTCGAAGAACTTCAGTGTTCCCCGAACCGGATGGTTCGATTGATATATCTCAAATTGTACCCGGCTTCTTCATTAGCGATTATGCGTACCTTAAGTGCGATTGACTGGTGAATCAACAAGATCAAGTTCGGAATATACTTTATTCGTGTTACGATTCTTTCTCCTTGATACTTAGCTGATCCATTTTATGTGCATCAGGTACCGGTTGATCTGGTACTGCTTGTTCTGAGGCAGCTTTCTCTTGTTCAGAAGATGTCTCATCAAAGACCACATGATGTGTTTTTTCCACAACTAGGGTTACTTTGTTGTAAACCCCGAAAAGCCTTCTTTGGATGAGGAATATCCTAAGAATATACCCTCATCCGACTTGGCCTCAAAAGTCTTCAACCCGACTCTTCCCATTGTTGTGTATGAAACACTTGCACCCAAAAAACATGGAAGTAAGAGACACGAGGTTTTCTGCCCTTCCACAGTTCATAGGGTGTTTTGTAGTGAGCCTTAGTCAGAGAACATCTTTTCTGAGTGTGGCATGCAGTATTGATGGCTTCTGCCCATAAATGGCTTGGTGTTACATGTTCAGCTAACATAGTGCGGAAAGCTTCCTTCCTGATTCCGTTTCTCCGTTCTTTACTCCATTATGTTGTGGCGTTCTTGCGGTGATGTCTCATGTCAGATACCAAACTTAGTGCAAAAAATCAAGAATAAAAAAGAGTTCGTAAATTCATGACCTTTATCTCGATCCGATTTTCACTATAATCGACACCTTTTTTTTCGTTTTGTAGTTTCTTGAGCAGCTCAGGTATCTTTGTTGTTGTCTCATTCTTCTTATACAAGAATACAACCCAGGTAAACTTGGAATAATCATCCACTATTACCAGATTATATTTGCGTCCGCTGAGACTGACTGGTGTAACTGGTCCAAATAAATCCATATGGAGCAGTTGCAATACTCTACTGGATGCTGGTCCAAGTATTCCCTTGAATGAGGCTTTAACCTGTTTTCCCTTCTGACATGCGGCACATGTCTGATACTTAGAGAATACCTCATTTGGAAGTCCCTCAACCAAAGACATCCTTGCTATATTGTTAAGAGTTTTAAAGTTCAGATGACTCATTCTTTTGTGCCAGAGCCAACTGCTACTTTTGGAACTCTTAACAATCAGGCATGCATTTCTTGGACAACTGTTCCAATCTGCTGTATAAATCGTGCCTTTCCTTGAACCAGTTAGCAAGTCTGTTGAGTAGCTCGATTCCTTATAGTACACTGATCACTCGAGAACTCAACACTGAATCCGTTGTCGCAGAATTGTGATGCTGATAATAGGTTATGCTTTAACCCTTCGACATACGAGACTCCAGTAACCTGTACATCATCATTTTCTAAGGTTCCGAATCCTCTGGTAAAACCAAAGTTATCGTCACCAAAGAGTACACGTGGGCCTTCTTATTCTTTGCAAGAGCTAAGGAGATGTTTGCTTCCAGTCATGTGCCTTGAGCATCCACTATCGATGTACCAGATAATTTCTTGTACACCTCCTTTGTTGGCCAAACCCACGGGAACCTGCAATCAAGTCAGGCTTTAGGTACCCCTTTAGGATTGGGTCGTGAGGGGTTAGAGTTGGTTTTAGGGATCCATACAAACAGGGCACTTCTATTGTAATCAGATAGATCAGAAGGTCTGATTTGTCTCCCATAAACATCGACATAATCATACATCTCTTCATATGCATTCTGATTAGTATAATTATTTGTGCGAGCCTTGAGTGAATCAGAAGACTTGGGATTTTTCCTTACAGTTTGTCTTCTTTTAACCCAGTGGGGCTCAGGTGCAGCAGCCCTAGGTTTCTGATTGTAAGGGTAGGTACGACTGCTACCATTAAAAGATTCGTATCTTTTTGGCATAAATGGTCTTGGCAGTTTATCTTTAGCTTGCTTGTTAGGCAGCTGACCCTGATTAGGTTTCAGATTAGATTTCCTTTTGATATGTTGTCTTTTCTGATACCTATTCTGCTGATCAGGTTGAGGTCCTTCAGAAGAACTGGGTTCTTCTGTTGATTCCTTGGCTGATGCTTAATCAGTTGGGTTCCATTTCTGTTACCTTTCTTATTTGGCACTTGCCTTACTTGTTCAGCAGGTCTCTTTCCCTTATCAGATACATATTTTGCTTTATGTGTATCTATATCAGAAACTCGTTTGATTACACCCTTTTGAAGTGAACCAGACGGGGCTTTTGAGGATGTAGAAGGGTTTTCATACCTAATTCCCTTCTTATTAGTTGGCGTTCGAAAATAGTTGTTCATATCCTGAACGGTTTTTGAGGATTTTGTGAAAACCTCTATTTTCTTACGTAAACTATCCTCAGTAGATTTCAGACTCTCATGTAGTCGGAAGAGTTCATCAAACTTAGCTTGTAGGATTTTAAAATCATCAGCTTGCTGTTTATTGATTGCTAGTTGTTCCTTAATTTGCTTCTCCTGATCAGAAGATTTAACTTTCAGAACTTTCAGTTCTTCAGTTACCTTCTGAGCAGCTTCAGCTGATTTCAGTTCAGCTGCTTTACTGATAGCATTCTCTTTAAAAAGCTGAGTATTTTTTATCCTTAGCTTATCGTTTTCAGCTTCCACTATTGTATAAGTGTTTACTGCGTTAGAGAGATCATCAAGCAATTGCTCAGAATAGAGCTGCAAGTCAATCTCTCCAGCAGGTGTGCTAATTATAGCTGGTGTGGAAACTGAAAGAGCAGAAGGTTTAGAGGTTACCTCAGATTGGTCTTCCTCCTTAGCCATCATACAGATTTCATCATCAGAAGAGAATATCAGATTATCATGGTCGTAGAAATCATCAGCATTGCTTATCAGACAGAAGTCCTCTACTGATGAGTAGCCAGAATCCTCAGAAGGCAGATAAGAATCATCGATTCCTGATGTATCAGCAATCATGGCTTTCCTGTCTCTAAAGCGTTGCTCTCTTCTGTTCCTCTTTTCTTCTCTTTCTCTTAGAGTCAGGTCTGGGCAATCTGCGCTGCAATGACCTGGTTTCTCACAGTTGAAGCATGTTCCATGATCCACGGAACTTCTTCTGCCAGGTGAGTCATTCCGTCTGTAGAATCTGTCAGGTGACTTGCCCGTCTTATTGTAATCAGAACTTCTTCTCTCAGATCTGTTGTCTCTTCTTTCATCAGACCGATCATCTCTTTTCTTATCTTCTCCGCGATCCTTTCTGTGATCATCTCTTCGGTCATCAGATCTGGTCCTTTCTGGAGATCTGTCAGCTGGCCTTCTATCTCTTCCTCTGCTGTTTTGATAATCTGCTATACTTACCAAGTTGAATGTTAGATTTTTCAAGTTTTCTAGTTAGCAAAGCAATCTGTTCAGCTTGGCTTATAATATTTCCAACAGGTTCAGTAGACTTTGATTTGCTTCTGGCTGCTTTGAATGCAACTGATTTTGATGTGGAGGGTGTGGCTTCGGCAGGCGACTCGTCTTCTTCTTCTTGCCCTCTTTCGATCAGATCGAACTCATGGGCTTTAAGACTCAGGAACAGGTTGCTTGGCTTCATCTTGGCAATATCTTGACAATCCTTGATTACCGTGACTTTCATATCCCACTTCTTGGTAAGAGATCTCAGGGTCTTGTAATTTATGTCTTTATCTGACATTTCTCGTCCAAGTTCCCGTAGCTTGTTGACTGACATGGTGATTCTTCCATCGAGCTCATTGATGGTTTCATTTGGCAACATCTTAAGTTTCTCGAATTTCACCAGTTCAGCTTGCAGTCTGCTATCTTTAATCAGATCATTTCCTTCACACATCTCAGCAAGCGTATCCCACATCTGTTTGGCTGTCTTGAGATACTTTATCTTTTATTTGGTTATCTTGTCCATGGTCTTCATGATTATATGCCTGGCTATTGTATCCAGAGTGTACAGCTTTCTCTCTCCAGCATCCATCAGTGCAGGACTTTTTCTGACAAGACTTCCAACTGCAAAATCTGGATCACCTCCAACAGCTGGGTTGTCATGATAGATGATGATGGGTCCTCGTTCAATAACTTCCATCATTCTGCCGCTTATTGATCCCAGATGGTTGCTCATGTATATTGTCCAGTCTGCATACTCATCAATGGCAAATTTAGGCAAATCATGATACATACCCGAAGTATTATCCATACTGATCGTGATTTTGAAAACGAATGAGTTTTGAAAACGGTTTTTCAAGATCAGTTCAAGTGACCACAAAGGTTCTTCCTCAAGAACCGATGATACTCAAAGCCAGTGGTCTGTAGAACCACTGCTCTGATACCACTTGTAGGTCCCGAACGGGTTTCGTGAGGGCAGAAGTCTAGAGGGGAGGGGTGAATAGACTTCTGAAAACTTTTTCGTGCAGATCAGGTGTGATTGCAGTTTGCCTGATCAGAGTTCAAGTGAATCAGTTTGGACTGATATTCCACTTACTGAGCGCCTGAGGGTAGATCAGTTAGGTATCTGTCAGTTTAACCGATTGTGCGGAAGCTAGTTTGTACCCGTGTGAAAAACCAGTTTTATCAAATCAGATTCTCAAGTCAGTTTTCAATCAGCTGACTAAACTGTCAAACTGATCAGATCAGTTGCTTGGTGCAGACTGATATTAACTCAGAATATGTATACAGTTTTGAGCTTGGTTGTGTGTAATAGTGTAAAGCAGTAAAGAGGAAGTAAATGCACACAAGACTTTTTATAGTGGTTCACACAACCAGTCCTACGTCCACTCTTCCCTATCACAAGGGGCACCAACTAAACCGACTTAACCGACTAGACTTAGTTTAATGTGTTAGTCCAACACCCAACAGATGTTTATCGAGTTCACACTCAACCGATCCCAGAAATCAGAACTAGAAACCCTAGTCTGAAATCTTGCAAAACAAACTTAACCTAACTTTTGAGTTTGGGTAAAGATTTTTTGTGGTTCCAACTGGAAATCTGTCCTAGTGTTTATGTAGCCAAAAGCTAGAGGATGAGATTTCTATACTAAGAACAATGGGATGAACACTTAAAAATAATCTTTAAATTTGTGTTCTTCGTACGTAAATTCTGCTATAGTTTGAGCTTCTTGATAATTTTCCGTCTATTCACTTTGAAGAGCAATCCCATATTTATAGACCACGAAATCAAAGAGCCGTTGGAGAGCAATTTGAATTTCCGGCAATATTTGGTAGGTTTGTAGGATTTGATGTGACGTGCTTCCAATAACGGCATGGCCGAAGGCGTGATTATCACCGTTTGTCTCCGCAGTGTCGAATCCCGCATTGTTAGCCCTTTTTGCGCACGTGTCGCTCTCTCATTGGTTTCATAGGTACAACACTTCAGTGTTTGTTCTACCAACAAGAGTTTGACATTCTTCTTGTAGAAGACTCGTATGATCTGGTGTACCATTTTGGTTAACACCGGTGTGGTGACTTTGATCGGTCTACGATAAGTCTTCGATGCAGTTGTCTTAGCACAATTTGTAGACTTCGGTGATGTAGGTCTTACGGTCTTCTTGATCTTGGGTAGTCTTCGATCTTGAGTTACTCACGAGTCTCGGTGTCTTCGGTGACATCTTTGAGTCTTGAGGTTTCTTCTTGAGTCTTGAGGTTTCTCACGAGTTTTTGAGGTTTCTCTCGAGTCTTGAGTTTCTCACGAGTCTTCAGGTTTCTCTGAGTCTCAGTGTCTTGATCTTCTTTGATCATCGACTTCTTCTTGTCTTGACTTGTTTAGTCTTGATCATCGACCTTATCTGGTCATCGATAAATGGACGACCTATACATATTGAGTTCCCCCTCAATATGTGACCTATCTTTACATCGACCTATCTATACATTTCAAATTTGGTCATCTTAATCGATTCTAAATCATCAACAAACAAATAGATCTGTTGGTCCTATTACAACTTTTTTGGAACTTCCATCAAAACTAAATACAAATTTCCCAGCAGTTCCTTTTTTATGCGCATGTGAATGTCTTGGGCAATATCTATTTTTACGAATATTCACATTTTTTTCTCGGTTTTGTAGTCTTGGTAGATATTATTGATTGCCTCGGAACATTGAGGTTATCTTGAGTATTCGATATTTTCTTCGAGTCTTGATAACTTCTGCGTCTTGATATCTTCTTGATGTCTTCGAGTCTTGATGTCTTGATGTCTTCGAGTCTTGATGTCTTACGAGTCTTGATGTCTTCGAGTCTTGATGACTTACGAGTCTTGATGACATCTTTGAGTCTTGATGACATAATGAGTCTTGATGTCATCTTGAGTCTTGATTTCTTGACAACTTCTTGAGTCTTGATTTACTTCTTGAGTCTTGATTTATCGAGTCTTGATTTCTTGAAAACTTACTGAGTCTTAAGTTTCTTCAGAAACTTATTGAGTCTTAAGTTTCTTCAAACTTCTCGAGTCTTCGAGTTTCTTGAAACTTCATCGAGTCTTATGTTTCTTTAGAAACTTATCGAGTCTTGATTTCTTGAAACTTATCGAGTCTTGATTTCTTGAAACTTACTGAGTCTTCAGTTACTTCAAAATCTAACCTTATCTATATCTGCTGACTATACATGGTGCAGATAACATCCTGAACACTCTATACTGAATCCTGACTCAGTCTATAAAGATTATCCTGAACATGTCATACTCAGGGGTTTTGGGATCTAATCAAAATCTTCTTTATTAAATTCATCTCCCAACAATTTCCCCCCTTTTTGATGATGCCAAAACCATCTTGTTACAAAAACACCTAACCTATACTCAGGTTTCAGTTTTGTCTATTACAATCCAAAATGGCAATTTTCCAACAATTTCAAAACATAAGGCATATCAAACATAAAAGACATGTAAAAAGATAATGAGATATTATCTTTGAGCATAAGGATAAATTTTCATTGATTGTAAGATCAGAGTTACATATTACAATGAAAATAAAAAACAAAAACAGAAGAAAAAGAGTTCAGTCTTCTTCATCTTCAGTCTTCATCAACCTCATCCTCAGGCACCTCCATGTTAAACATCCCATAATATCCTTTCTTCAATTCATCCCTTGCTTTGATTATGTCTGGGTTGTTTCCTGTCAGGCCAAGTTGGATGGCATACTGAGCAATCTCTTGAGAAATGGCTGTCTCATTCACATAACCATTTTCAAGTCTTGGGGCTGGGTAAGTATATGGACCAGGGGAAACTATCTGCGTATTACCTTCATCTGCCAAGTTAATCCAACTTTGAAGGTACTTAGGATATAATGTCAATAAATACTCAATGAAGGCTTCATTCATATCCGAGCTGGTCCCCCTCCATTATCTCAGAATTTCATAGTAGAACCAGAAGGTTCTCTTTATCTCCTCCCACGCATCATTGAACTGCATAGGCATCCATTTGTCAATGTGCGGCCATTTCTGAGCTTTTTCAGTACCCCTCCTCTTGCTCAAGAACTTTTTGAAACCACTTCTTCTTTTCTGCTCTTCTTCTTTCTTCTTCCTAATTACAGGAACTCCTGATACAGAAGCAACAATTTTCTTCTCTTTTTCCACTTGAAGGGTTTTCAGAGCTTTCTTTGTGTTGAAGACTTCTTTATCAGCTTCTTCCTCAGATTCTTCAAAATCTATAATCAATTTCCTCTGAGTAGATTTCGAAGCTTTAGCTCTTTTCTTCTTCTCTTGCTCCACAAATGTCACAGCCTTTCTCTTAATAGGTTTGACTTGTTCTTCACCGGCTTGGCTTGTTTCCACCATCCTTCTACCACTCAGTTTCTCAGAAATTGCTTCCTGAATAGTCTGCTCAGATACTTGAGTGTAGATAGACTCTTCAGTTTCCTTGAATTTGAGCTTCTCAGTGGCTTCCACTTCTTTTAAGGCATCATCAATAATTTTCTCTTCAGCTTCTTTCTCAGCCTTTCTCTTCAAGGTCTTTGCCAACAATTCACTAAGCTTGCCACCAGGCCTTTCCCCCTTTTTGGCACCATGCCTTGGAAGAAGTTGAGAAAGTGCGGTATCCATATGATATTGCTCGTTGCTAATACAGCGCACTTCCCCTGCCAACTGATCGTGCTCATCTTCCAGCCTCTTCATATGATTCTTGGCTACTGAGAACTCTTCAGATAGAGGTGCAAACTGGTGTGAGAAGACATTTTGCACCATCTCTGTCATCTTGGTCATGAGCATATAGCCCATTTCCTCAACAGCTGTCTTAATCATAAGATCATTCTTCTCAACCAGCTTGGCTTCAAGATATGCAGTTCTTTCCTGATACATGTGCTTCATCTCTGCATCGAGCTCAGCTTTGACTACATCAACCTTTCCCTCCAAGGTAGTCATTTTATCAGCAAGAGATCTTTGAAGCTGCATCATGTCTGAAGATGAACTCAGTGTTTCCAGCTTCTGAGATTGGCTTGCCAAGGTTTCTTCAATTTGGGTTACTTTCTCCACCATTGGCACCACCTTCTCCAATTTGTCCAAGATAGGACTGAGATCAATCTCTAGAGTTTGTAGAACTTTTTCCACCTGAGCTGGGTACTCCACCTGAGCCTCAGTCTGCATATCAGACATAACAGATTTAAAGATAGGAACTTCAGTAGCTTTGGCATAATGTTTAATAGTGCCAAAAGTTACCTGAAGAGTGCTAACTTCAGTCTGAGGATGTGAGATACCAGTCTGACCAGCATCAGTTTCCTTCTCCATCTGAGATTGCTTTTCAGCATCATCTTGTTGATCCCCATCTTTATCTTGATCCTTAGAGCTGGAGGCATCAACATTAGCTTCCCTCCTCTTAGCCACCTTCTTCTTGACTAGCTCATCAAAATCAGCAATTTTCATCCTGAGCTTAGTCTTCCTGAATCCAGAGAACTCTGTGAGAACAGCAGTCTCAGCATTCCACCAGTCCTCTCCTCTGAAGGAGGCAATGTTCAGCATCTCTGGAAGAGTCTGATTCAGGATATAGAATGTGGTCTTGAGTCTGAAGAAGAGATCCTGAAGGTCAGGATATGAGCTCCGCTCAGGGTACCTATCCAGAATGAATCGTTCCCCCTTGCTGCGCCACTCAGTCTCTTCTGCCTCTCCCTTCTTCAGCTTTGGGCTCTCAGGTTCAGTAGGATCAGATTCAGGTGCTGAGGGATTTAGAAAAGGTTCACTCTGGAGCGCATCTAAGTTCAGTAGCTCCAGAGGTTCAGATTGATCTGAGGTCTGAACAGGTATCTCCTAAGTAGGAACCTGAGGTCCCTTGAATATTTCCTGAGATATTTTATCTGAGATCAGAGATGTTCCGAGTACCTCAGAGAAAACCTGTTCCTCAGTTTGTTCCTGTGCAATAGTCACAACCTGAGCCATTACTTGCAGTGGAGATTTCAGTCCTTGCTGGCCTTCAGGTTGGACTTCCTCAGTGTCACTGACCTCCTCCTCAGTAATAGTTTGAATTTTTCTGCGTTTCTGAGGGGCCAATATTTTCTTCTTCAGAGTCTCTCCCTTCTCTCTTTTCACCTCCATCAGGGCTTTCCCCCTGGCTTGTTGGGCTTCAACATCTCCTTCTTCAGCGGTCTCCTTCTGAGACTTCGAGCTTTTCTCCTTCCTTCGTTTCAAAGTCTTCTTAGTTGTAAGTGGCTTGAACAGGATTTTAGACTATGGAAAGGGTGAGGAATTAGCGAAGATATCCTCTTCTTCTCTGCACATCTCCAAGATATATGCAATCTTGGTTGGATGTAGGATCTTCCCTTTGATAACAACCGATCCATTCACCTTCTGTACTTGCTTAGCTTGGTCACTCACCACTTTGATTAAATAATGTAACCAGTTGAATGCAGTGGTGGGTGAATCTTCAATTGCTGCCATTAATCTCAACTTCGGCGTACTAATATGTTCAAAGCTACCGAACCTACTCATTATGCATTTACTCACAATGTCCAGCAAAACTCGATACTTAGGCTTCAAATGCCTTTTGTTCAGAGTTGCTTCGAACTTAACTGGATGCTCTGCAATCCTATCCAGATACTCTTGCTCCCTACCCATCATATACACTACAGGGTCTTCTCCTCTATCGCTCAATTTGTATATGGCATTAAGGTTCTTAGGAATGATGTACAATTCCCTAACAAAATCCACATACTTTGAACTATGCTCTAAATGAGAAACTGTAATCTGCGATTCTATATAGTCCTCATCATCTAATTTCAAATTCGAGATAAACTCTATTACCTCTTTTGCGTATTCTGCCTTTGGTTGATTCGCAACTAGGCAAGTGAGCTTTGCCAACTGTATCATGTGCAACGCTTCCTCTTCGTGAGTCGCATTCGATGAGTTTTTGAGAGAAACGACGTATTCATACCACGGTTTGTTAGAGATGACAAGTTTATCGTATACAGAGAACATCATTTTTGAAGAATTTTTGTGAAGGGTTTTGAAAAGGATGATAATTTATGGGCAATCGAGAGATTTTTGAAGCAGAGTGTTTTGAAGACGAAGGTTATTTGGAATTGGGCTTTGAAGGAATTCTTCAATAGATATATAGGATTTGATTCATGAAAAATCGTATAGATGAAGAAATCGACGGTTGAGATTAAACACCGACTAAATCGGGTATATGAAAGGACGATTTCACAAATATTACGCTGCCAATTAAACCTTATTGGTGATTAATGAACAGTGCAATTAATTACTGTTCCTGCAGACCATTGACTTTCTTCGAGTATTTCAAAGGTCCTGCCCAAATATTCCTTCAGGTGTTATGCTATTTATTACCAATGATTACTGAGATTCAGTTAGACAATAAATGAGTTGCATGAGTCAATACTTCTCCAGACTAATTTTCTCCATCAGTCTTACTGAGTTTTTACCTTGATAAAATGTCACTATAATACTGAGTACTGAACGGAGTCAGTATAATACTGAGTACTGAACGAGGTCAGTATAATACTGAGTACTGATCTTTAGGATATCTGAGTTTCCCAAGACTTAGAGTTCAGTACTTTCAATTTTATCCTGAGTTTCTCAGTAAAATCCTGAGAAAACTTCATGCATCTGAAAACCTTCAATTTTTCAGATTTGCTTCATACACCTGGATCCAACATACCTAATTCAACTGATAGTTCCTGAAATCTTGATTCAGCCAAAGGTTTAGTCAAGATATCAGCTCTCTGTTTATCAGTATGAATTTTCTCCATCCTGATGTCTTTCTTCTCAACATGATCTCTGATGAAGTGATGTCTGATATCAACATGCTTACATCTGGTGTGCAATACCGGATTTTGTGTAATAGCAATTGCACTATTATTATCACAAAATATAGGTACTTCATTGGCTATAATCTTATAATCCCTCAATTGTTGTCTGAGCCAAAGAATCTGTGCAAAACAGCTTCCTGCAGCCATGTATTCAGCTTTAGTAGTACTGGTTGCTACTAAGGTTTGTTTCTTTTAAAACCATGATATCAGTTTACTTCCAAGAAATTGACAAGTTCCTGTGGTAGACTTCATGTCAATTCTACATCCTCCATAATCAACATCTGAATAACCAGTTAATTCAAGGTTATCATCAGCTGGATACCATAATCCTCTATTCACAGTGCCTTTAAGATATTTCAGGATCTTTTTGGCAGCCTCCATGTGACTAGCCTTAGGATTGGCTTGGTATCTTGCACATATCCCAACAGCAAATGTTATATCAGGCCTACTTGCTGTGAGATATAGCAGTGATCCAATGATCCCTCTATAATTAGTGTGATTTACTGATTTGCCTTCAGGATCAGGATCCATCTTGTAGTTAGTATTCATAGGAATTCTAACTGCATTGCAATTCTGTACACCATACTTTGCAATCAGATCTCTGGTGTATTTTGCTTGATTGATGAAAATTCCTTCCTTAGCCTGTTTCACCTGAAGTCCAAGAAAGAAATTCATCTCCCCCATCATTGACATCTCAAACTTTCCTTTCGTCAGGGTAGAAAACTTTTCACACAACTGATGATTTGGAGATCCAAATATGATGTCATCTACATAAATCTGAACAAGTAAGATGTCTTTCCCATCTTCTATCCTGAATAGAGTCCTATCAACAGTTCCTTTGATAAAACCATGGTCAGTAAGAAACTGAGAAAGGGTATCATATCATGCTCGGGGTGCTTGCTTAAGACCATACAAGGCTTTTCTGAGCCTGTAAACTTGGTCATTCTGTCTGAAACCAGGAGATTGTTCCACATAAACCTCTTCCTTAAGAACACCATTCAGAAATGCACTTTTCACATCCATCTGATAGACTGTGAATTTCATGTGGGCAGCATATGCAAGAAGCAATCTGATGGCTTCTAGTCTTGCACCAGGTGCAAAGGTTTCATCATAATCCAAGCCTTCTTCTTGGGAGTAACCTTGTGCAACTAACCTTGCCTTGTTTCTTACAATGTTGTTGTTTTATCTCTCTTATTCTTGAACACCCACTTAGTTCCAATCACATTGTGCCTCTTAGGTCTATCCACCAGCTCCCAAACTTCATCCCTTGAGAACTGATTCAGCTCTTCTTGCATAGCAGTAATCCAAAATGAATCTTGTAGAGCTTCTTCAATCTCAGTAGGTTCTTTTTCAGATAGGAAGCAGCAGAATAAAGCACTTTCTCCATGGAACCTACTTGTTTTGACACCATCTGATAGATTACCCACAATCTGACTTATAGGATGACTATCCAACCATTTTCTCCTGGATGTTCCCCCTTCAATAGTATCCTAAACATCAGAAATGTTAGGTTCAGGTAGTTCATTAAATTCAGGGAACAACAGAAAAGGAGAAAGGGAATTTTCTTCCTCAGGGGAAATTTCATTCAGGACATTGTTAGAGACATTTGTTCCCCTTTGGTTGATAGATTCATAGTTTGCCTCAGCTGTGACCACATCTTCATCGGCATTACATACCTGAGTCTGAACTGGTGTATGTTCAGATTGGTCAGCTTCAGTGTGTTGGCTTTCCTTCAGTGGAGAATTTCCATCCTGAGTCTCACCATACGTTTTTCCATCCTGAACTTCTTTGTCTGAGTCTGTTTCACTTCATTCATAGAGAGTGATTGACTTCTTCTTTTCAGGTTCAGATGATGTTTTATCATTCTTTTTCAGGCTAAGTCTGGTGATTCTCTTGGTCAGTTCTCTTGAGTCATGTTCCTGTTTCTTCTGAACATAAGTAGATTCATTAAAAAAACATGAGGTGTTTCTTCCACAATAAGAGTCCTACAGTTGTAAACTCTGAAGGCTTTACTGACTTCAAAATATCCTAAGAATATCCCTTCATCAGCTTTGCTATCAAAAGTTTTCAACTGATCTTTACCATTATTGTGTATGAAACACTTGCAACCAAACACACGAAAGAAAGAAACAAGAGGCTTCCTTTCATTCCACAGCTCATATGGAGTTTTTCCTTGGTTCTTGGTCAGCATGGATCTGTTCTGAGAATAACATGCAGTGTTGATAGCTTCAGCCCAAAATCTCTTAGGAATATCAGCTTCAACAATCATTGTCCTTGCAGCTTCTTTCAGAGTCATATTTCTTCTTTCAGCAACACCATTCTGTTGTGGGGTCCTTGCAGCTGATGTTTCATGAGTAATTCCATTTGCTGCACAATAATCAGATATAATATGATTGATAAACTCAGTTCCTTTATCTGATCTGATTTTGACCACACTCAGATTCTTTTCAGTACTGAGCCTTTTCAGTAGTTCAGGCAGTTTTGTCCGAGTATCTTTCTTACTGAGTAAGAATATGACCCATGTGTATCTAGAGTAGTCATCAACTACCACAAGTGTGTATTTTCTGCCACTAGTGCTCACAGGTGTTACTAGACCAAAGAGATTCATATGTAACAGTTGTAGTATTCTTTCAGTAGAAACATCTACTTTGCTTTTGAAAGATGCTCTGATTTGTTTTCCTTTCTGGCAAGCATCACATACATGTTCTTTACTGAACACTTCATTAGGTAACCCCCTCACAAGTGTTAATCTTGCAAGTTTGTTCAGGGTTTTGAAGTTTAAGTGATTCATTCTTTTGTGCCACAACCAACTGGTATCAGTGGAACTTTTTGCAACTAGACATGTATCTTTAGGAGTTGAACTCCAATCAGCAAGATATACATTTCCTTTTCTAGTACCAGTCAGTAAAATTTTATGTGAAGTATTGTCTTTCACATAACATAAGTTCTTTGAGAACCCAACATTGAATCCTTTGCCACAGAATTGACTGATAGAAAGCAAGTTATGCTTTAGACCAGACATATATGAAACACCATGGATATGAACAGAGTCAACTTCAAGAGTTCCATTTCCTTCATTTTGTCCTTTGGAATTGTCTCCAAATGTGATCTGAGGGCCTTTTTGCTCAACATAGTTAGTGATTAGTTGCTTATATCCTGTCATATGTCTTGATCATCCACTATCCAGATACCATACAACAGGAGCCAATTCATTTCCACTCATCAGTGCTATGTTGTATTCATTCAGCTCAGTGCCCTTTTCTTTCACCTCCTCCACAGCCATAAGACAGATATCATCACTGTCACTATAGAAAATCTCATCTGAGGAACTGGAACCTTCTTCAGAATGTTCTTCTTCCTCAGCAATCATAGCTTTCTTGCTGGAGAACTTCTTGTCTCTCTTGGCTTGTCTTTCCTTTCTTTCTTTAGCACTCAGCTCAGGACAGTCATATTGAAAGTGACCTTTCTTCTGACAATTGTAGCATTTGTTGGCATCATCATCCTGATCACTTTCCTCCTTTGGAGTCCTTCTTTTTGGATGAAGATCCTTCAGCTTTCTGGTCCTTTCTTTTCTCAGTGTATCTGTCCTCAACTTTTGAGTCTCTTTTGTACCTGTGATTCCTGTAATATTTCTTATATTTCCCATATCTGCTATTGAGTCTTTCAAACCTCCTTGCCATCAGTACTAGCTTATCCTCCTGCTCATCCTGATCTTTGGCAAGTGAGTTCTCAGACTCTCTAGTCTTACAGGATTTCTCTTTGGCTTTGAAAGCCACATTCTTGCTTGATGAAGAATCATCTTTGTTGTCAGATTTCTTAGACTTCTAGTCAATCACAAACTCATAAGCTTTCAGTTCAGAGAAAACTTGTTGATATGGCATGGAATCAATATTTTTGGTGTTTTCAATCACCACAGCATGTATATCCCATTTCTTAGATAATCCTCTAAGAATTTTCAGTGCCACTTCTCTCTGTGGGTAACTATTCAGATCATTCATGATGCTAGTGAATCTGACCTCAAGTTTGTCAATGGATTCACTTTCTTCCATTTCAAAGCTATCAAACTTTCCAATAGCAACAAAAAGTTTATTTTCCTTAATATGATATGTGCCTTGACACATAACAACAAGCGTGTCCCATATTTCTTTTGCAGTTTCACAGTGAGAAATCATCCCCATAACACCATCATCAATAGTGTTATATAGAGTATCCTTAGCAATGTAGTCAAGATTGACTAACTTTCTCTCATCAGGAGTAAGTTGATCATCAGACTTTGGAAATTCATCTCTGGGATCATTCCTCTCAGTATCAGTGATTCTGGGATTTACTACAGTAAATTTGAATGGTCCTTCAGAAACCACTCTCCACATTCTTTCATGTTTTGAATACAGATGAGCCTGCATTCTCAATCTCCATAGATCATAGCTCTCAACAGAGAACATAGGAAGTTTCTTAGAAGGAATGATGACTGAACCTTGTAAGATATCAGCAAATAGATCTATTCAGTAGACCACCAGAGTCTTTCAGCAAATTAGACTATGGCTTACCAAAGTGAGTGGTCAAGTTAAACCACTGCTCTGATACCACTTGTTGGTCCCGATGCTAACGAGTCTCGCACGTGTATGGGGGGGGGAATACACGTGTTCAGTGATTTTTAAAACTTTTCTTTCACTGAGGTCAGATGGGTCAGGTTGTCCTGATGATTTGGCCCTGAGAAGCACAGATCGCCCTGAGTCAAAGTCTACTGAGACAATGATCCTGAGGTTCTTTCAGAAGCTTCAGATTAGCCCAACTGAGCCTGATTTTTATCAGAGATCCTGAGCTGCTTGGATCAGATAACTATCTTACTGAACCCTCAGTAGAGTTAGTTCAGTTTGGTAAGTATCTGTTCTAGCTACTCAAGTGTGCGGAATGGTTGGCCCTAAGTTTATACTCGTTTTAGCTTTGCTGAAAATCTTCCTTTTAATGAAACAGTGATTAAGGCTGTGATTAGTTGATGCAAGTTCAGTGGATTGGTTCCAACTGAATATCAGTGAATTATGCTTTCAGTGAAAAACATGCAGCAGATAATAATGCAGTACAGAAAGCAAAACAACACAGTAATTATAGTGGTTCAGAGACTCAAGCTCCTACATCCACTCTCTCTGACCTTCAGAGAAATTCCTTAGCCACTTCCTAAAGCTTTCTGTCTGACTCACTGCAGGTTACTCACTTTTCTACCTTGAGTTTTCTGGCTGACTCACTGCAGCTTACTAACTCAAACACACACAAGTGTTCAGACTACCACAAGTAGCTTACTAACTACTTCTCTAGAGTTTTCTGGCTAACTCACTGTAGCTTACTAACTTTTTACAACTCCAACTCACCAACAAACACACTCAAACTACCTTACAAAGGGTTTGGGTTTCTGGTTGGTTTCCAACTAGGATGAGATATCCTTTACAATAAGAACAATGCAAAGGCTAGGATATCTCTACTAAGCTTCGGATATATCTTATCAATCTAGGCTTAGTGAATGAGCTCTCTTCAATGTGAAACACTTGGGAAATTCTTGGGTTTTCGAGTGCTTCAATTTGTAATAATACGAATGAGCTCTTGAGTTGCTTTCAAATTTCCCGTAACCTCTCAATGTAGAGGGTTACTAGTATTTATAGGCAACTTCACCAAGGTCACTCTTGAAAAACTATCCGTTGGAGGAGATAGCTTCATGAGTTTTCTCTTATGGTGTTTGATGAACGACTATTTTTAGGGTTTGAATACTCCCTTGCATGTTTTAGGAAATATGCTTTCATGTAGCCAATCATCACTTTTTGCAGTCTGGAACATAGTACTACTGACATGCTTCAGTGACCTATCGCTTTCAGTGTCAGTAAAGTACAGTGTTGCCTTCCTCTGATTGGTTCTTGTCTTCAATAAGTGTAGACAAACATAACGGCTCTTTTTGGTCAACCTCTCTGAGTGAGATAACCTAAAACAACACTTGGACTTAGTTCCTTTTGTCTGCATATGAATGTCTTGGGCAATATCTATTTTTCTGAATATTCGCATTTTTTTCAATTTTGTAGTCTTCAGGTAGATATTATTGATTAAAGAACATTCGGGTTATCTTGAGTATTGATATTTTCTTTGATCTTGATAACTCTTTGGGTCTTGATATCTTCTGTGTCTTACGTGTCTTGAGTATCTTACGAGTCTTGATGTCTTACGAGTCTTGATTGTCTTACGAGTCTTGATTGTCTTGTGAGTCTTCAGTGTCTTCTGAGTCTTCAATGACATCTTGAGTCTTGATGACATCTTGAGTCTTGATGTCATCTTGAGTCTTGATTTCTTGACAACTTCTTGAGTCTTGATTTAAACTTGAGTCTTGATTTCGAAAGTCTTGAGTCTTGATTTCAAAATCTAGTCTTGATTCTATACTTTGATCTATATCTGGCGACTATACATAGTGCGAGATAACATCTGAAACGATCTATCTTTGAATCGACTCGATCTATCAAGATTATCCTGAACATGTCATACTCAGGGGTTTTGGGATCTAATCAAAATCTTCTTTATTAAATTCATCTCCCAACATGTACATTTTTAAATGTGTAGAATAATTTTTTCTGTCAAATTTAAGTATGATGATGTATTTAATTCTGGATTTGGATTTATACAAACGAGAACTCTTGATTAGCTTATTTTTTTGTATAAATGAGAACTCTTGATTGATTTATTTGTTATATAAATGAGTACTCTTTGATTGATTTTTTTTGTTGTATAAATGAGAACTCTTGATTGATTTATTTTTTGTATAAATGAGAACTCTTGATTAGTTTAAATTTTATGGAGTGTAATTTTTTTTATCATTCAAGTGTACTATTTATTGTTCGATGGTACATTTTTTTGGATGAACATTTATTGTGAGAAGAGATGTTGGTTGTCTCTTCACGTTTAGAAAGGTATAGAGATGTTTGATTAGTTGAAATGACAAGTGACTAGGGGTGGGCCTTATAATAATACCGAATAATTATATTTTATTATTCAAGTCGACCCATGGAATTTTAAAATAAAGAGAAAAATTATATGTTGTGGGGCCAACAACAATGATGAGTGGGGCCAACAATATATACAGATCCTGCATGAAACAAGTTGTGCACATCTAAATTGAATTTTACAAGGTGGGAGCAAATGTTCAAGTGTACAATTTGTGAGCGAATGTACATTATACTGTTCAAGTGTACATATTTTTAAGGACACACATTTATTGTAAGAAGTTAAAGTACGATTTTACTAACATTTTAATATAATAGGATTTTGTGAGTGGAGTCATGAAATTTAAAAATAAAGAGAAAAATGAACAATGATGAGTGGGCCAACAATAGATACAAATCCTACATGGAACAATTTGTGCTCATCTATATTAATTTACACGGTTGGGAAGGAGTGGTAGAAATTAGGAGAAATAATTGACAAGTGACTAGTGGTGGGTCATACAATAATTTTTTAATTGTGAAATGCTGAGAGAATGTGATGTGGGGTCAACAACAATGATGAACATTGATGGTTGGACATTTAAGGATATTTATAATAATAGTTTCAATTAATAAGGATAATAATGATATATTTTGTAGTTAGTAGTTAGAAAAAAAAAATAGAATTGGGTGGGTTGCAAAGTCAAAGTGGTCTATGTAGCAAAAAGTTCTAATCCATAATTTTTTTTATCCAAATGTAATGTCACAGTCCAAAATTACTATGTGAATTATTAAAACTTATATATAAATTAGTGCCGTAATCCGTTATAATTAGTGAAAATTTAATAGCAATTTCGATTTAATAGCCAATTTATGAGTAAAATCCCATACACAGCAACTCCTATATGTAGTAAAGCTTAAATTGTGAGTAAAGCCCACTTTGTCGTTGATATTCACCAAATACCGGGAAGCATTTAGCTAATGAGTGGCTCTCTTTTAAAATATTGCACAAAAATTATATGTGCAGTATAATATATTTTAGAAGATCTTGAAGACTCTTATATACTTAATCAACAGAATCTGAACAAGTCACTCCAAGTTAAATAGTGTTTGTTCATTCTGAGTACATGCAAAGAGAATGTTATACGTTCGTGAACACTAAGGAAAGTATCAACTCAGTATTGGTTGACAAAAAGAGCCGTTTTTGTTGTATATGTTCAAAAGAAGATGTCGACCAATGAGGAGGTGACAATAGCGTACTTTCCTGACACTGAAAGCGACATTTCTCTGAAGTATGTCAGCAGAGATATTTGTCTTGTTCACAGAAAATGGTGATTGACTGCTTGTCTGGATATTTCCAAAAACATGCAAGGGCTCGTTCAAACCCTAATGAAACCGTTCACCATATACTCAAAGAAGAAACCCGAGATGCTATCTCTCCAACGGATAGTTTTTCAAAGGAAGACTTCTTGAGAGTTGCCTATATATACCAGAGGCCTTGAACATTTCAAGGTTACAGGAAATTAAAGCAACTCCAGAGCTCATTCGTATTCAAGCATTCTTGTGAAGTACTCGAAACCTGTTGGGAAATGAATTTAATAAAGAGGTTTTTGATTAGATCCCAAAACCCCTGAGTATGACATGTTCAGTATAATCTTGATAGATGAGTCAGGATTCAGTTTTAGAGTGTTCAGGATGTTATCTGCACCGTGTATAGTCCGCAGATATAGAACAGGTTAAAAACTGAAGACTCAGTAAGTTTCTGAAGAAACTGAAGTTTCAGTATGAAACTGAAGTTTCTGAAGACTCAGTATGAAACTGAGAACCTGAAGGCTCAGAGAAACTTGAAGACTCAGAGAATCTGAAAGCTCAGAGAAACCTGAAGACTCAGAGAATACTGAAGGCACAGTAATTACTGAAGACTCAGTAATGTACTGAATGCTCAGTATATCCTGAATGTTCCGAGGCACTGCAGCTGAGGAATATAGCCGTTGGAATCCAGCTGACGTGGACCAATGAGAGGAAGACAACCAGCCTGAAAAAGCTGCAGAACTTACAAAGAATAGTATGGATTTGAATGAGATTCTCTCCAACGGTAACATTCAAATCCACACTATAAATACAAGATCTTCCATCAAATTAAGTGTGGAGATTATGCACAAAATGCTACAGAGCCAAGAGCGTTATAGTCAAAGCATTCCCACCCTAGAACACAAGTCTGTAGATATACAAATATATTCAAATAGTGTTCTAGAACCCAACCTAAGCAACCCACGATGTATCATAAGCTTAGAGAGAGATTTTCCCAACCTTAGCATTGAGGCTAAACAAATGTAAGGGAAAATCTCACCATAGTTGGAGACAACACCAAACCCAAACCCCATTCTCGTAAGAGATAACCAGTGGTGAAGTGAGGTAGTTGTTAGGCAATCCCGAGAGAAGGTGATAAGTCCCGAAGGAGTGTGAACTCGTTAAACATCTAAGAGGCGAACCCGAGAGGGTGATAAGTCCAGTTTGAGTTAGTAAACTACAGAGGTAGTCAGAAAGCTCAAATTAGAAAGGTTAGTAAACTACAGAGGTAGTCAGAAAACCTTAGGAAGTGTTTGAAGGAATTTTCCTAGGAACAGGGAGAGTGGATGTAGGAGCTTGAGTCTCCGAACCACTATACGTTGTTGTGTTGTTTACTGCTTTACGTTCTTATCTTGTCATACACATTCGATTATAAGCAAAACACAACACATGAGCTTAAAAGAGAAAAATCTGGAATCACCATTCCTTCACCCCTGTTTTATATGCACCGCAATGAAATGTTTTGCTTCCGCACGCGCAAAATGGGTTTTCCCACCGGGACCAACACTTTATTAAATTCATCTCCCAACAATTTTTGTGTTTTCTTGTGCTTTATTTAATTTATTTAAATGTGTTTGCATGAGAGTTGCCCAATGAAAAATCTCACCTTCAAAAATGACTAAGTATGTTTAAATAATTAATTGACAATTTTATTCCGGATAATAAAATTGAATTAATTTTGACCTCCATGATTTATTTATTTGCGAATTCTTTTGGAGAAATTCCCCCCACGGGACGGTCAAAAGTTAGCTTTCACATGAATGAATTCCAAATGGATGATTGTGGATTATTACTAGTGGCGACGATGACCCTCCCCACGAGGCTCGTTCAAAGTGAAATAATGATTCTGTATTTAATCATGGTTATTACTTAGGTATAAAATTGATATGCATATACTTCCCCGAAGTCCCTGTCAATTTTATATTGGTCAAGTTGGAGCCAACTATTAATCTGGATATTAAAGGTTTAATAACTGTTCTTGTTTGTAACCTGCTTGAATGTGTTTAAATAATAACCCACCCCACGTGGCTTATTTAAACTGTTTTGAGATGTTTGCTGATGCATGTTCATATTTTTTTTGAGATTTTAATATGAAACATGTGATCGAACCTTGTGATATATTTATGCTTATGCATATTATTATTTATTTCAGTTCAGCATGTCGTAACCTTTTAATCCACTGCTATTATACTTAAAGTCAATAGAATAAGTATGAAAACTATATTCTTTGGAAACACAAGTGGATTCTTGACACACCAAAATCAGATGAGCCAACTGACGAGTAAAAAATGCGAGACTCGTCAGATCACCTTGCGAGAGATGTCGTCGCTGAAATTGGTGGAGGGCAAACCCGTAAGGGATTACGTCCTCAAAATTGATGGCCCATCTGAACAAACTTGAAGTTCTGAGTACAGATTATAATCTGGAGACTCAGATGAATTTAGTACTTCATTCTCTGCCCAAAAGTTTCTGAGCAATTTTGCCTCGCAAGCTGAATTGTTGCAAGCTTTGGTCTCGGTATAGATGTTGACAGGGCACCAAACTCAAGCTTTGACGGCAAGTGGTCCGTCTTCATCTTCTAGGCCAAGGGATGGCAAGAAGAAGAAGGTGACCAAAGGCTATAAGCAATCAGACTCAACTCTTGCCAAGGGTAATGATAAAATGACGAATGCTGGTGGTGTCAAGGAAAATCCAAAGAGGAAGTGCTTAAGCTGCGGTGAAAGAGGACAATGGAGGTTTGCCTATTCCAACCCCAAAAGGGCTGGAAAGAAAGGTAATTCTCACGCACTAATTGTTGAAACTTGTTTAGCGGCGTATACTTCTCATTCGTGGGTAGTTGATACGGGATCCACTAATCATGTTTGCTTCACGGGTTCAAACTGATCCGACAACTTAGTGGCAGATGCTACGAGAGTGGCAGCTGAAGCAGTGGGAGAAGTGCACCTGTCTTATGAAGACAGAGTTTTAATTTTAAGAGATGTTCTTTATGTTCCCAGTTTTAGAAAGAATTCACTTCCAGTTTCTAAAATTCTGTTAATAGACACTTTGTTTCTTCTAATAAGAATGAAATCATTTCTTGAAATGATGAGTGTATCTGTTATGGGACATTGATGGAAAATCTCTATACAATTAACTGTGCACACCACTCACGAAATGCATCCTATAACACATCAACTGTTTCCGATAAAAGAAAAATGAACTAGACACTTCTATGGCATCTAAGATTGGGACATATTAATCCAAAGAGGATCCAAAGGTTGGTAGAAGCAGGTTCACTGGAGTCTCTCCAAGTTGAACCAATTCCAACTTGCGAATTATGTTTGGAGAGTAAAATGACCAAGAGGGCATTCGGAGCCAAGGGGAATAGAGCCAAAGAAGTGTTAGAAATCGTTCACACAGATGTATGTGGTCCAATGTCAACCAAAGCAATAGGAGGTTATGAGTATTTCGTCACTTTTATTGATGACTACTCAAGGTACGGTTATATTTTCTTTATGAAGCATAAATCTGAGACCTTTGAGAAATTCAAAGAATTTAAGGCTCAAGCAGAGAATCATAGGGAAAAACGTATCAAGTCTCTACGATCCGATCGTGGAGGCAAATAACTCAGCGATGAGTTTTTGAACTACTTGTCTGGTGAAGGGATTACATCCCAGCTAACTGCACCCGGAACCCCTTAACAAAACGGGGTTGCAGAGCGAAGAAACAAAACTCTTTTGGAAATGGTTAGATCTATGATGAGTTATGCGGATATTCCCAAGTCGTTCTGGGGTCATGCCTTGGAAACAGCAGCCTACATTCTGAACTTGGTGCCATCCAAATCGGTTCCAAAAACTCCCAAAGAATTGTGGACCGGGCGCAAGCCCAGTTTGAGACACATGAAGATTTGGGGGTGTCTGGCCTACGTGTTGGACAAGGAAGCCGGTAAATTGGATCCTTGATTAGAATTAAGGTTGTTTATGGGATACCCCGAGGGAACAAAAGGGTGTATGTTCTATGGTCCCGAGATCAAAAGGTGGTAATAAGCACCCACTTTAGATTTTTAGAAGAAGACTATATGAACGAAAGAAGACCCAAAAGTGAGATTACCTTAAATGAGCTAAGGAGGCTAACCTCAGTGCCAACTGTACAAGATGACATACCAAACGACACACTTACACAACCGGAACCTCGTCAGTAGTGGGAGGGTTGTGAAATTGACTTCGAGAGATTCATGGGAATAGGAGAGTCCTCGGACTTGATTCCCGGACAAGACTTAATCGAGACCCATGGACATATGACGAGGCAATCCAAGGCAAGGATGCAGATTCTTGGCAAAACAAAGAATGAAAGCGAAATGGGTTCTATGTATCATAACAGAGTGTGGGAGCTAGTAGAACCACTTAATGGGGTCAAACCCATTGGTTGCAAGTGGGTGTATAAGAGAAAAAGAGGACCGGAAGGGAAGGTGGAAACCTTCAAGGCAAGACTCGTGGCGAAAGGTTATACTCAGAAAGAAGGGATCGATTATGAGGAAACTTTTTCGCCCATAGCCATGCTCAAGTCCATCCGAATTCTCTTATCGATTGCTGCGCATCTCGACTTTGAAATCTGGCAAATGGATGTCAAGACAGCTTTCCTTAACGGAAGTCTTGATGAAGAGATCTATATGCAACAACCCCAAGGCTTCATTGAAAAAGGCCAAGAACACCTAGTTTGTAAGCTCATGAAGTCCATTTACGGACTCAAACATGCATCCAAAGCTTGGAACCAATGTTTTGATCATGTTATAAAGTCTTATGGGTTTGATCAAAACAAGTTTGAAAGTTGTGTGTACAAAAAGCGTGTCGGAACTGCATTGGTATTCTTAGTACTATACGTAGACGACATTCTGATCATCGGGAACGATGTAAAGGTGTTATCAGACGTAAGGGCATGACTTTCAAAAAAGTTTGATATGAAGGACTTAGGGAAGCCGCGACACATCCTTGGGATCAAGATCACTTCGAGATCGCAAGAAAAGGATGATAGACTTATAAAAGCTTCATACATAGACAACGTCTTGAAACGATTCAAAGATGCAGATTCCAAGAAAGGCCGTACCTTTCGGACATGGAATCCATCTATCCAAGAAAATGTGCCCTAAGACACAAAAGGAGATAGATGACATGAAAGACATTCCATATGCTTCGGCTGTCGGAAGACTTATGTATGCAATGATGTGTACGAGACCGGATATCTGATTTGCCGTTGGCATGGTGGCAAGATATCAAAGTAACCCGGGGAAAGAACATTAGACGGCAGTTAAAAACATTCTGAAGTATCTGAAAAGAACTCGGGATAGAATGTTAATTTATCAGTCAGATAGTCTAATCCCCATCGACTACACGGACTCGGATTTCCAATCAGACTTAGATTCCAGAAAATCTACCTCCGGTAGTGTGTTTTGCATGGGGGGAGGAGCCATGACATGGAGAAGCGTCAAGCAGAAATGCGTCGCAGATTCTACCATGGAAGTCGAATATGTAGCTGCTTGCGAGGCAGCGAAAGAAGCGGTTTGGCTCAAGAACTTCCTAGTGGACTTGAATGTAGTTCCGAATTTGCCTAGCAGAATCACTGTTTATTGTGACAATGCCGGAGCAGTTGCAAATTCAAGGGAACCAAGAGCCCACAAGGCCAGCAAACACATTGAAAGGAAATACCATCTTATATGAGATATCTTTAAGAGAGGATATATAGATGTGGCAAAGATAGCGTCAGAAGACAACTTAGCAGATCCATTCACAAAGGGTCTGCCTCTGAATACATTCGAGAGACATGTGGAAGGAATGGGTGTCAAGACCGTTGCCAATCTGCTTTGAGTATAAGTGGGAGAAATTATTAGGTTCGTGTAGGTGACATTAGATGTCACGTATTAGGAACTACACGAGACATGTTGTAGTATACTTAATAACAGACTTTGAGTATAAGTGGGAGATTGTTGGGATTATACTGGAAAGTATGTTTTTACTTTGTATAATCAAAACTGAATTTCGGACTTATTTACTAAAATAAATTATTTATCACTGGTGCTTTAAATATCATCGAATGTTACATATATTTACTGCATAACTGTTCAATAAATAGTACGTGTTACATTGTAGTTAATTTAGTGATACCAGATCACAGAAGATTAAATTAACAATCCCTTGTAACTAAAAGTACACCATTCATGACCTAGATGGAAATGAACAATCCATCGTGAAAGGTTGAAGTGTAAGGCTCAGATTGACTTGTCTTGACCAGGAGATTACACTAGTGCATGGTGATGTAATGAATAGGACCCTCTGAGGAGGACAAATTCTTGAATCGAACAAGGAATAATTAGACCTCAGTGGTTCGTTATTTCTTAATCTTCGTTCCTTAAATAGGATCACGTGTGGTTGGTAACTATTGCTTTGACTTATCATGGGTAGAGAATCAACGAGATTCATTACTTTTATCTTGGGCAATATTATTGGTCACATGTGATTGCTAAGATTTAATACGGAGAATCGTGCAAAAAGCACGCTTTGTTCGATTTGCCCCCTTGGGAGGTTCATAAGCTTTATCATACCAAATCTTGCAAGTGGAACTAGTTTTCGGTATGGATAATAATGTTGAACCGTTCCTTAACCAAGGACAAAATATATTAATTAATGGAAAGCTATTTCAGTGGCTTGAATTAATTAATGGGCTAGATAATCTTAAACATGGGAAATAATAACCGGGAGCCATATTGACTGTAATATGGGTTAAGATGGATAGTGTAATATTAATTATGTAGTGGGATTAATTAATATTTATGGGCTTGAATAATATTGTGGCTCAATATTGATAATTCAAGATCCATTGGAAGGTCCAATCTTAATTCTCCTAAAGGCCCCCTAAGTAGCCCAACATAAAGTCCAATAACTGAAAAAGGTGTTTAAAATAAAATAAATATTGTTGCCTTACTTTTCCATGAATTTCGAAAATTATGGATTAAAAGGGGAGAAAGATTTTCTTTGAATTTTGTTATGAAATGAAGATATGTATTCTTGGAATACAAGATTATCTCATTAAATTCAAGAAATCTCCCACTTGGTTATTCATAGAGAGTTTTCAAATATTTTGAGAAAAAAGGGGAAAGAAAGATTTTCTTGATTTTCTTGAAAATATATTATGAAAGATATGTATTTCTTGAAATACAAGAATATCTCATAAATTCAAGAAGATCCAAATCTTAGATTCTTGCCCCTATTTTTCGAAAATATTCCATAACAAAGAGGAGGTGAGATTTTGTGGAATATTATAATTATGGGAAAAAGAATATAGGAGATATATTCAAGATTTCTTGGAGATCAAGAAAAGATTTTCCCACATTGTTTTTTCCCCTAAAAATTCGACCACCACTCCTCTATAAATAGGGGATGATTCATTCATTCCCAAGTACAATTCCATGTGCTGGAAAAATTAGTAAATCCACAAAGGTGGTGCAACAAAGTTTATTTTCCTTTTGTTAATTGTTCGCAAGCATCCTACCACCGGATTGTCGAGCTAGGATTAAGGGAATACTTGGGAAGTTCTTTTGGTGTGTCTAATCAACAAGACCATTGCCGCTCCAAGAGGTACGTTCACGTAAACTCGTAGAAATTCCGCATGCGTAGGATTTACGTGAATTGATTATATGCATGATTTGTTGTTGAATTATTATTTGAATTAATATAGGATTAATTCATGCTAGTAATAATTATCAGAATTAAATTTGTATTTAAATATTTATCCCGAATAGATCCGTGCAACTTATTCCCCAACAACATCACGAGCCATTCTTGAAAGAACTGGAAATCTGTTCGAGTTCACACTCCACCACTTTAACACATCCAATTTCCCCTCTAACATAGCTTCACTCAAGTAGACTTCTAGTTCGTTTTGCTTGCTTCCATCTATCCCACTCTCCATTCTCCGATTCTTATATCTAGCTTTAGACAACGACTCATCATCACCATCTATTTCACAATGGGACACACCACTAGAATGTGACTTGTTGTCACTATCATTCACTTCACTCACTGGTTGATACTTATTCTCATACTCCCTAAACACCTCAAAAAGCTCATTCCTCACAGATTGAAAGATGGTGCCACCTTTTTCCCCCCATACATTTCGCTCAATGAATACTCCAAATAGCCTAATTTATCATGTGGATAAAAAACATTAGCCCAAAAGATGATTTTATTCATTTCTTCCGCATCTCCCCAATATTTATCAAATTTCTTTTTCATAGACTCACCCAAATTTTTAGTATCCCTATCCGTACTACCCTTCCAATCATTCAAAATGCAGCAAAAATCGTTAATCTCACTTAAAAATGTGTTAGATGTTACATAAAATGAACCCGAAATGCGGACAGTCAACTTATGAAAATGCTTCAATAAATCAGCATACTTACGAATACAAGTCCAATCAGCAGCAGATGGAACTTTTTCCTCCCCCAAATCAGTCCTATAACTTGTATCTATTTCATCATACTTCTCAAATGCCCTTTCAAACTTTTCAGCTATACTAAGCATGGTGTAGGTTGAATTCCACTTAGTAGGAACATCTAAACACAATGATTTTTTACTTTCTATTCCTTCCAAATCCACACACTCTTTAAATCTTGTTATTCTAGCAGGGGAATTCCTAATGTACATAACCGCATCCCTCACACGTTTCACTAAATCATCAATATCTTTTAAGTCATCTTGTACTACTAAATTAAATACATGTGCAATACATCTCATATGCAAGTATTTACAACTCCCAACACCAGTTCCCCAATTCAAAATTTTCTTTTTCATATGCTTTATACCACTCTGTCACGACCACCCTTATTTAACCCCAATTAATATAAATATAAATATAATTTAACTATTAACCTGTTATCATTTTTTTTCCTGAACATTATGACCTCAACATCATCTCATATACCATCATAACCTGTTCGCATTTTTATATATATTAATAATGCTAATAAACCAACCATCCAAACTCAAACCCCAAACCAACACACACTAGTATGTATAAGCTCTAATAACATAATATAAGATAACACATATCCAAAAAGCAACAAAATATAACGAAGAAAGCACAATAAGCCACGTCAAGAGACGGCGCCAGGGTCTCCCTAGTCGCCCCTCCCTTGTAATCATAAGACGTTGACCTACGCTGAGTGGTGTACGCCAGGGTCTCTCTGGTCGCATTACCCCCAGGTCGCCCCTTCCGCCCTCGGTGTATAATCAGTGGCCAAATCACATTATTTGATCAAATCTCATTTCATAATATCTGTGTGACTTTATGATTCGGTTTCACTTTAATCTTGCCTTTAGAAATGTGAAATGTGAACCTTGTGAGTTAATCTGTGTTGCATTGCATTGCATTATGCATATCATGTATATAAATACAAAGAACTTGTAGAAGAGTTGCACTGAGCTTGAGCCCCGTCAGCACACCCTCTAAAATTGCCCTTGACACCCATTTTTTTTTCACAAAATTCAAAATATCACATCACTATTTTTCTCACTCTTAAGTCTAAATACATTATAATAATACAACATCAATCACTATATATTAAAAATTTATTTAAAATAAAGAAAAACCCCACTTAACAAAAATCTCAAAATAAATACTTATTTTTTACTATTTATCAAGACTTTCAAATTCATAGGACTTGAACCCATGATTTTTCCCCACACTTAAATTCCGAAACATACCCTAAGTGAAATGATGTCAAGAATTTCATTAACATGAGTTCTCATGATCAATTAGAAATTATATTATGGAGTGAAACAATGAAATAATTTCCAATACATACTACTTTCAGGTGTTTATTACTAATATATGTTAACTTTTTTTGTATTATCATTAAATACAAAATAGTGGTAAACAAATTCATTGTGCCCTTATTGAACACTAATTTTAATTTGAAAAAAAATAAAATTTCTCTCTCTCATTTAACATAAATACACATTATCTCTTTCTCACTAAAATCCAGAATCATTTAATAGATATCCTGAATATATATATATATATATATATAATGAAAATGATTTTGCACATTATCTAATGAGTTGTTTGTATTCAGTTGTTTGTTATATAAAATTGGAACACTATAGAAAAAAATGGAAGGTTAAAAATGTAGAATTACTTTGAAGTTTAATAGTTTTGATTTTTTATTTTTTTCCTGATTTGAGTTTTTATGTTGTTCATATTATATCCTTCGTTGTTAATAGAGTTTAATTGTATATTAAAAATTATATTACACACGTTTAATTTTTTGCAATTATTTTAGAGTATGTTCAATTATTTTCTGCAAAATTGCGTGCAATTTTTTTGTGGGTAATGTTCAATTATTTTTTCGTATGTTCAACACGTGCAATTGTTTTTTATGAATATAACAAGTTTGCACAAAAGAAATTTTAAAAAAAAAATTGCACATACAAAAAAATTGCAGCAATATTATTTGTGGGTAATGTTTTTTTTTTCCCGACGTTCAACATGTGTAATTTTTAGTTTTTATGAATAGAACAAGTATGCACCAAAAAAAATAAAATAAAAATTGAACATACAAAAAAATGCAGCAATAAATTTTTGTGGGAAATGTTTAATTTTTTTTTCATATGTTCAACATGTGCAATATTTTGTTCTTATGAATATAACAATATTACACATAAATAAATTGCAAATACAAAAAAAATTACAACAATATTGTGTATAGCTTTTTAGATAAGCAAACAATGTAAATCTATTCTTTTTAAAGAAAGAAATAACAACCAACAACAGTGAAAAAGAAATGAAGGTGCAAAAACTCATTTGTCTTGAGAAATGAGTTTGACAATTTAAACATGTGATAGAATAATTTAGAATATATAACTTGTAGCTGGGATTATTTTTGTACATTTATAGCCTATTTTGTATTGAGTTGTAATTTTTTTTTATCAATAGTGGATTATAAAGGACCATTCCAAATTGTACCTAATAGTTATCCCCTCTAGAAAAAAATTGTATTAAATGTAGTCTGTTCAATTTAACCACGGGACGGTATCGTCGTGTCGATACCTTTGCAAATCTTTATATATATATATATATATTTGAAAATTTAAGGTGGTATTCTTATTTTTTAGAGTACAAGGGTACTCTAAACCTGAGGAGATTACAATTCAAATATGCGTAAACATAAAGAGAGAAGAATGTTACAGTTTCGTAGGAATACAGTCAAAATGGTGTGACAAATAATCTTGAATCGGATAACAGAAACTTAGAGGATGATGAGCTCTTAGCCATTTTCATGAATTAATCTTAATGCCTTCAACAATCTTTCCTACGTTAGGATTGATTCCTCTAAAGAAAAGTTCATTCGCCCTTTCCAAATTTTTCAGATAGTACATTGCCAAATGAAAATCGAAACTTGCTTACCAACTCTTTTGTGACCTTGATTGCAAAAATAAGTGAAGTGATCAGAAATGCCAGTTGAGCAGATCAGGTGAAAGTTCAGCCAGTTACATAGTGAAGGCTAAACTAAAAGAGCTCCACTGCAAAAGGTAAACAGATGTGATACAGATTCCAGGTTTGAGTGACATAATACACATTACAAATTGCCTTCTGCCATATTCAGCCTGCGTCGAACTAGATTATCCTTTGTAGGTATGCGACCTTGAACCGTGTTCCACACAAACGCTGAAACTTTTAATAGTATCGTCTACCACTAGATTTTAGATCACAGGAACTGCTCCTCCTCTTCATCTTATGCAGCGTTCGCAAAGATGAAATATAGATCTCTTGTGTGAAAACACCATCAATTTATCCACTCCACGTCACCTGTCAATCCTGCTATTGATATTTATCATGAATACAAAATTCTAAAGATCCACAAATTCACAAAGTTCATCACAATTTAGAAAATAACTCCAGGTAAACTACCAACAACATTCACCACTTTCTAGACTCAAAAAATCCTGAATACACCTCCTTTTTATTTTATGTCATGTTTCGTGTGATCATAGCAAGATATATATGTGTAAAATTAAGGTAAAGACACATCATAAATTGAAAAAGAAATTTGTTATATATCATTAAAGAGGAGATAATGAGTTTGTAACCAATTTCTTTTGGTAAAGTCATATATACACCAGGTACTCCCTGTAATATAAATTTATTTTTTAAATGAGCAACTTGTTTTTTTATTTTTTTGACATGTTCAACATGTTCAACATTTAAAAGTGTTGGGATACGTTATGCCAGGATCTATCGGGATGACCTCATAAACACAAATTTAAATTGCCGATTACTAGTAGCATGAATTAATCTACGTGAATTCATATAATAATCAATCCAACTACAACATGGAAACAATAATAATCAATCCAACAACAACATGCAAACAATAATTCACGTAAAAGATCCTAACATGCGGAATTTCTAGAAATTTACGTAAATATACCCGTTGGAGAGACAATCTGAGACTAGAAGGATCAGGTATCTGGCTACCAACCAAAAGTCCTTCTTATTTATTCCCAAGTCCTTGCTCAACAACCTTGGTGGAAGGTTCTCCAATCAACAATTATAAAACAAAGGAAAAATAAATAAATTATTGCACCACCTTTGTGGATTTCTAATTTTCCAACTCATGGAATTGTGTTGGGGATGAAAAATTCATCCTCTATTTATAATAGAGGGGTTGTTCGAAATTTTGGGCTCAATAGGGTTAGGAAAAATATTTTCTTGATCTCCAAGAAATCTTGAATATATCCCATATATTCTTCTTTCCATGTGTATTTTTCCACAAAATTCCCACACCCCAATTTACCTAAATTTTCGAAAATAATAAGTAGGAGATTTGCAAGATTGGATCTTTCTTGAATTTATGAGATATTCTTGTATTCCAAGAATACATAACTTTTTCCATAAAATCTTTTCTTCCTTCTTATTCCCCTAATTTTTGAAAAATACAATTAAAGAGTCCAAATGGGAGATTTCTTGAATTTATAAAATCTTTTCAAGAAAATCCTTCTCTCTTTTCTTTAATAATTTCGAAAAAATTAAGGAAAAATAGAAACAAACTATTTAATTTATTTTATACACCTTTTCATTTAATGGACTTTAATTGGGCTACTTGAGGGGCCTTTAGGAGAATTAAGATGGACCTCCCAATGGGCCTCTGAATTCCAATATTGAGCCACAATATAATTCATCCCATTAATATTAACTAATTTCACTATATAATTAATATTGCACTATCCATCTCAACCTACATTACGGTAATATGACTCCCTATTATTATTTTCCGTGTTTAAGATTATTTTGTCCATTAATTAATTAAGCCACTGAAAAGCTTTATATTAATTAATATCTTTATCTTTGGAGTAAGGACAGCTAAACATTATTATCCATACCGAAAAATTGATTCCACTTACAAGATTTGGTATGATAAAGGTTCTGATCCAACCAAGGGGACTAATCATGCAAAACTCTCCAAGCACACGATTCTCTGTATTAATTTAGCAACTGTCATGTAATTAATAATATTGCCCAAGATATAGGGTATCGAAGTCGCAGTGAATCTCTTCTAATTATAAGTCAAAACAATAATTACTAATCGCACACAGTCCTTATTAAGTGAAAGAGATTAAGAAATCAACAACCACTGAGGTCTAACTCTTCATCCCATAAGTCAGTGCAAATGAGTTTATCCTCTTTGTAGGTCCGCTTCAGTGCATCAAATGCACTAGTGTAATCTCTTGGTCAAGACAAGCCAATCTGAGCCTTACACATCAATTTCTACCAATAGATTATTCAAATCTATCTAAGTTGTTAAACACAGACTTGTTTACAAGAGAGTGTTAACGTGATCTTTTGTGATCTGGTATCACCATGTTAACTACAACATAGTGTTAGTGTTAGTGTCCTAGAGACAATCTATTGTAAGGACATAATACTCGATGATATTCAGTTTGATTTAATATTATAGTTCATTTAATATTAATGTATGGCAATACAATTTTTTGAATATTATGTTTGATTGTTTGCATTTATTCATGCAAGTGTTTCCATGAGTCATTGCTGTCATTGAGGTTGTGAGAACTCAAATGACTTAAGCATGATGTTGGGAGATGAATTTAATAAAGATTTTGATTAGATCCCAAAACCCCTGAGTATGACATGTATCAAAACATTTTGGTAGATAAAGATCAGGTTTTCAATAGGTGATAGGATCAGGATTATCTGCACCATGTATAGTCAGCAGATATAGATCAGTATAGATAGGGTTACTTCAAATTGACCTGAAGACAGAAGAACCAGAAGTCAGAAGACCCTGAAGAATGAACATCCTGAAGACTGAAGATCCTGAAGACTGTTTGTACTGACCAATAAGACCCTGAACAACTATTTCTGAGTAAATAATGTTTTGTTCATTCTTAATACAAACAAAGAGAATGTTACACATTCATGGACATTAAGGAACATATCAGTTCAGTGTGGTTGACTTCAAAAGAGCCATTTTGTTTTTCCCCGTTCAAAGGAAGACTTCGACCAATGAGGAGGCGACAACAGCGTACTTTACTGACACTAAAAGTTACATCCCTCTGAGGAAATGTCAGGACTGATATCTTCCAGTTCACAGAAAGTGGTGATTGGCTTTTTGGCTATATATTACCCAAACCATGCAAGGGTGCATTCAAACCCTAAATGTAGCCGTTTACCACTATCCAAAAGAGAAAACCCTTGATGCTATCTCTTCCAACGTATAGTTTTCAAGAGTGACTCTTAAAGAGTTACCTATAAATACCAGTGGCCTTACAACATTCAAGGTTACGGGAAATCAAGCAACTCCAGAGCTCAATCATATTCAAGTTTGTTTTGAAGCACTCGAAACCCTAAAGATTTCCCAAGTTTTTCACTTTGAAGAGAGCTCATATACTAAGCCTAGTATTGTTAAGATTCAAAGCTTAGTAGAGATATCCTAGCCTTTGCACTTGATCTTATTTGTAAAGGATATCTCAATCATAGTTGGAAACCAAACCAAAACCCAAACCCTAAGTGTTAGGTAGTTTGAGAAGTTTGTTGTTTGGAAGTTGAGAGAGTTGTTGTACAAGTTAGTAAGCTGGTGTGACAGTCTAAAAACTTGAGAGAGTAGTAGTCTCTGAGCACTAGGACTCAGGAAGTAGATCCAATGGATCAGATTACCATAGAGAGGTAATTTTGGTCAGTGTACCTTGGCACTCTAAACCCAAGTTGTTGGGAGATGAATTTAATAAAGAAGTTTTGATTAGATCCCAAAAACCCTGAGTATGACATGTTCAGGATAATATTGATAGACTGAGTCAGGTTTCAGTATAGATTGTTCAGGAAGTTATCTGCACCATGTATAGTCAGCAGATATAGATCAGGTTAGATTTTGAAGACACTGAAGACTCAGTAAGTAACTGAAGACTCAGTAAGTTGCTGAAGACGCTGAAGACTCAGTAAGTTGCTGAAGACGCTGAAGACTCAATAAGTTGCTGAAGATACTGAAGACTCAGTAAGTTGCTGAAGACACTGAAGACTCAGTATGTCACTGAAGACACTGAAGACTCAGTAAGCTACTGAAGACTCTGTAAGTTGCTAAAGACACTGAAGACTCAGTATGTCACTGAAGACACTGAAGACTCAGAAGATACTGAAGACCCAGTAGTTACTGAAGACTCAGTAAGATACTGAATACGCAGTATAACCTGAATGTTCAGAGGCACTGAATATATCTACCTGAAGACTACAAAACTGAGAAAAATGCAAATATTCAGAAAAGTAGATATTGCTCAAAACATTCATATGCAGACAAAAGGAACTAAGTCTAAGTGTTGTTTAAGGTTGTCTCATTCAGAGAGATTGACCAAAAAGTGCCGTTTTGTTTGTCTACATTTACTGAAGATAAGAACCATTCAGAGGAAGACAACACTGTACTTTACTGACACTGAAAGCGACAGGACCCTGAATCATGTCAGGAGTACTAAGTTCCAGACTGCAAAAATTGGTGATTGGCTACATGACTGCATATTTCCTAAAACATGCAATGGAGTATTCAAACCCTAAATATAGTCGTTCATCAAACACCAGAAGAGGAAACCCTTGATACTATCTCCTCCAACGGATAGTTTTTCAAGAGTGACCTTGGTGAAGGTTGCCTATAAATACCAGTGACCTTTTACATTGAGAGGTCACGGGAAATTTCAAAGAAACTCAAGAGCTCATTCGTATTATTGCATATTGAAGCACTCGAAAACCCTAGAATTTCCCAAGTGTTTCACATTGGAGAGAGCTCATTCACTAAGCCTAGAGTGATAGAAATACCCAAAGCTTAGTAGAGATATCCTAGCCTTTGCATTTGTTCTTATTGTAAAGGAAATCGCATCCTAGTTGGAAACCAATCCAAAGCCCAAACCCTTTGTTAAGGTAGTTTGTGTGTATTTTGTTGGTGAGTTAGAGTTGTAAAGAGTTAGTAAGCTACAGTGAGTTAGCCAGAAAACTCTAGAGAAGAGGTTAGTAAGCTACTTGTGGTAGTCTGAACACTTGTGTGTGTTTGAGTTAGTAAGCTGCAGTGAGTCAGTCAGAAAACTCAAGGTAGAAAAAGTGAGTAAGCCACAGTGAGTTAACTAGAAAGATATAGGAAGTGGTTAAGAAATTTTCTCTGAAGATCAGAGAGAGTGGACGTAGGAGCTTGAGTATCAGAACCAATCCACTGAACTTGCATCAAATTGATCACAGCCTTAATCACTATTTTATTGAAGGGAAGATTTTTAGCAAAGCTAAAACGAGTATAAACTTAGGGCCAACCATTCCGCACACTTGAGTAGCTAGAACAGATAGTTATCAAACTGAACTAACTCTCTTGAGGGTTCAAGAAGATAATTATCTCGATCCACGCCTCGGGATCTCCGATAAACTTCGAGGCTCGGTTGGCTAATTTGAAGCTTCTAAAAAGCAATTTCGGGATCATTGTCTCGAGAGACTTTGACTCGAAATCTGTGCTTTCTCGGGCAAAATCATCGGGATAACTGACCCATCCGACCTCGATGAAAAGAAAATTTTTAAAAATCACTGAACACGTGTATTCCCCCCCATACATGTGTGAGACTCGTTAGCACCGGAGCAGTGGTATCAGAGCAGTGGTTCATTTTGACCACTTTCTTTGGTAGCCATAGTCTATTTTGCTGAAAGAATTTGGTGGTCTACTGAATAAATCTGTTTGCTGATATCTTACAAGGCTCAGTCATCATGCCTTCTAAGAAACTTCCTATGTTCTCTGTTGAGAGCTATGACCTATGGAGATTGAGAATGCAGGCTCATCTGTATTCAAAACATGAAAGAATGTGGAGAGTGGTTTCTGAAGGACCATTCAAATTTACTGTTGTGAATCCCACAATCACTGATACTGAGAGGAATGATCCCAGAAATGAAATTCTAAAGCCTGATGATCAACTTACTCCTGATGAGAGAAACTTAGTCAATCTGGACTACATTGCTAAAGATACTTTGTATAGCACTATTGATGATGGTGTTATGGGGATGATTTCTCCTTTGTGAAAGCAAGAAAAGAAATATGGGACACACTTTATTTGTTATGTGTCAAGGCACAAATCATATTAAGGAAAACAAACTTTTCATTTGCTATTGGAAAGTTTGATAGCTTTTGAAATGGAAGATAGTGAATCCATTGACAAACTTGAGGTCAGATTCACTAGCATCATGAATGATCTGAGTGCTCTTGGGAAAAGATACCCACAGAGAGAAGTGGCACTGAAAATTCTTAGAGGATTATCTAAGAAATGGAATATACATGCTGTGGTGATTGAAAACACCAAAAGTATTGATTCCATGCCATATCAAGAAGTTTTCTATGAATTGAAAGCTTATGAGTTTGTGATTGACAAGAAAGCTAAGAAATCTGACAGCAAAGATGATTCTTCATCTAGCAAGAATGTGGCTTTCAAAGCCAAAGAGAAATCTCAGAAGTCTAGAGAGTTCGAGAACTCACTTGCCAAAAAATCAGGATGAGCAAGGGCATAAGCTAGTACTGATGGCAAGGAGGTTTGAAAGACTCAATAGCAGATATGGGAAATATAAGAAATATTACAGGAATCACAGGTACAAGAGAAACTCAGAAGCTGAGGACAGATACATTGAGAAAAGGAAGGACCAGAAAGCTGAAGGATCCTCATCCAAGAAGAAGGACTCCATGACCAAGGAGGAAAGTGATCAGGATGATGATGTCAACAGATGCTACAACTGTCAAAAGAAAGGTCACTTTCAATATGATTGTCCTGAGCTGAGTGCTAAAGAAAGAAAGGAAAGACAAGCCAAGAGAGACAGGAAGATCTCCAGCAAGAAAGCTATGATTGCAAAAGAGGAAGAACATTCTGAAGAAGGTTCCAGTTCCTCATATGAGATTTTCTCAGATAGTGACAGTGATGATATCTGTCTTATGGCTGTGGAGGAGGTAAATTCTTCTATCTCTGTTGTTGCTCCTACACAAGCACATGAGTTCTCAAGTTCAACTGTAAACAGTAACTTTGACCTGATGAATTCATTTGAGAATCTTATGAAGGACAATTCTGTGTTACAAGAACTACTCACTGAAACTCAGGAGCAGAACAAGGAACTGACTGCTGAGAATCTGAAGTGGAAAGACTCTAAAAATCTTTGAGATCACTTCTCAATTGATGGGAACTCTTGATGAACTGGATGTTACGAAAAGTACAACTCTCGAGAAAAAGAGAAGGTGATAGAGATCTGAATGAAAAATTAGAGAAATCCACTAAAGAGATTTGACTTATAAGAATCGAAGTTCAATGACCTCTTTGAGAAGCATGAAACTCTAAAGAAATGTGAGGATAGTAGGCAGAGAGAAAGTTAGCTCTATTGAATTACGCATCTAAAGTGATAGATGAAAAATTGAGTTATCAAAGACACGAACTATAAAAATTTGGATTGGGATACATTCGAGGGGAACCTCACAAGGTCTTCGAATCTCGCTTCTAGTAGCACCAAAACTATCTTTGTTAAAATAGTAGCATCTAATCTTCTTACTGAAGAACTGCCCAGAGTTTTAGAAAAGGGTAAAGGACCTATGGTTTCAGAAAAACTGAAGGTTCAGGGAAGAAAGCCCAGACCTCAGGAAAAGGCTAGAAAACCTGAACACTCAGTCGGAAATTTTCGGCCAGTACTTCAAAGCCTCAAGCTAAGAATACCAACCTAAAGAGATCGCCTTGAACCATCGAGGAATTTTCGTAAGAGAAACACTTTCCGAGATATTCTCAAATGAAAAGACCAAGTCCTCAGATTACTGAAAGACCCCAATTTCAGTGCAGGCAACCTAAACCCCACTTGCCTAAGGGTAAAGGTTTCCTGAACCCAAGTCAGTAGAGACAGAGACCAGCTGCACAAAAGCTAAGGCACTTGAACAAAAGGCCTGAACCCAAGAAGAACTCTAAGGCTCATGTTCATGCTAAGGCTGACACTCATGCACAGGATACTGCCAAGGCTACTAGGGTGGTGAATGTGTATGTAGATGTTTATGGGAGACAAATCAGCCACTCTAAAGTAATTAGAGTTGTTAGGCAGATTTGGGTTCCAAAAGGTACAGCTAAACTGGTAGGACCTACACCAAATAGGTACCTAAGAACTGATCTGTTTTTCAGGTGAAGGAAAAGGGCACTGAGCTGAATGAAAATAACATAGCACTGATGAGTGGAAATGAATTGGCTCCTACTGTATGGTATCTGGACAGTGGATGTTCAAGACATATGACAGGATATAAGCAACTAATCACTGACTATGTTGAGCAAAAAGACCCTCAAATCACATTTGGAGACAATTCCAAAGAACAAACTGAAGGATATGGAACTCTTGAAGTTCACTCTGTTCATATCCATGGTGTTTCATATGTGTCTGGTCTAAAGCGTAACTTGCTTTCTATAAGCCAATTCTGTGACAAAAGGATTCAACAAGTTCCAACAAGTTTGGTTGCAACAAGTTCCACTGATACCAGTTGGTTGTGGCACAAAAGAATGAATCACTTAAACTTTAAAACCCTGAACAAACTTGCAAGATTATCACTTGTAAGGGGGTTACCCAATGAAGTGTTCAGTAAAGATCATGTATGTGATGCTTGTCAGAAAGGAAAACAAATCAGAGCATCCTTCAAAAGCAAAGTAGATGTTTCTATTGAAAGAATACTACAACTGTTACATATGGATCTCTTTGGTACAGTAACACCTGTGAGCACTAATGGCAGAAAATACACACTTGTGGTAGTTGATGACTACTCTAGATACACATGGGTCATATTCTTACTCAATAAGAAAGAGACTCAGACAAAACTACCTGAACTACTGAAAAGGCTCAGTATTGAAAAGAATCTGAGTGTGGTCAAAATCAGATAAGATAAATGAACTGAGTTTATCAATCATATCATATCTGATTATTGTGCAGCAAATGGAATAGCTCATGAAACATCACCGCAAGGACCCCACAAATGAATGGTGTTCTTGAAAAGAAGAAATAGGACTACGAAAAGAAATTTGGAAGGACAATGATTCTTTCAAACCGATATTCCTAAGAGATTTTGGGGTTATCTATCAACCTTTGCATGGTACTCTCGGAAGCAGATCCATCTTGACCAAGAACCAAGGAAAAACTCCATATGAGTTGTGGAATGAAAGGAAGCCTCTTGTTTCTTTCTTTCGTGTGTTTGGTTGCAAGTGTTTCATACACAATAATGGTAAAGATCATTTGAAAACTTTTGATAGCAAAGCTGATGAAGGATATTCTTAGGATATTCAAGTCGGTAAAGCCTTTGAGTTTACAAATGTAGGACTCTTATTGTGGAAGAAACACCTCATGTTGTTTTTTGATGAATCTACTTGTGTTCGGAAGAAACAGAACATGACTTCAGAGAACCGATCAAGAGAATCACCGGACTTAGCACGAAAAAGAATGATAAAACATCCTCGAACACGAAAAAGAAGAAGTCAGTCACTTTCTATGAATGGAGTGAATCAGACTCAGACAAAGAAGTTCACGATGGAAAAACTCAGGATGGTGAGACTCAGGATGGAAATTCTCCACTGAAGGAAAGTCAACACACTGAAGCTGACCAATCTAAACATACACCAGTTCAGACTCAGGTATGT
Source organism: Stenogyne calaminthoides (assembly GCA_037126765.1). Taxonomy (NCBI): domain Eukaryota; kingdom Viridiplantae; phylum Streptophyta; class Magnoliopsida; order Lamiales; family Lamiaceae; genus Stenogyne; species Stenogyne calaminthoides. The sequence continues at coordinate 16,415,688 of JBBCBC010000018.1, forward strand.
AATGCCGATGAAGATGTGGTCACAGCTGAGGCAAACTCTGAATCTATCAACCAATGAGGAACAAATGTCTCTGACAATGTTTTGAATGAAATTTCCCCTGAGGAAGATGATTCTCTTTCTCCTTTTCTGTTGTTCCCTGAATTTAATGAACTACCTGAACCTAACATTTCTAATGTTGAGGATACTACTGAAGGGGGAACATCCAGGAGAAAATGGTTGGATAGTCATCCTACAAGTCAGATTGTGGGTGATCTATCAGATGGTGTCAAAACAAGAAGGTTCCATGGAGAAAGTGCTTTGTTCTGCTGCTTCCTATCTGAAAAAGAACCTACTGAGATTGAAGAAGCTCTACAAGATTCATTTTGGATTACTGCTATGCAAGAAGAGCTGAATCAGTTCTCAAGGAATGAAGATTGGGAGCTAGTGGATAGACCTAAGAGGCACAATGTGATTGGAACTAAGTGGGTGTTCAAGAATAAGAGAGATGAAAACAACAACATTGTGAGAAACAAAGCAAGGCTAGTTGCACAAGGTTATTCCCAAGAAGAAGGCTTGGATTATGATGAAACCTTTGCACCTGTTGCTAGACTTTAAGCCATCAGATTGTTTCTTGCATATGCTGCCCACATGAAATTCACAGTCTATCAGATGGATGTGAAAAGTGCATTTATGAATGGTGTGCTTAAGGAAGAGGTTTATGTGGAACAACCTCCCGGTTTTCGCATGAATGACCAAGTTTCTGTGCTCAGAAAGCCTTGGATGGTCTTAAGCAAAGCACCGAGCATGGTATGATACCCTTTTCGTTTCTTCATCGCCATGGTTTTATCAAAGGAACTGTTGATAGGACTCTGTTCAGGATAGAAGATGGAAAAGACATTTTACTTGTTCAGATTCATGTAGATGACATCATATTTGGATCTCCAAATCATTAGCTGTGTGAAAAGTTTTCTACCCTGATGAAAGGAAAGTTTGAGATGTCAATGATGGGGGAGATGAATTTCTTTCTTGGACTTCAGGTGAAACAAACTAAGGAAGGAATTTTCATCAATCAAGCAAAATACACCAGAGATCTGATTGCAAAGTATGGTGTACAGAATTGCAATACAATTAGAATTCCTAGGAATACTAACTACAAGATGGATCCTAATCCTGAAGGCAAAACAGTAAATCACACTGATTATAGAGGGATCATTGGATCACTGCTATATCTCACAACAAGTAGGCCTGATATAACATTTGCTGTTGGGATATGTGCAAGATACCAAGCTAATCCTAAGGCTAGTCACATGGAGGCCGCCAAAAAGATTCTCAAATATCTTAAAAGGCCTTTGTGAATAGAGGATTATGGTATCCAACTGATGATAACCTTGAATTAACTGGTTATTCAGATGCTGATTATGGAGGATGTAGAATTGACAGGAAATCTACCACAGGAATTTGTCAATTTCTTGGAAGTAAACTGATATCATGGTTTTCAAAGAAAAAACCTCGAGCAAGCAACCAAAGATCATCGGTTTGAATACATGGTCGCAGGAAGTCACAGCATGATTCTTTAGCTTTCGGACAACAATTGAGGGATTATAAGATTATAACCAATGAAGTACCTATATTTTGTGATAATAATAGTGCAATTGCTATTAAACAAAATCCTATATTGCACACCAGATGTAAGCATGTTTATATCAGACATCACTTCATCAGAGATCATGTTGAGAAGAAAGACATCAGAATGGAGAAAATTCATAATGATAAGCGAGAGAGTCGATATCTTGACTAAACCTTTGGTGAATCAAGATTTCGGGAACTATCGGTTGAATTAGGTATGTTGGATCGGTGAATAAAGCAAATCAAAAAAATTGAAGGTTTTCGGATGCATGAAGTTTTCTCGAGTTTTTTCGAAAAACTGGGATAAAATTGAAATCTTGAACACCGAGTCTTGGGAAACTCGGTTATCACGAAGATCAAGATTTCGATATTAATCGACATTTTATCAAGGTCAAAACTCAGTAAGACTGATGGAGAAAATTATTCTGAAGAAATATTGACTCATGCAACACATTTATTGTCTAACTGAATCTCAGTAATCATTGGCAATAAATGACAAAACACCTGAAGAAATAATTGGGCGGGACCTTTGAAATCCACGAGGAAAGTCAATGGTCTGCAGGAACAGTAATTAAATGCACTATTCATTAATCACCAATAGGGATAAATTGGCGGCTAAGTATTTGTGAAATTGTCCTTTCATATACCCGTTTTAGTCGGTTTTTAATCTCAACCGTTGATTTCTTCATCTACCCGATTTTGCATAAATCAAAATCCTATGTCCATTGGAAGAAATTCTTTCAAAGCTCTATTCCAAAAAGCCTTCATCTTCACAAACACTCTGCTTCGAAACACTCGATTGCCCAGAAATTTTTCACCTATCTCAAAACCCTTCACCAGAAATTCTCCAAAAATGACACTTTCTGTATACGACAAACTCGCCATTTCCAATAAACCTTGGTACGAATATGTCATTTCTCTAGAAAGCTCTTCCAATACAACTCACGAGGAGGAGGCGTTGCATATGATTCGTTTGGCAAAGCTTACATGCCTGGTCGCGAATCAACCAGAGGCCAAATATGCAAAAGAGGTAATTGAGTTTATCTCTAATATGCAGTTAGATGATGAGAATTGCATAGAATCTCAGATTACAGTCTCGCATTTGGAGCATGGTTCGAAATATGTGGATTTTGTTAGGGAATTATATATTATTCCTAAGAATCTAAATGTCATATATTAGTTAAGTGATAGAGGTGAAGACCCTACGGTATATATGATGAGTAGGGAACAAGAATATTTGGATAAAAATACTGAGCATCCAGTAAAGTTTGAAGCTACTCTGAATAAGAGGCATTTGAAGCCTAAATATCGAGTATTGTTGGATATTGTAAGCAAATGCATCATGAGTAGATCTGGTAGTTTTGAACAGATAAGCACGCCTAAGTTAAGGCTAATGGCGGCGATTGAAGATTCACCTTCCACGACATTCAACTGGTTGCACTATTTGATCAAGGTGGTGAGTGATCAAGCCAAACAAATTCAGAAGGTGAATGGCTCTGTTGTAATCAAAGGAAAGATTCTACATGCAACCAAGATTGTATTTATCTTGGAAATGTGCAGAGAAGAGGAGGACATCTTTGCCGATTCCACTTCCTTTCCAAAGTCAAAAATCATGTTCAAACCAACAAAGAAGACTTTGAGAGGAAAGAAAGAGAAAAACTCTGAGTCTCAGGAGCAGACTGCTGAAGAAGAAACTGTTGAAGAAGCCAGACAAGCTAGGGGGAAAGCCTTGATGCAAGTTAAAAGAGAGAAAGGAGAGAAACTAAAAAAGAAAGCACTGGCTCCTCAGAAGCGCAGAGGCTTCAATCTATTGCTGAGAAGGAGGCCAGTGACACTGAAGAAACTCAACCTGAAAGCCAGCAAGGGTTGAAATCTCCACTTCAGGTTCTTGCTCAGGTAGTGACAAATGTGCAGGAGCAAGAAACCGAGGAACATGTTTTTTTCTAAGGTACTCGAAACCTCTCTGAGCTCAGATAAAATCTCTCAGGAAATCTTCAAGGGACCTCAGATCCCTACTGAAGAAAGAACTGTTCAGACTTCAGATCAGTCTGAACCTCAGGAATTGTTGAACTTGAATGCGCTTCTGAATGAACCATTTCTAGATCCATCAGCTCTAGAACTCATACACTCTGAATCTACTGCTTCTGAAAGTCCATGATTGAAGAAGGGAGAAGCCGAAGCAAGGGGGAACGGTTCATCTTAGACAGATACCCTGAGCTGAATGCCTATCCTAACCTTCAGGATATGTTCTTCAGGCTCAGAACCACAATGTATATTCTGAATCAAACATTCCCGGAGATGCTGAACATTGCTTCATATAGAGGAGAAGAGTGGTGGAATGCTGAGACAGCTGCCCAGACTGAATTCTCTGGTTTCAGAAAACCAAGCTGAGAATGAAAGCTGTTGATTTCGATGAACCTGTGATAAAGAAACTAGCTGAAAAGAAAGCTACTGAAGGATTTGATGCTTCTAGTTCCCATGATCAAAAGAGAGATGATGCAGAAAAGAGATCTGAGAAGGAGAAAGAACCTCAGATAGATACTGAGAAAGAGAAGGAAACTGAGAGTTAGATGGGGACAAATACTGATGCTAAACCAACTGATATCAGACAACCTCAGACTGAAGTTAGCACTCTTCAGTTACCTTTTGGCACTATTATACATTATGCCGAAGTTACTGAAGTACCTAGCTTTTAACTGATGTTTATGATATCTTGACCGAGGCTCAGTTGGAGCACCCAGCTCAGTTGGAAAAAGTTGTACAGACTCCAGTGGTTGATTTCACACCAATCCTGGATGAGTTAAAGAAGATAGAGCCAAGGATGGAAGAGATACTGGCAGGTCAATCGAAAAAGATTGAGAATCTAAGCTCTTCATCAAGCATGCTGCAAACAATTCTCACAGACAAGATGACTCAGATGGAGTTAGTTCTGGCTGCTCAAAATCAGAAAATGGAGAACTTGAGTTCATCATCTGATACGCTTCAAACAACTCTATAAAGTAAGTTAGCTACATTAGATGGAAAGATTGATGGAGTGCATGCAGAGCTTAATGCCAACATGAAGCAGATGTATCAAGAAAGAACTGCCTATCTTGAAGCCAAGCTGATTGAGAAGAATGATCTGAGGATCAAAATAGCTATTGAGGAAATGGGCTCTCTGCTCATGACCAAGATGACAGAGATGATACATGATGTCTTCTCAAAACAGTTTGCTCCTCTTTCGGATGAATTCTCAATGGCCAAGAACTACATGATGAGGCTAGAAGATGAGCACAATCAGTTAGCAGGAGAAGTGCGCAGTATGAATCAAGGAGCAATACTATATGGATACTGCACTGACTCAACTACTCCCAAGGTATGGTGCCAAAAAGGGGGAAAGGCCTGGTGGCAAATTAAGTGAGTTGTAGGCACAAACCTTGGAGAGAAAGGCTAAAAAAGAAGCTAAAGAAAAGAAAATTGCTGATGCCTTAAAAGAAATTGAAGCCACTGAGAAACTAAAGTTCAAAGAAGTTGAGAAACCTATCTTCACTCAAACATCTGAGCAAACCGTTCAGGAAGTAATTTCTGAGAAACTGAGTGATAGAAGGATGATTGAGACAAGCAAGGTTTCTGAAGATCAAGTCAGACCTGAAAAGAGAAAGGTTGTGGCATTTGTTGAACAAGAAAGGAAGAAAAGAGAAAAAAGCTCAAAACCTACTCAGAGGAAGCTGATAATGGAATTCGAAGAATCTGAGGAAGAAACTGAAACCCAGAAAGAAGCCTTCGATACCAAGAAAACTCTGAAAGCTATTCAGATTGAAAAAGAAAAGAAAACTGCTGCTTCAGTATCAGGTGTTCCACTGATCAGGAAGAAGAAAGAAGAAGAGCAGAAAAGAAGAGGTGGTTTTAAAAAGTTCCTAAGCAAAAAGAGAGGTACAGAAAAGACTCAGAAGTGGCCGCACATTGACAAATGGATGCCTATATAGTTCAATGATGCATGGGAAGAGATCAAGAGAACCTTCTGGTTCTATTATGAGATTATGAGAGAATGGATGGGGAGCAGCTCGGATAAGAATGAAGCCTTTATTGAGTACTTACTGACATTCTATCCTAAGTACCTGCAAATTTGGATCAACTTGGCAGATGAAGGAAACACTCAGATAGTAGCTCCTGGTCCATACATGTACCCAGCTCCTAGGTTTGAGAATGGCTATGTAAATGAGGCAGCTATTTCTCAGGAAATAGCCCAGTATGCCATCCAGCTAGGCCTAACAGGAAACAACCCTGAAATCATCAAGGCAAGAGATGAACTGAAGAAGAGATACTACGGGATGTTCAACCTGGAAGTGCCAGTGGATGAAGTGGAAGAAGACTGAAGACTTTGTACTTCTGTATTTTCTTTGATTTTCATTGTAATCTGTAACTCTTATCCTACATCAACGAAAATTTTATCTTTATTCTCAAAGATAATATCTCATATCTTTTTACATGTTTGATATGCCAGATTGTTAAAGAACTTGATTGGATAAATACCATTTTGGTTGTAATAGATAAACTGAAACCTGAGGATAAGTTAGGTTTTCTTAAATGTAACAAGATGGTTTTGGCATCATCAAAAAGGGGGAAATTGTTGGGAGATGAATTTAATAAAGAAGTTTTGATTAGATCCCAAAAACCCTGAGTATGACATGTTCAGGATAATCTTGATAGACTGAGTCAGGTTTAAGTATAGATTGTTCAGGAAGTTATCTGCACCATGTATAGTCAGCAGATATAGATCAGGTTAGATTTTGAAGACATTTGAAAACTTCGGTAAATGGCGAAGACATCAAGACTCAAGAAGTAAATCAAGACACTGAAGACTTAGTAAGTTTCAAGAACATCAAGACTCGATGAAGTTTTCAAGACATCAAGACTTAGTAAGTTCTCAAGACATCAAGACTCGATGAAGTTCTTTGAAGACATCGAAGACTCAAGATGTCTTTGAAGACATCAAGACTCGATGAAGTTTGAAGACATCAAGACTCTCAAGAAGATGTCAAGACATCAAGACTCAGTATGTCACTGAAGACATTGAAGACTCAAGATATGAAGACCCCGGTGAGTTCTTGAAGACTCAAGAAGATCTTGAATACTCAAAGATAACTTTGAATGTTAAGAGGTACTGAATATATCTATCTGAAGACTACAAAACTGAGAAAAATGCAAACATTCAGAAAAGTAGGTATTGCCCAAAACATTCATATGCAGATATCCTAGCCTTTGCATTTGTTCTTATTGTAAAGAATATCTCATCCTAGTTGGAAACCAACCCAAACCCCAAACCCTTTGTTAAGGTAGTTTGTGTGTGTTTTGTTGGTGAGTTAGAGTTGTAAAGAGTTAGTAAGCTCTGGTTGAGTTAGCGTAAAACTCTAGAGAAGAAGTTAGTAAGCTACTTGTGGTAGTCTGAACACTTGTGTGTGTTTGAGTTAGTAAGCTGCAGTGAGTCAGTCAGAAAACTCAAGGTAGAAAAAGTGAGTAAGCTACAGTGAGTTAGCCAGAAAGCTTTAGGAAGTGGTTAAGGAATTTCTCTGAAGATCAGAGAAAGTGGACGTAGGAGCTTGAGTCTCTGAACCACTATAATTGCTGTGTTGTTTTGCTTTCTGTACTACATTATTATCTGTTGCATCTTTTTCACTGAAAGCATAGTTCACTGATATTCAGTTGGAACCAATCCACTGAACTTGCATCAAATTGGTCAAAGCCTTAATCACTGTTTTATTGAAGGGATGATTTTAAGCAAAGCTAAAACGAGTATAAACTTAGGGCCAACCATTCCGCACACTTGTGTAGATAGAACAGATAGTTACCAAACTGAACTAACTCTGTAGGTCCCGAACGGGTTTAGTGAGGGCAGAAGTCTAGAGAGGAAGGGTGAATAGACTTCTGAAAATTTTTTGTGCAGATCAGGTGTGAGGCGATTAGCCCGATCAGAGTCTTGAGTGAATCGGTTTGGGTCGATAACCAACTTACTAATCGCCTGAAAGGCGATTAGTTCGGTGACTATCGGTTTAAAGCGATGTGTCTACGGAAGCTTAAGTTTTACCCGTGAAAAACCGGTTTTTTATAAATCGATTCCAAAGTTAGTGTTTTAACCAGTTGGTGAAGTGTCAAGCTTGATCGATCGAAGCTTGGTGCTAGGTGATCTCAACTTAGAAATATGTATGCTTTTAAAGGTTGTGTGCAATTGTGTAGACAGTTAATCAAAGCGGTAAAGGCACACAAGATTTATAGTGGTTCGGACAAACCGATCCCCACGCCCACTCTTCCCTATCACAAGGGGCACCAACTTAACCAATGAACTTAGTTTTATGTGTTAGTTCAACACAAGACAATCGGCAGATATTTAAGGAGTTCTCACTCAACCGATCAATAAATCGTAACTAGAAACCCTAGTCCGAATCTTGCTAAACAACTTAACCTAACTTGGGTTTGGATAAGATTGTTTTGGTTCCAACTATGAAATCTTTTCTAGTGTTTAAGGTAGCCTATCACTAGATGAAAAGATTTCTATGCTAAGAACTTATGGGTTGAACACTTAATAAAATAATCTTCTTGATCGTGTTCTTCGTGCGGAAATATGATAATTGCTTGAGCTTCTTGATTGTTCAGTGTTTCCGTGTTTCACTCTGAAGTGTGATCCCATATTTATAGACCTTGAAATCAAAGAGCCGTTGGAGAGCAATTTGAATTTTGTGCTATATTAGGTAGGTTTGCGAGGAATGATGTGGCGTCTTGAGAACGGCATGGTGGAAAAAGCGTGATCTTGTATTTTATAGCCGTTGGAGAGAGCAGCATCAAATCCATTAATTGTCGGCTCCGATCATACGTGTCTTGTTCGTATTGGTTAACAGACGAACTTTTCAGTGTTTGTTCTTCCAACTAAGGTTGACATTCTTCTTGTTCAGATCATAGACGTATGATTAGGTGAAACATCAGTTTTTCACTGGTGAGTGACGATCGATCGAATCGAACCGGTCGATCTACGATGGAGTCTTCTGGTGCCGGTTGACTTAGCTTCAACTAGCAGACTCGGCTGATGTAGGTCTTCTGGTCTGATCTTCTGGAAGTCATTTGATCTTCAAGCATTCTGAGTTTGAGCTTTATGATTTCAAATTTGAGATATCGACTAGATCAGATCGATCTGATCTTCGTTCTTCTCTAGCATTCTGGCCTGTCGGATATCAGCTTTTCTTTGGATTTCCAGATCTGACTTATACATATTGAGATTCCCCCTCAATATGTGACCTATCTATTACATCAGTTGTTCTATACAGTAATTATCAACTGGTATTCTATAAACAGTAATATAAACATCGTTATTCTAATGTGTCCGATCATTTGGTCCTATTACATGTGTTTTCGGAACTTTTATCAAAACTATAAATTTCCCAACAATTTCCTTTTTTGATAAAAACCAAAACACCGAGAAACCAAACACAATTGATAAATATAGAACAGAAAGAGCACATAATCAGAAGACAATGAGATTTTGTCTTAGGATCAGAAAATAAACTTTTCTCATTAGATATGTTGATTACATGTTACATCAGAAAAGGTTTGAATTTAAAAACAGCTGATCCTGAGAAGTCTTCTGATTCTTCACTCTTTAGGCTTGTATCCTTCTGGCATCTCTCTTTGATCTTGAGGTACGTTGAAGATCTGATATAGTTTCCATTTGACATCATTGGTCTGCTGAGGATCAGTTATATGCGTTTTGCTCAGGATGTCAAAGTAGAATCTCTGAAATGCGGTCATCAAATGAACCATCTGCCTTCTTCGAGTAATCCATCAGATCATACTCTTGGCGAGATATTTTTACATTGATAAGTTTGGCCTCATTTTCCAGATACTTCAGAAAATCTGGATATTTATTTTCTAACCAGTTGAGGAATTCATCATCTGGAGATTCTTCTCGTGGAACAAGATTAAGGACAAAAGCATCCAGAAGCCATTCACTTCTGATCTTGTTCCATTCCTCAAACCTCTTAGCATGTGCAGCAGTTTTTGGAATGATCTCATCAACTCTTGCTGGCAGCTGAGGTTCTGGTACAGATTTTCCAGCCTTTCCTTTCTTCGCTCTCGATCTGAATTTTTTCTTCAGATTTTCTGCCTCTGTCAATTTTTCTGCCCTTCTTTCTTCTTCGCTTTTTCGGGCCTCTTCAGCAACCTGCTCTTTGGACAGTTTCTCGGCCAGTTCTTTATCGGCCTGTATCTGGCTAGCTGTGCTTCTTGTGACTATTTTAGTCTGAGTAAATTGAAATACGAGTTGTGATGTCAAACACCCAGAAGACTACCTTTTGTAATGTCGGCAAGACCCGCAGAGCCTACCTTTCTTGCCTTTGATTTTTCAATCTTTTCAGAGACTTCATTAGCAAAGAGATCCAGATGATCTAGTCTTTGTCCATAGGCTTCAACAGTCTGAATTAGATCTTCTGTTGTTCTGATCATGTCAGTTGGTTTCTCAGTCCGTCCTTCCCCCTTTTTGGTTTGATCAAAAAGCGTTGTGAGGTGGGAAGTTAGGGAACCAAAACTGATTGATATTGCCTCCTGAGAGATCTGCAGCAGATAAGCTCGAAGCTGGAGCGGTTAGAAGTTGAAACTTCGAGATCGGCTCGATCTTGACAGATTCGATCGATGGCGTAAGAAAATGTAAAGATCGGTTTGTCAAGTTTGTCTTCTGTCAAATCGAGCTTTTGATGAGCATCGAAAGGAAATTTGTTGTTGATCCACTGAATCACTTGTCATCCACGGATTTTATAAGATCGGCAGAATCACGGTGGTCACGATTTGGGGAGAACCGATCTTTTATAGCTGCAATCGGGAAATAGCCAATTCCCTTTGATCTGTTATTTCTTTGAGGCCAATCTGCCTACGATGCCTATCACTCCCTCAATTTCTTCTTTCGGAGATCTTTGAAACATGATCTAATCTCCCGAAGTTGATCGTGATTATATGTGATGTTGGAATGTTTTTGCGTCACTTGATCGCCTTCCGATTGTTTTGTGCCTCCGGTGGTTGGTCATGAACTGCGGCACAGTTCCACTATCATCGACAACTCTGTATCCTTCATTGTAGCATCTGCCTTGAGAGCTTCTTGAGCGATCTCCGGTTAAGCTTTGTTCAATCAATCCCAACCGCGTGGATCGAGCTTTGATAGATTCATGAGTTAAACTACCACGGTGGTGATCCTACGTTAGCGATTTCCTCATATCGAAATCAAAATCTGCAAACTCATCAAGACCGCCCATTTGCTCAATAATCATTATTAAATCGAGAAGCTTTTTAATCTGAGATCTCTCGGTGAGGATCTCCATAACTTGTTCTCTAATAGCGGGGTGGTGGGCGACGATTCTGGATACATCTCATCAATTTCTCGTTCGATTTGCATTTCGACTATCTTCCCTGTGATGGTCTTTGATGATCTAGACTCGGGGAATTGTCTGTCGCATCCGGTTGATGAGATGTGGAGGGTTACGGTGGTGCTTGAGTAGGTGGAAGTTGTATACGATAGGCTCGACTGCAGAGGTTCTGCTTTGTGGGAGGCGATTCTTGGCTGGTTCCACTGGTAAGGTTTACGGTTCATGGCTATTTGCATTTTCGGGTTCGCGGTGATGTAGTTCGGGTTCATGGCGGGTGATGTAGTTTCAGGTTCAAGGGCGGTGGAAAGTAGGAGAGACATGCTCATTTGCCATTAGTCCGAGTGGTGAATCGGCTGTTTGGAGGAGAAGAAGATCGTTCGTCTAGTGCTTCTTCCTCGAGAATGAACCGGGCGAAGCTCTCATCTTGAGAAGCTTTGCTGTCGATTTTTCACTGATTTTTGTGGTGCTGTGGTGATCTGTATTTGTTTCTTCATCGACTCATCTTCTAGCATCGAGTCATGGAGGCTTGCTATATTCTTGACCTCTTTTTCTGGACCTTCACCGTTTTTTTTTCTTCTTCGGGGCTTCTGGTGTAGACGAAGTTGCTTCCTTGCTTTTTCCTTTCTTAGTCTTTGGGGGAGTTGGCCGCATATCATCGTCTGGTGGCCAAAATATGGCTAAAGTGGTGGAGAGGAATGCCTTGTAGGGCTTGATCCATTCATTCCCCATCGGCATTTGGCATTTTGTCTTGTAGGATAACCGCAACCTTGTTGAGATTGGTCGATCCTCTTCTTGAGAGATAGACCTACCTCCACTCATCAACTCCAAATTTATCATGTTCTTGGAGTAGAATGGCCTTTAGGAACCCATGCCAATTGATGTTCTTTGCTTCATCAATTATTGCTGACCATCTTTTGTCTGATTTGGTGATGTAAGAGCATCTTTGTTTGAATGAAATACCCATAATTGTTTTTGACAAAATATCAAACAACAATCGGTATTTCCTCTTGAGCATTGGCCTGACAAAGCCTGACGTATGATGTTTGTCAGCCTCTCTGATGAGCTCGTTTCTGATTAGCTCATCTTGGTTCTCCCTGTAGTGAGCAGGCGAGATTCGTCCTTTTGGTAGAAATTTGAACAGAGACGAGTTATATCCGCGATTCGTCGGTCGATCTCTTCTCTCGGATCGTCGAAAGTAGTTCTTCTCTGGAGCATCAGTATCCACCCTTAAATTCCTTAAGAATTCGAGGGGCTTCATCTTTGCATCTTTGGATTGCGATGAGCAAACCACAATATTTCTCAAGTCCTGCTTTCTTGAAATTTCCTCTACTTCCATTGATTAGGATCCTTTGTCACCCCCAAATTATGCGAACTTGTCTTCGACAATCCTTAATGTCAGTTCCGTATAGTTGCACATTATTTTACCCATACCGTGAGTGATCATCTACAGATAAGATAGATTCGGTTAAAATTGTGCATAAATATTAAGAATATCACATAAACGGAAATCAAGAAACAATAAAACACAATACAGGATATCAGCGATTGACAAGATCTTTAAGATCAATGGTTTTAAACGAATGATTCATCAAATTATCGAATTACCACGGATATTTTTTCGGATTTGAGACTTTAAGAAAAACGCTTTGAATCGCAAGGAAGTAATTTGGAGAGTTTTCAGAAAATAAAACGCAAGTTTGTGATTTGGAAAACTCTGGTAGGGTTTTTTGATGAACCTTATAAAGATGAAGAGGGAAAAAGACAAGATTGAAGATCAACCGTTTGAAAAGATTAGACGATCCAGATTAAGCGGTTTTGATCGAATGGTTGGGAAAAGCACGTACGAAAACCTTTTGGATTTAAAAGCCCATTTTTGTAGCAATTAATACATGTACCCCACGTCCGCATTAAATGATTTGCAGGGGATCGTCGCCGCAGTGTCGTCTGAGAAGGTAAATAAAACAGATAAAATCTGATAAATAAGCAAATAACAAGGGAAAAGAAAGGCGTATCTGATTGACTGATATAGTAATCAGTCAATACCACTTGAAGTTGATTCCACTTGTTGATCTTAGTTTTCTGCCTAAACCTTATAATTTCCCAAATTGTTTCTTTTCAACCGATCTGTTTCATTTTTGTGTCGATTTCCTTCTGATCCTTCTCGATCAGTTGAAGTTCCCCCTTCAACTGATATTTCTGTTTTCTCATAGACTGATACATTTGATTTATTGAGGTTTCAAGTTCAACTGATCTTCCTTATGTGATCAGTTTCGTATGTAATCAGATTTTGGTTGACCTAATCTGATTCTTCTCAGATCAAGCCAATTATTGGGATAAGTGTTACCGCCAAAACTTAGTCTAGAATAGTAGTCTCTATTCCTAGGTTGGTAGCGATTTGACATCGAATAATTATAAATCAGTATATCTTGATATGTCTATCCGCCGTAAATTTATCCAATTTATAAATCGTATATCTTGATATGTCAATCCGTAGTAAATTTATCCAATTATCAATCGCGTGATTTCTACTATTTGTCCTTGTGATGCAAATTTCTCTAAAAGGCTTTTTGAAATCAAATTTGCATTTGCACCTTTTCTTGGCCTCTATAAATTGGACCAATGTTTTACACAACATAACCCATTCACCATACTTATCTTTCTTTGTAAAAACATGCTTTTACGGTGAACCCTTATTTCTGTGAAACTTAAGCAAACACCTTTACCCCTTTTTCAATGATTTCGACTTCTCAAATCAACCTGTGTGTCCCTTTATTTGTTTTTTAAATGCGTCATCAAAGATTTCACATACAATTGTTGCTAAGCTCCTTTACCACCACTTGGCCGGATCTCGCTTATCGCGAATCGAGAAGACACTTCCTAACCGTATGCACCTTGTGTGTCTATCGTTATGACGTAACCAGCATCAACGGACTCGATGCGATATAA